>BGPT01000580.1:206505-251399 GCA_003297045.1 Symbiodinium sp. clade C Y103 | reverse complement strand
ACGAGTGTCTCCCAGGAGTGTCTTCCCAAGAGTGTCATGTCAGGAGTGTCAAGAAGGTTCGTGTGAGCATTCGGGTTCGTGGGCTGCATCTTGTTTTTTCGACCGAATTTTTGCATACGAAAAACTCGATGGAAATTCTCGTGACTCCACAATTCCTATGTGGCCTCCCCCGGACCGATACCAAACAATTATCAAGAACTGCTGTGACGCAGCCTCCAAAATATATAGACATAGCCCTCTAACCCTACAGTGGCTGTTTTCCCGGACCGAATGGTTCCAAATCCCTAGAGCACTTCGAATCTGGCAAGAGAGTCTCAGGTCCAACAACGAGTTGCCAGCCCGCTGATCTGATGCACTCAGATTTGTGAGGCTGCCGGGCAAACTGACGTGACTTCTAGGTGACTTTGACACTTTGGAGCCATGTAACTCAGACATTAGTATCATCCTTCAACATCATACCCCAAACATACTTGTAGCACGTACGCTACGCCCACCAGGCACTTCACTACATTACACTTTCATATGGTAATTTCGGGGTTTCTTTAAGGTATCTTTAGGGTTCATGTAGGGTTTCTTTAGGGTTAATTGAGGGTGTTTCCTAAGGTTTTTTGTAGGTTTTCTTTAGGGTCTATGTAAGAAGTGTTGAAAACAGAGTTTGCAGGACAGCGGGTTCCCCGCAGAGGGTGATCAATCACGTCCCGCGCGAAGCGACATGAGGGACATCATGTTATATATAACATCTCAGCATAGTGGAAGGCCACACAGTACAGTAAATGTGAACATCGATTCTAGCCAAGCCCCGAAAAACTTGACCTACTTGAAACATAGCGAAGCATCTCACCAATGCCTTACATTCTCCTACCTCCTTCTTTCGCCCAATCCAATCACTTATATCTAGGTTGGCTTGTCCGAAGTACAAAGCCTTGTCCCATTTATTCCTTCAATTCTTTTAGTCCTTACGATTCTGTCTTCGCCTACATTGCTGCTGTACGGTTCCGCTGCTTACCGCTCGGGAAGAGACACTTGTAACATTGAATCCTTACGTGCTTCAACTTTTTCTGGTCCTTGTGTTCTCCTACATTCGTCCGGGCTCCTAACTAGACGTCTTTCTTTAAAAAAAAAACTATGCCTTTCATACCACACTTTTCTTCCCACTTCACCGCTCAACACTGTCCTTTCGCTCTTACACTGAGTCTTCCCATTCACCTACATCGCCTTGTCACATCCTATCCCTACGTTCTTCTACTTTTTCTGATCCTTAGCTTTCTCTCCTAATTACACCTTGCGTGCATTGGCACCTGTGGACTACATGCATTGGCGCATGTAGACATATGACATTTGTCTAGTTTTCCTGGTCCTTTGAGCTCCTAAAAACATGGAATAGGGGGGAATCGAAGACCCACCGTCACCAAATTGCTACCTGGTACAACGGCCTGCAATACACGTCGTGGGTCCACTCAGATCACCACCTATTTACGCCCAAAAAATCCCTTTTGGCTCTATCTGACCCCCACACCCCCTTCTCTCACTTCGTTCGCAATAATCACTTCAGCCTATGCCTACAGGCTGGCTTTCGTAACAAACACTAGCGGTCACAAACATGCAAGGGTCACGAGTGTCTTTCTTTGCAACTTCTTGAACTTTGCCTGAAAAATGTCAACCAACCTACCATTCCGACTGCAGCAAAGATAGCAAACTCTGATTTCGCTGGAAATTCTGCAGCCATGTGGCATCTGGTAGAAAAGCTGCAACGCAATGACGAATGATGAGGCCCAAGACCTGCGACATAACGAGACATAACGAGACCACACAGACTCCACTCAGATGCACTGAGATGCACTGCCAAGGAGTGCCTTGCTGTGCCTCGTTGTGGCGTGGCGGCGGCCCTGCGGCCCTATCCCGGCCTTGTCATCTCGTGTCCTGGCTGAGGCCTCAAAGCACCAAGTTTTACGCTGGGAAGGTTTCACATACGAGGATTACGTCGGAGTACGGAATGTGAAGCAAAGAAATGGCATGGCACCGGCATGGCACCTGCTCCAAGCCTTTCCTTGTGGGGACAATGGCAAAGTGATCTGTGACTTTTTGGTCGTCAAAGATCTTCTTCCCAACTTCTGACACCTCACACTCCCCACAATTCAGCTGAGAACGCGCTGCATTTTTCAGGCCTGAAACACGCAAGTGCATCATAGTTGCTGTATTATGCCTGTATGAGGTACCTTTTTCGTGTTTGGAACACTTTCAAACGAAGTAGCAGTTGTTCCTTGTCAAAAAGTGCTTCATGTCTAAGTGTCACACCCTTTCAGAAGCACAAAGCAGAAATTCCTTTCCAATCAAGCCTGCTACACGCTGTTGAAGGCTGTGTGTGATCGGCTATGATCTGTGCAATATTCCGTTACCTAATATCCGGCGACCAACACCACAAAAAGCGCAGGCAAATGGAATGCCAGGAGTGGAAATGCATTCAACTATATTCAACATTATTTTCCTTGTCAAGGCAAAGGCTACCTAGGCCGTGCCATGAGCACATCATGCAACCCAGCGTCTGTTGGGTCGTCCAGCTTGTGCTTGCAGCATCTCGCGAACTTCGTCTTTGTAATCGTTGGGCAAAGACCTGGAGTCTGTTCGCCTGAGAATTCACCCCCTGTGCATCACAAACTATTCACGTCTCACTGCGTCTCAATGAAGCATCCCACATGCACTGCAATCATCTGCAATCTTGCAGGGGCCAAGACGGATATGTGATCTTTTCTGCCTCATAAAGCTTCTGAGCCTAAGCGGCAAAATGAGGCAAGCTGCAGCTGTGACGAGCTGGAACGAGGATCTGGTATGGCATAACTCATTGGGCCCACTGCCGAAGCCAATGTCTCCGAGGGTGTCATCCTAAAAAGCCTGGATCGTAAACACAGGGATCTGAATACTTCCGCTGTAGCCGGTACTGATGAACTACACCAGACTTGGATTTCTTGTTCAATCAAGCGTGTGGTATTACATCAAGTCGTTCCCATACACTTGCATGATGTGTCTCACACGTGGCAAGTAACCATTGAATCGTAGGCCGTTGATTTACATCCTGGCTCTTGCGCAATTTTCGAGGGGCACATGTATAGCCCTTTTTCTCTTAATCATGGGTGCTCAAAGCCTCTGACACAGGCATCTTTCCATCAGAGCGAAATTCAGTACTTGCATTACTTGCTCCTATCTCCTAAAATCATGTGCACTGCTGCCTCGAGCTCCAAACAATGCAAATGCATTGTATGTGTTTTTCATCGTGACTCACCAAAGTAGTGAAGATTCTCAAGTAGGAAAGCGACATTCCGCATAACAAACACTTGTAAACAGCTGTAGACCCCGGGTATTCTCTACCTGTTTGTCAAACCTCCCCACCAAACAAGTATGCTCACTTGCAGTTGAAATTCTGTACCACCATGTGCATTCCATGTACCACCTAATTTAGTCGGCGATGGTGTCCACCTCAGTGGATTCTTTTTTGCCCCGTGCGCTTCACTACGCTTCACTCCCATCATGGCCTTGAGCACTGTCGCTGCAAATCTGCCAGGTTCATCAAAGGCTTCGGCTTCTCAGTGACTTCCACCAAGCTGTCCTGCACCAGAAACGCTTTGAAACACGTTTTGAAACGCAGTGCAACACACTCGCAATCTTTTGCAAATAATTATGTCATTCATCTGCTATGAAATCATTGTCTTTTTGATATTCCGTCCAGTTTTTTAGAGATCATTTTGACTTGTTTTGTGTTTCAATGCCTTTAGTGTCTTTCAAGTTCAACATAGTCCAACTCCTCAAGCACTTCTGCTTCTAGACCCGGTTTCCACTCTTTCGCAATCTGATGCCAGTCGTGTTGCTCCTGCAAGGTCGGCTGTGAAGAGCAGAGCCCTCGTGGCGAAATCCGATCATGGGCCTATCTCCGCATCAATTTCTGATCTGATGAGCAAAGGGACACAACAGGAGCAGGGCCTTCTGCTTCAGGGTGGAGTATTTTCCTTCGTAGCTTGTGCCATCCTCGAGGCGCTTTATGATTGTAAAAGAACTCAATAGAAATCTTCGTTTGAACCCGTTTGAACCCCACTGGAATGACACTCTGTTCGATTTCGAGAGATTGTGGACAGAGCCTTGGAGCAAAAAGTCGCACGAACATCTTGATACCTGGTCAAGGCGACTCAGCACAGTGTCTTGGCATGTCTTGGCTTGCAAGAAAGCTCTAGCGAAATGGAACCTCTATCAACCACCGGGAATGTGACACAACCATTACCACCGGGAATGTCACCAAGAATGAAGTGAGAACATTCACCATGATGAGCATGATGCCCAGTGCAGCTTGACATGACACCAAATTTTGACGTGACATACCGTGACATATCGTGACATACTCTGCTGCCAAGGCGCGGTTTTGGCTGGAAATTCTCGATCTCCTGGACGATGTTCCACTGGAATAAGCCATCACCCAGACTACCCAGAAGCAGTTTGAGAAAGACACCATCGATTACAGACCACATAGGGTAGCCACATATGCCAAAAGGCCAAACAGAGCTTCAAGACATGCTACAACTTGAACACCGCTGTATCTAGAAATGTGCTGAGAGATGCTATCGGACCGCATGCAGCACAGTTTAGGACATGAATTGGGGTGAAATGTATCCATCTGCAACATTCCACGACCAGCAATCTGTGCCATCCAGTCCTCCTCTCGATCTACCACCAACAACAAGGTCGGGGACATGACTCGGCCGACGCTGCAGCCCTTGTCCAGCCATTTTCCTGGCACGAGTGCGACCATTGCAACGAGTGGCAGCCGAGGAAGCGCAACGAGTTGTGCTACGCGTGCTGCCCTTGCTACGCCGTAGCTACGCCCTGTGCCCCAAGGCCCCAAGGATTCGAGTGCCTGGCCTTTCCTCAGGGAGCCAGTTCCATTGATGCCAATCAGCCAATCCCATCGTGCCCTGAGATACTCGACAAACACACAGGCAAACATAGCAAACACATAGTAAACACCAACTCAATCCAAACCATCCTATTGTGCAAAGCCACAAAGGATTGAAATGCATTGAACCTCCTGGACCAAACACAACACAATCTGCCTGCAATCTGCTGCATCAGCAAGATTGTCGTAGTCGCAACCTGCACAACTTCCGCATGCACAGCACCTGTTCCTGGTTGCAAGACTTCTCTCTCGAACCTTTCTCGCTCTCTCTCTCTCTCTCTCTCTTGCTGCATCAAAACAAAGTGTGACCTAAAAAACTGCTGCCAAACACCTGGACGCGCATTCTGCACAGCGCTTCGTATCGCATCTCCAGTTAGGGACTGTAGCCAAAGCCTGTCACAACTCTGGATCACGGCTTTCAAGATATGATTTCAGTCTTCTGTAGCATGAATACCGAATACCTCTCTCTCTTTGTCTGTATTCTAGGACTGCGGTCTCCACGATGTTGTCTTCGCTTGGCAGCTCAATCTTTTCATGTCTTTTGTGCATTTTCAGTAGTGTAACGGCATCTTCAAGCCTTTCAACCGGCATCTTCTTCCACTGCAACCACTCCTGAATTCGCCTGCGTGTTGATACATGTTGATATCACAAATTCCGACAAAGACTTGCAGCATCTTGCAGCACTCGTAGTGTCGCAGCTGTGACTCTTCGATTTTCCGACCTAAAAATGAGCTCACCCTCTCTGCCAGCATCGCACCTGCAGAGACACAATGCTCCGAAATGCTCCGAAGACAATCTCTGCTTGTGCCACTGCCCAAGTTCCCGGCGCATTCACCAGAATGTCAGCTCTAGAAGCCAACTGCTTGATCCTCAAATACACCGGAAAATTGTAGATGCTTCAAAAGGTCGAAGAATGTATGTCTAAAATGCTTCAAAACGATTGCTCAGGGCGCATTTGACATATTGATACATGTTGTTTCATGTTGGCACTCATGATCCAGTGCCACATTCAAGCACCGATATAGCATGAACAAGGTTGTAGCCCTAAGGACAAACATCTCAGATCATCTCAGGACCTTTCTCTTTCACCATCTTCTCTTTGCCTTTGCTAACCTCACATCGACCATAGAAATTGCTTAGCATCTGAAAGCAAAAGCAACTGGGCAGGACACACGTCACAAAAAGAACAAGTTTAGCTGCGAAGAATTCTCAAGCCTGCAGTTCAAAGTGTGGAAAAACTGGAAGTGCAACGTTCCAAGGAAGGTCCTTTCAGGGAAGTTTGACAATTCATTTGAGAGACTGAGAGACTTGAGCAGTTGCTATGGTAAGCTTCCCAGCAAAGCAGTCCTTGAATTCAAGTAAATGCCCACAAGCTGAGGTGATGATCATATTCTTTCCCTCAAAGTGGCTTCCTACCTGCATCTGTTCCCAACGACACCAGAAACATTGGACGAAATGGATCGAAATGGCTAAACCGTATCAAACAGTATCAAAATGCTTGCCGTGAGACACCAGATTAGGGGAAAAGAACCTGCTCATGCGAAACCATAAGTTTGTTTTTTCGACCCCCGCACGGTACACATGCTTTGCGGAAACGTTTCTTGGCGTCAGGTCCAAGCCTTTTTCACTCCCACTGCTGAAGCTATTTGTTGGGCAACCCTCAGCATCAAGCGTTGGCTTCGTGTGATCTGAAATCCAAACTGGAAGGAGTTGGCAAAGCCAGAGTTTTCTTGCTCATTCTGTACATCAACATATCAATCTTTGCCACCTGTCATGTCACATGTTAGTCACATTCAAATCATTCAATCTCGTAAACATTCTCGAAGTCTATTCTAAATGTGTTTCAAACGTGTTCCAACGCGCTGTGCCACCTCGGGACGGCAAAGAAGCGCTAAGCAGTCGACTTGGGCTTTTCTGCAATGATAAGCCGTAGTCCTGCTGCAACGGCAGAAGCACCTGGCAGTCTGGGAAATCACAACCAAATGTAGCGAATATATTATATATATATAGATTCATATAGCTGTAGGAGTAATCATTCAAAAAGCCAAATCCACTGTACTTTCTTTTTTTAGTGCCAAGGAACGCAAGACTGTTCTAAGAACATCAGAATCCCGCCGCCAGCTTCGTCTGGAGTGCTTTCTGAAGAGGATGTCCTACAGAGGAGCAGCACCGGCACCAGGCACTGCATGCAGCATCATGTCGAATGCATCATGATGCATCATGCACAAATGCATGCAGCACACTCACCTTTGCATTGGAATGCACTCTAGAACGCTTGCAGCATCTTGCAGCCTGACTGCCATGCAGGAGATGAGGCTGCCTGCACAAAGTAGCGAAATGTCGAAATGGCATCATCCAACAAAGACTGCACACAGGAAATGACATATACTGCGCAAGTCTTTGTTCGTTACAGTGACGACAGCCTGCCATAGTTGAGATGTGCGGGAGCAAATGGAGGCCATTGCTGCATTGTGCGAAACAAATGATTTAGTTGAAGCGAATGGCACAATTCGAGCTAGTCTGAAACTCCTGCTAAACTAGACTTTTTGCTGCAATGTGCTTTCGGCTGCCAAAAGCCCATAATTCTTGTAATTCATCCAGGTCTTCAAACATGTCATACCGAGTCATACCGTACGTCATACCTGCTAATGTTTTGCCTACTGATTGGCACCACACTGACACTTTGAGCCTGGTGCTCTGGTGTTCTTGTATTCTGGGAGTGGAATTCCGATGTGCTCAGCTTCTTGGACGTATTGAAATTGTTGAGATTGTGAGGTTCTACAATGCAAAGGCTTTTTGGAAACTCCGAAACACATTTCAAGACTGAAGACAAACGAAGTCTCCAGGCCTTGAGTACGAGTTGTGGCCCTCCTGACACCAAATGTCTACTGGCAGCCACCGTCCAGCAACTGTCCGAATCGATGAGTAAAAAGGCGCTTCAAACCTTTTGTATTATCAGCGTCCGTGACTCCGTGACACCTGATTTCTCGTGAAGTCCCGGCAGTCTTCCCAGTCTGCCTGCCTGGTGGTCAACTGTACGTCCTATCCTTTCGGAGGAAGCCATACTTTCAAGCGGCGCCTGAAGGAATTCGTAAGATTCAACGAGCCTGCAGCTTATGCACAAACAGAGGTCAAACATCGTCAAATAGCAATGCCACCAGTTTTCTTAGTCCGGCCAAATCCACCAGAAAGTCTACCCTCAATTGGAACAAGACACCGCGAAGAGAATGTATTGGCCAAGCGTTGGTATCTGATAGCTGCTCACCTGATCGAACATGTAGCTGCCCGAGCAGAGCACTTTATGGAGCACTTATGGAGCACTTGACGCCTCACAGTCGCACTGGTCGTGCTGGCAGAAGTCTGGCCCGACAGACTGACATGCCGAGGAGCCTTTTCAGCTATTTGCAATAAGAACGGTCCAGAGTTCCAAGCTTTGAAAGACCGTGAAAGACTTCTTGCTGCACCCTTGTGCTGTGCGAGCACAAACGCAACAAATGCCATTGGAGACGAAAACAACATCGACATGAAGGAATTGTGCCGAGCCTCCGCCTACCCATCTTGGAATGGGCACTGTGCAGAGTCACGGATCCACATCCCGTCACGCAGTAGCAGCTCTATTGCAAAGGATACCTAAGACATCATGCATCTCAAAAGCATGGGGCCTCTTTCGTAGGAGGGGGGAGAAATCATGCGACATCTAAACTAGGCATATGGGAAGGTGTGCGTGATGTCTACACGCAAAGGTGTGCGTGTTTCATGATGCATCATGTGCATTTATACACACCCAAACGCAAGCATTAGAAGTTGCTTTCCTATCTGGGTGTCTGGGTGAATATAACCATGTTGCCTGACATCACCTTTAGCTTTACGTGGCTTCTATGCTTGGACCTGCAAAAGTTAATCATCTGCTGTGGCACTTTGAGCTGATGTCGCGTTGGTTCTGCCGAAAGAATTGTGTTCAAGTTGAAGTGCCTTTCATCAAATCGCATTCAAAGCCAAGAGTGCAAAGCAATCAACTCTCATGAAGGATGGAAGTGCAAATTCCTTGCAAAGAATGGCATCTGGCAGCCGCGCGGACATGTGTACACACACCCAGATAAATCAAAACACATCTCACATCACGTAGTTTCAACAGCTCAACAGCGCAACAGGATTCAAACTGTTGACGCTGGTGAAGATTCTGAGCAAACCCAACGTGATGCAAACTGCAAGAGCTGCGCTTCGAGTCAAATTGTATTTGCAATTGTATTGGCAAACTGTAGCAGGTGCTCCAGAAACTCTGGCCCATTGTTTTCCCACAGCCAGCTCCCATCCAACATCACGAGAAGTCATCTGAAGTCAGTGCAGCCAGTGCAACTTCCATCGAAGCTGAGGCCTTGGAATTCTTTCACCCTCTCCAGCCATGGAAAATCTCTGCAAGGCGATGCGAGCCACATTGGTCTCAAGGATCACATCCTTCCAAGCTGCACTTTCCTATTGTCTCCTACATCTTCTTTCCAGAAGCACTTGCACCATGTTGCACCATGTTGCACCATGTTGCATGTTACATTCTGACTATAACATATTATAGCGCTATACATCAATTTCGAACACAGTGTCTACCAACAGCACGGCCAGGGCATGGTTTGGCCGATGCTTGGCTGTACTGTAGTTGCTTCTGCCTGCAATCTGCCACAGGTTTTTGCACCAGGGCCTTCAGTACGTCCTGGAAAAAGTCGAAACAATTGACATCAATTGACATCAATTGACATGAATTGACATCAATTGCCACTAGCCTTTTGACTTTTTGTCATCTTTTGTCACTCGAATCATTTTGTTTCGCCGTTTTCTCTCTGCCAACTTATCCCACAGTAACATGCTTTGCGATGTTTACACCCAGGTCGAGCCTGCAGTTCACGCAAAGCTTGACGTGTTGCCACCCAGGAAAGAGTGCCACGACGCCACTGCCTGCAACAAGTCTCACAGGAGCTGAAGCTGCAGGGCATGCGTCCGTACGTCTGTGCAAGTACATGTGCTCTGCGGATCCAACCTTGAAGCATGAAATGAACTTGAAACCAAACATTCAAACTTGATCAAAATTGACAAGACCGGAAGCGATTGATGTTTCTCTGAGCCGACTTTCATATTTGGTGCCAGTAGCCTGAAATCAGCACGGAGGCTTGTTGATTTGGCAGCGCTTTGTGCAGCGTCTCTTGCCTGGGAAGTTTCCGCAGTTCTGGGCACACAAATATCATCAACACACAACATATGCGCAATTTCCGCGATTTTGTTTCACATTGGCAATCCCCTTCAACCGACGAGCTTCATTAGCTTTGTTAGCGTCATGCGACATCGAGAAAGTTGGCGGCTGCCCAGTCTGCCTCCAAGTGGCTGCAGCTGCTGCGATAAATAGATTGCCCAATTTTTGTACTGCGCTGTACATCAGGGATCCGTCCTTGTGGCATGAAGGCATACACATCAGGGCTCACCAACATGGCCGCCCAATCCATGTCACCAATGTGCTTGTACATGCAATGGTCGTAAGCCAACTGCTCAGCACAATATTTCCATCCCAACCGGGTAATCCGTTTCACCACCGGGAATCGTTCAGGCCAGCGTGGGTAATACTCGACCACCTTGTCGCGAACCAACTTCTCAGGGAGGTGTGGCGCTAAAGAACCATCGATGTCATAGAGCATAAATTTGGAAACACCCAGCTTGTGATGATACTCCAACCAATCCTCGATAGAGCTCTTCCACCTGCTCACAAATTCTTCAATGGTGAACAGCGGCTGGGAACAAAGCAAAATCTCTGGCAGTCCTGCCTGCACTTTCCGCTGACGGGATTCGAAGCGCAAATCCAAGTTGGTCCCTTCAATCATCAAGGCCATGTGAAATCGCATTGTTTCAGGCTCTCCTTCGACCGTGACCTCGGCACCCAGTGGGATTCGGCATTGCATCCGCAAACTGTAGCCGCTCACCGAGAATGTCACAGCTTCCGCTGTCAGGGTCTCGCCCCAGGAAGCCTTCGCTGAACAACCCTTGAAAGAAGCCAATTTTGTCTTGGAGATGGGATGAAAAAATGTACCCGTACCCTGGTGAAAGTCAAATAACATGAATAGAAGAGAATAGAACAGAATATGCTGGTGTGTTCGTCTGTGCAGTTCTTGGTGAAATGTGTTTTCCACCCGGAGCCAATTCAGTAGAAATCCACCTCATTGGCCTTGCGCAATTTCTAAGGGACAGTGGCCATGCGAAATAACTGCTCTCTCTCTCTCTCTCTCTCTCCTTGACTTGGTATCTCTGTGACTCCTTGGCTGCCCAGTCTGCCTCCAAGTGGCTGCAGCTGCTGCGAAAAATGCCACGGGGCTGTGAGAGCTCTCCATAGATTGCGTTGCCAAGGAAAGAGCCTGACACGGAAAGCAATGCCCGTGATCTTGACAAGAATAATGATAAAACGTTATCATCCTCCACGAACTTCGTGTTCCCTCATTGTGTGGTGTGAAAAAGCATGTCGTAAGAATATAATTCAAGCTGCTGTAAACGTCGTTTCCTATTTCCGGAAAAACGTTCAAATGTATGATCTTTGAGGTCATTCTTTTCCCCGGCCTCCATCCATCGCATTGCAGAGTTGCAAGCCTGGTGGATCGCAAGAGGCAGGACTGCAGTGACTACAGTGACAGGGATGACCAGAATGACTCGGAACAGGAACATCAGTTGGCAAGCCTATAGTAGACAGCAGCCTGACAGCAGCCTACTGTGTCCAAGTTCTGACTTGAAACCTCTGCTGCTGCACCAAAGGTCACTGCATCGGGAACACTTCCTTGAGGGAGTCCGAGACACCTCTCCTCGGGCATCGATCTATCCAACTGCAATTTCAAAGGCTCAACGTTGCTTCAAAGGCTCAAAGCCCCAAGTTAAGTCTAACATCACGGCAGGAAATGACTTCTCAAAACTTTCAGTGCCACGTGTCCCACTGCCAACCCTTCTCGCAACTGCTGACAGCAGCGTTGATCATCACTCTGTCTAAGCGCCAGTCCTTTGGCAAGGGACACTTGAAATATCTGCAGGATACAGGAATTGTTGAGCAAGCCGGGAAAATCGGGAAAATCAACACCATTCACAAAACAATAAACTGGGCTTCTCTCTCTCTCCTCTCCCTCTCCCTCTCCCTCTCCCTCTCCTTCTCCCCCTCCCTCTCTCTCTCTCTCTCTCCCGTATATACGTATACGCATTTTTAGCTCTCTGGTCTGTTTTTTACGCCAATATGCAGGACCTGCCTCAGAAATTCTGGGACTGGAATTTGCAGTGAATGCTAATTCCAAGCTCAGACTCTCTGGCTGCGAGTCCAACCAAAGATAGAGCAACCTGCCATGCTGCTCCCAGCTCGCAAGCGCTGACCTCATTATGTTGGCAATTGCTTTTGTTATTTGGATGCACTTTCGTGCACTTCAGTGCATTTTCACACATATAGCATGAACTTTGCCTCCAGTCAGCAGGTGTTGAAGTGACGCAGATGATCCGAAACATCTGCGACATCTGAACTGCATTTGCGAATTTCAGTCGCCAAGAAGCAGCCGCAGCAAAGCACGTTAAAGATGCCCTGCCAACTGACAAAGCTTCTCCCAGGAGTTTCAACCTAAGACCACAAACGCAGCAAATCACGGCAGTCAGTAGAGCACCATGTTACCAATGACATGAATGAGCGGTTTGAGCCACTATTAGCCATAGCTCCCACACTTGCCACGTGCGTCATTTGCCTCATCAAATGCAAATGAGGCCCCAACGCAGTATGCCAACGAGTACTCCGCCCGCAAGCAGTAATGGCAGCGCTGAACGTGACTTCCTTCGCTCCAACTAAGATAAGGGGCTGAACAAAGAGACATAGTCTACATCAGTTACTTTTTGCAAAATTACAGGCCAACTGCCCTGATGCAAAGACTTCTCAAACAACTTGAGGCAAAGAGTGTGGCCATGAAATCCAGATCAGGCTTGGCTGGCGTTCGAAACACGACAAAGTGACACAAAAAGATCTGGGATGCAGAGGGATGTAGAAGACAAACTCAAACACATGACAAGTCCCTGCTGATGGCCAAGCTCTCGCAAGCCAAGACGCATTTGCAGCGTGTATCTGCAGAGCTGACAATGCGTGGGCCCACTTTGCACCCCTTGCGCAAGCAGATATTGCCGTGCTAACGCCAACAAGATCAGCCTGGCAACTGTGCCATATGTGTCATAAGGAACTTTACCAGTTGAACCAGCCAATTCATTGAGCTCACAATTCGTGCAAGGATGACATGTATTCAACAAAATGCAAGAACGACAAAACACACATATACTCATATACTTTATGGACTGTACAGTCAGTCCACTCACATCTTCTGCACGACTTTGCAATGCATTCGTCATCCAACTCCTTTGTGCTACCCTTGGCCGCCAGTTCCGGTGCCTGCCAATCCAGCAGGGCTATGGCACCTTGCCAATGGGCAGACCTGAAGCAGGGTGGAAAGAAAATGAACCGCAGCTGTCCTCCAACTAGTCTTCAACCAAAAGGGCTGCCTGTCACAAGCGCTGATGACAGAATTCACCTGAGCCAAACAAGTCACTGTCGAGAGGCATGCCTACAGCGTGCAAATGGATGAGCATACAAAAAAAATACAACATGTCTTGAACGTCAAGTAAATCTTAGCGGTCTTTGCTTTTCACTTCCTGTGGGCCTGGAGAAGAGGAGCTGGCTACACTGACCAAACAGTCGATACTCCTACTTGCCAGCCTAAATGTGCCTGGGCCAAGTGACCGGCTGCTAGTAGCATCTAATAGCTCAATGTTGAAAATTTTGAATCATACTTGAGGATTGTGATGGAACAAGTTTGGTCATAGCAAACCCATGCAAACCCCTTAATTCGCCCTGGCCATTACCAACACAAGTCTTTTTCTCATGCTGTCAAATGACACATGGCTAGTAATGTGGCAAATGTGGATTCAATAATTCATTCACCAAGTTTCACCATGTGGGATGAAAGATCCACACTGAAAAATGGGGGCTGTGCTTCGAGCCACAGATGTTGCATCAGCCAAGCGTAGACTATGAAGCTCTTCCAACAGTGCCAGAGCTGCTCTCCATTTTCCAGCACAACCACAAGCATGTATAGCCTGGCGACAGCATCGCGCAAACCCTCTGCCACTGAAAACCCGAGAAAGCACGGTGGCCACAATTGAGCAACATTGAGCAACAATGAGTTGCCTTCTCCCGAAATATATTTTGATTATGATGGCATATGATGGCATCTGCAGCGTGCTTCAATTCATGATATCAATAGACCTTCTTTGTGTCCACTGCCAGTCTTGGACAGAAGGCGAAGCCAGGTTCAGCTACAAATTCCACCTTGTGAATATGTTCGGGCAAGAGGCTGCATTCCATCCCCAGAGATCAAATGCTCTGCCATAGCGATGGCCATACTCCAACAGTTCCAAAGCCAATGACCAGTATGTGGCGTTGGCCACAGTTGCAATTGTTGCATTTAGGGGTGCTGGGTCTTGGTCAAATCTGAGCTTCTTCAATCGATACCTGAGCTCTGTCCCAAGATGTGCACTCAAAGTTCAGTGTGCAATTCTACGACTTTATTGAAAGTGAAATATGGCAACTGATCTTGACACGGCCCAGTCGCCCAGAATGCGCCGCAGCATCCAGGGACCTTTTCTTTTGGAGTTTGCCCGGTTTGCCCTTGTCGTTTTCCAAGATGCGGTAGATTTCCAAACTGATCTCCCAACGATGGGCTCTGCCACAGGCACTGATTGCAGTGGTTGCAGTCACAGGGCACTGCTGCTGCGCCCACACATGCAAAGAACTTTGCCACGATGCTCGGGCGCAGGCAGTGCGAAAGCGTTCTGTCTTTGCAACGGCAGTCCGAACTCTAAGCTTTTTGACAAAAGATCTGACGGATTCTGGCATGCATATTTTCCTAGCACTGCCCAAATCTGTGGCACTGATCCCATAAAGAGCTTAGTACATCTCGAGCCGTGTGCCTGCATAAGTGCGAATATGCGACTCGATATGATCCAATCGTTGCAAGTCAAGACTTCGGCAATGGCCATGAGATGAGGAGAAATATCGACCGCAAAATAAATGACTCGTGACTCGTGACGCAAACAAGAGATGTGGAGAACGGGCTTTTCCACTTCCTTTGGACACTGTGGAACTTGTTCAGGACCCTCTGAATAGGCGGCTAAAAGCCATGGTCACTTTCGCCAGTATTGTCACATTTCATCCGAACTCTGCTACACTTCATCGACTTCATCCCTGTCAAGGCTACGGAATTCGACGGCTATGGAGGCTCACCTGGCTCACCTCAAACAACCTGGGCAAACTCTCGCCATTTGTCATTAAGCCATCTCTGACGCAACAAACACACCACCACTTTGCAGTTACAAGGAGCACTCCTAGATACTCCCTATTCATTCCAATGCCGGGGAATAGGTCTACAAAGGATAAGGAAGGAATGCAAGGAGTGACGCTTGCGACGACTCTCAACAAAAGTTTTTTGTGACCTCCTCCACTCCAGGCTTGCAACATCCATGTGCCGGATTCGTGTTAAATTTGGGAGGTCTAGAACTGCAAGCCCTCGTAAGGCATTGCAAGCCTTGTTCATTGAATACCTTGGGCTCGCACGACTTCATTGGATCCGTGCCTAGCAGGCGCAAAACCTGGCGGCAATGATCCGTCGGGTCCATCGAATCCATTTGTAAACCACAATTGGGAGCCATTGAGGAGGGCGTGCAGCATGTTTCAATGAAGAAGTTTGTGAACCTCTTCCCCAACAGCGGTGGCTAAAGGGTCTCAGCCAGGATAAAGCTGGGCTTGTTTTGAGAAAAAACATCAAAGTCTCACCATGTACGTCCAAATGTCCAAAGACATGCCAAGGCAACCGACTTGGAATGATCTTGCATCAAACGCGGTGTAGTACCTTTTAATATCTCGTCTGTACAAAGCCTATGCCACAAACCGCAGCTTGATGGAGCTTCTTATATGATCGGCGGGCGTCTCGATGGCTGCAAGCTGTAAACACCTGGACTTGAATTGCTACGGTCCAGTGTACATGGCCAGTAGCCTAAAACCTTCTTCCACAATTAAACAAAGTCCCTGCTGCTTGACAGGCCCACTCCAATCAAGGCCTATCAAATCTACTGGGCTCATCTCAAATCTATCTATAAGTCTTGTTTCGCGCCAAGTTTCTTGTGTAGCACAGGTTCGCCAAATAAGAACACCTGCCGACCAAGCCATTCCACTCATGCCGACAACAGGTGCCCACTAAATGATGAATTGCAGGACTCTGTGCATCCTGATGCTATCAGGGTCAGAAAACATGCACCCGTGATCCATGATCCACTAGCTGCACGGTTTTGTGCTTCACACCAGGAAGATCTCGCGACTCTAGCCTTTTCCTCCCGCAAATTGTAGCAAATTTTGCAGTTATTTCTGCAAGTGTGTGTTTCTGATTATTTGTGTGGGTGCGGGAATGTGCATGACGCTCTCTTGAAGCAGCCTTCGGGGCAATGCTCGCCATGTCAACCTCGGGTAGCCAAAGGCTTTAGACATGCATTCACCAGCCCTTCGCGTGGACCAACGGAAATTTCCAGTTTGAAACGTCAACTAAGGTAAGTGTGCAAGGCATTGCAAGGCTACAAGCAAAGGCAGCCAAGCAACTGGAAGCAGCAAAGCTCGGCAAAGGGAAAGCTCTTTGCCTGCAGAGCTCTTCACTTTGGTCCTGAGGGACAGCAGTCGGACAGCAGTTGGACAGGAACGACAGGAGGATTTTCCGACTGCATCCATGACATGTCGATCAAATTTGCACAACCTCTGGTCCCAATTTCACTTCCTCCAACTATTAGCCACTCAGATCAGTATGACTTCCTTGACAAGCCACAAGCAACTTTTTCCACCCTTCCTCTGCTTGCCGTCTTTATTCAAGACATGCTGACAGACTCAGAAGTACATAGCAGTACTTTCTTGTACAGCATGCATTACAGTGCACTTTGTAGCACATGCGAGCTAATAATAGCCACTGATAGCTATAATATGTAATAAACATCAGCTACTTTCATAGCAACCACTCTTGCCTCAAAGCTCCAAGCATCTCAGAAGGTCTCAGAAAGTCTCAGGAGGTCTGACGGTCTCTAATTCACCCAAGAGCGGTTCAAGTCTTTTTGGACCTTCCTGACCTCAGAAGGTCCTCCACGCTTGAAGGCTTCCACCAAAATCTTCACATCATCTCGTGCTTTGTCTCTGTCGATCCTGTTGGGTCCACGGATTGCTGTGAGACCTCGTTTTCCCAAAGGACCAGGAGTTGCCCCATTGTCTCGAGGCACATTCACCTCTGCTCGATACGTTGCTTCACCACTGGATCTTGGGATTCCGTCAACTACACCTGATGTGATGGCAATTTCACCGTCAGCATTGAGTTCTTCATGTTTCTCTTCTTTCTCTTCTTTCTCTTTGATGTCTGCTTTGTCTGCTTCTCGTTTTTTCCCTTGGCGCCACTCTGGGGAGAAGGAGCGTCGCTCCGAGGAGGTCCGACGCCGCGGGGGGCTCCGTCGTGGTGGGCTGCGCCGCGGGCTGCGCCGCGGGCTGCGGCGTGGGCTGCGGCGGCGCCGCGGAGGGCTACGCCGAGGACTCCGGCGTCGGCTGTAGCTGCGGCGAGGGCTGCGACGGCGGCTGTTGGAGCGAGGCATCCCGGTGAGAGAACGGATCAAAACAACAAAGACATGAAAAAATTGAACACCAGGAAGTATGTGACCGCATTTGGCAGCATTTGACCTTGATTGAAGGTCCGCAATTCATGTATGCATATGCATGCATATGATACTATGTTTATACACACGCACGCATGCTTTTTTGGGGTATGTTGAAGGTATTTTAGGCTTCTTGTGAGTAACATGCAAACAAGTGGATATCAATAGAACGCCGGAACAAATCTCTGATTTGAACTGGAGGCACAATGGCTATTGGCAACAGTCGAACAGTCAAGACGTCAAGGAGTGTCTCAAGGTAAGGGATGCGGTTTGCAAAAAGGCTTCTGATTGGTGATCAACAATACAACGGCAGAGCAACCGTTCTGGAATGCACGTTTACTTGTCTCCAAACGCTCTAGGCCACAGGACGGAGTGGCTCTCCAAAAGTCTTTCGCCTCTAATTCAACGACAGCTCCATCTGCCTGCAAATTCAAGGGTGACAACATGTGACAACATATGACAACACTCCAAAATATTTGAACCACTCTAAATGCAATAGAATGAGCTGCACACCAGCTCGAATGACAAAGAGGGTCCGACTTCTCCTTGGCAGTCCTGAGCAGTTGTGAGCATTTCAACATATTAAAACTGTTTCGAATAGAGAGCTTTAGTACAACATCAAGCGTAGGATGGAACGTGTTGATGAAAAATGGATCGTATGACATTCAGGTGAAATTCGAAAAAATCACGCACTCATGTACATATTACATATGTGTTACTCATTTGTGTTACATATGTGTCATGTACCGAGTCATGCCACGTGCCTGGCTACTGGTCTTGCGAGCTGTGGCGGCCAAGATAGAGGCCATGCCCTTCAACGAGAAATTCTTCCAGACCAAAAATCAACGAAGACTCTCCATTGGATGATGAAAGTTCTTCGAAACCTCAAATCCTCATCTTCATACCATTTTTTTTTAAAATCAAATAGCAACAAATCATGGGGTCAACAGACTGACAAGAATGGACAGTGATTTGAAAGTAAGATGAAGAGGACCCAAATAGATCATACATAGATCAGAAATAGATCCAAAATTTTGATCCAAATAGTACGGAAAAAAATCTGCGATCTGTCAAGGCCGCCTCCCGAGGAACGCCGAGAAGAGAGGTGCCGGTGTCCACAATTGCGTGGCACCTGATGGCAAACTCAACCGAGTGGCAGCTCTGCAGCATCACCAATCCCATCCTGACAATATGCCCTGAAATTGAGTACAAAAGTCAATGGATCTATTGGATCTACGAATAAAATCCAATGATCCAAAGTTTCTTTGGGCATGGCTAGCAGAAGGTTCCTTTGATTCTAATCCAGACTGAAAAGGGTCACACAGTGTCCTGCTCTTTTTTTGTTGAGTCCATTGATTTCAATCGAGTCAATCGAGTCAATCAAGTCCCACACGTCACAGCATCATACAGCATCACCCCTAAAGTCTAAACTCAGGTTGCGGCCCACCATCCTGCAGCACAACATGCCGCTTTGGACTTTTAACACTGCTTCTATATGTTCTCAGAGTCCTATCATGTCCTATCACCACCTACCATCTGAAGACCAGAAGGCCCGTGAATTTTACAAATTCATCTGGCCGTCATTCCTCCTCAATGCCACATCACCAAATTCTCACCAGTGCCCGAGAACTATGGTAGAACTTCATGATCATCCTCAATCCGTTTCACATATTTTCACATCATATCCCTATATATCCGTTTTGCAAGTCTCATGCCTGGCAAATTGGTAGCAGCTTCTTTCCAGCGCGAACTGCCTTGACGTGAACCTTTGCGAATACGAGAGAACTCTCGGCCAAAATTATGGCTTGCGAGTCTTTCAAGAAACACTGGCTGTCTCTGGGTTTCAAACCTGTTCTCTGAAATGAGGCTGCAGTTTTTTCAAATGAACCAAGGCCATGAGTTGTCTGATCGTCTCCCATGTCACTTGGGCTGCTACTCCCCAGTAGCCTTGGGGCTTTAAAGAGACAGGCACCTGGGCATCTGCAATCGTTCCACAAAGACATTTCGTCAAAATTCAGCTAGCTGATTTCTAAGCTCAACATACATGAATCTTAGATCTCGTCCAGCATCATGATCATCATGACAACATATGACAACTTCAACACCGTTTAATAATGCGAGTACTTTAGCGACACTTTGCGGTGTGGTGCTGCATCTCTTGGCAACCGGACCCAGGCCATTGGTCCTTGCGTCCGCCCCAAGTCCTGCCCACCAAAAGTTACCTCGCTGCCGGGCTGCCCTGGTCGAGACAGAAACACCTGACGCGAATGAAAACAGTCACGAGATGTCACGAGGGTTCTGTCAACTCACAATTCAGATCAGGCAGGTGTAACGTTTTTGTTTTTTTCGCAACGTGAAAAGCCAAGACAAGGAAACTCGTTCAGCAGCAAGTCAAACCTGCAAATTTTGTCAAAGCTTTGTACTTCGAGGTGGAATACGATGGAGTTGGGTGAAAACTAGCCACAGGTACCCCGAAACTGGGATCCATGTCGCCAAGCTGACCTTAAACTCAGAGATGTGGACAAATCTGGGGAAATACGAACCTTGCGTGATTGGTGGCTCTCCATGATCTGTTTGGCTCCTTCACGATGAATTTCCACATCACACTTGATCATTCGAACTTTGATCCACCTTTCCATCTTTACCATTCAGTCAAAATTGTTATTAGGATTTATTAGGATTTAATAGGTAAGTAATAGGTCTATCAGGATGTGACAATAATATGGCTTGATGGGGTTTGCCGAGATTCGCGCTAAAGAGGTGGAACTCTTGGTTCAGCGCCAATGCGCTGAGCCTGGTAAATGTAGCACCAAGACATCACTGCAGTGCAGTGAAAACCAGAAAGCAGAACTTGATAGGTCAAAATACTTTGGCATATCTTCAAAGCACGAAAAGACACTTGTGAGATTTGTTTTGGCCCAGCTTTGAAGGCCTGGATGCGTTTCACCTGTTTTTGGAGCCAACTTGCCCTCCCGGCGCACCCTAAACCAAGGACACCATCAAAGTGGAACTGCTGAAACGGCTCTGGACTCAGGTGTCGGGCCTTGGCAATTCAAAGCAAGACTGATCAAACAACGCAGCAGGAAAGGGTTCTTGCTCCGATGTGGAAAGTGGACAGTCAGGACTGGGGTCTGTTGGATGCATGATGCGGAGGGCAGCAGTCATTTGAGAAGTGAAAGATACTTTGCCATCTTTGGATCGTTGGATTGTGGACAAAGCTAGCAAAAACTTGGAATGATATCTATTTGAAGCAGCTGAATAGTGCCGAATCTTGAGCCAGCAAAAATCATAATCATCTTACATCTGATTGGCAAGTCTATGCAATAATGATCAGAAATATACGCGAATAAAAGTGTATCATATCCAAGATTTTAACAGTACTGTCAGACCCTTTCAAAGACTGAGGCAGTTGCAAGGATTACCCTTGTCGTTGTGCAGTGGGACTCAGAAGCCTGTGCTCAGCCACGGGGCAGGAAATCTGTTCATGACATCAAGCTGCCGTCATCTGGCTGCAAGCGTGACTTCCAATTCCTTCAGACTGAAGACTCATCATCATCGTCATCATCATCATCATCATCATCATCATCATCATCATCATCATCATCATCATCATCATGACTTCATCATGACTCATCCCTAATTTGGGCAAAGCATATTCACTTGGCAGTCCACGTCAACTCAGAAACCATGGATATCGGATATCCATGGCGAATCCATATCCAACATTCTTCATCTGCACCTGGGCCTATTGGGGTATCGCACTTGGTTTGTCATTTGACGTGTGAATCTTTCCCAGGCTGTGCCTCGCTGGCTTCGCCCAAGCAAACTACCTCATCGTGTCATCGTGCAATGGTAGCAAAAATTTCGAACGTGGCATATGTTATGCTGGGAATGAACCCCAAAACAACCTGACAGAACCAAAATCATGGACTCAGGGAATATCATGCAATGACAGTCTGGCTTCGATGGGCACGCGTTGAAGATCTACGACCGACCTAATGTCCTTAGATCCTGTAAGGCTGAAACGTCTCTAACGAAGTCACCTACCACCTCTCCAATGCCGTAAGAGATGGAGACCACGTCGTGCCTCGGGAATGAACCACAATCTCTCTCATTGCATTTGGAAGACATATCAAATCAGGAAAGGCTCCCGAAGGCTTCTACGGCATTCTACAGCCATTTTCTTGCGACCTTTGCTAAGCTCGCATCTCATTGGCAGCTGGACTTCCGTCACCATTGATCTCTTTGGCAGATGCCTAAATGGAGCAGCACTACAACACGAACCGAAGGTGCACGATGGTGCACGAAAAAGTGCCCATGACGCCCTTGCAAAATATGCAAAATCTGAATGCATCTACACCCAAGACAACTCTGAGACACGCGACGGATAATCTGCGGTCGTAACGGGCATGCTTCTGGCAAACCTGATCCTGACATTGCCAAAGGGAAACTGCATCCTGCAATAATCTGGACATCTTCCATCCAAAGACTCTTGCTTTTCCTTGCCTCGCATGAAGCATCAGGTAGGAAAAGGTGTCCTGAACCTACCACACTGATGGCGGCTGATCATCAAATACAGAGATAAAGGAGTCAAGGCTACTGATAAAACCTCACCACTTTGCACCCCTTTAAAATGGCTATATAGTTGCTATATAGTTCCTATCTAGTTGATATTGAGAAGATTAGACCAAATTAGGCCCACTAGGCTGGCCTGTGTCAAAGACCACTGTGAAGTTTTGTGGCTTTGGACGGCCCACCTGCCATTGGAAACTGTCTGATCAGCGGAGTCGATGCCACGCACGATGAGAACGTATGAGAACCTGTATGTGTTTATGGATTCTATGAAGTCTGTGAGCCTCAACAATGTTGCACACACACACACACATTGCGACACACATTGCGACACAAAGGATCGTGGGGGCGAAGACAAACGAGTCAGGCTCTCGAAAATACCTTGGTTTGTTTAAACGCCAGCTCCCAATCTACTATGCAAAATCTGCACGGTTCTGCAGGATAGGATTTCTCCACCATTGGGTGTCTCAGCCTGCACGTGGCACGCAACAATTTCTCCGGCAGGGGATTGCACAGTGGATTGCTTACTAAGGTGCTTCCATAGTAGGCTGTCTTGTGCGACACTGTGTGACCATTCACCTGGTCAGGCGGCTAAGGATCGTGATAAAATTGAAAGGCCCCATTCAGCTCAGAATAAATATTGTCCAGCCTGTACTGACTGTCTCTTGTATGGCATGGGAACGGTGTTAGTATCTTAGTGCATCACTAACTTAAGTTTTTATCATCGCGATGCCTCGGACATCAAATGGCTATGGCTCAAAAAAGGGGTGTGGATCGCTATGCGGTGATCCGGACGTATGGAACGAAGGAGTTACACAAATGATCTCAAATGAATTCAATCTCTTCAAAAGAGTATGGATCGGGGGTATGGATCGCCTGTAGGTCCGGGGTATGGATCGGGACATATTTGTTCACATGGTAGATGATAACATCTGCCATACACTGATGATCTATCTAGAAAGGGAAAAAATGACAGGTGCCTACAGGTCTATAGGTATCCCTGTGCTGCAGGTACCGTAGTCTGACTTGGCTTTTACGACTTCAATGACACTCTTTGGCAAACAAACGGCACTCCTCATTTTACATTGTAAAACGCTCCCATTTCCTTCCACAGACATCCCGGAGTTTCTCATTTTCACATTTGCACTTCGTCCATGCCCCCCCCAAGCCGAACCTTCACTGGTACGACTTGTCTCGACAGTGGTACGGAGAAGCGCCGGCCTTGCACAGCCTGCAGCGATCAACACGTCCCGGGAGTTGCTCAACAATTCCAATAGCATTCATCTTGCTGCTGAAAATAAAGAACCATCATGTGTCACTTGTGCTAATCATTACTTTTTTTGATATGTGACATGGCATGACATGACCGCAAATGGGGCCGACTCAAACACTACAAACCAGTTAATTTAAATTAAGACCAAAATACGGTATCAGCTTGAGACTTATAGGTACGACCCGTGGCGGTATCATACGCCATTTTACTACAACTTGCGCCAGCCGCATGGCACACCGCTTACGCCAAACATCAATAATCTTCCGCCATTTGCANTTGCAATTCCTATTGGCACACCGATGGTCAAAATGGACGAATTCTCGTCGAGTGATCGAAATATATCTATTTACTATGCATGCAATTCACACTTGTCAAAAGAATGTACAAAAACAAATGTCCTTCGGAACACTTAGAACCATCATCCTCCGCATGGCACACCAAGTTGAAGGATATTCNAGAATGTACAAAAACAAATGTCCTTCGGAACACTTAGAACCATCATCCTCCGCATGGCACACCAAGTTGAAGGATATTCCTGTCATACAAAATTGGATGTGATCGAGGTTGCGTTCCTATGGTTTCTATGATGAATTCTATTTCCTGCCAATCAACCCTTTCATCCAATTCCTCATGGCACACCACTGATTGGATCGTTTTTCTTTTTCCCCACCTGCCACGTAAGGGAATCTCGATTTTATGAGAGTTGCCTTCTCCTTCTCCTCAGCCTCCTCCTCCGCACTTCCTCAACAAGCTAGAGGTCTAGAGTCACCCGTGACGGCCTGGAGTTGACCAAGCTCCAGATCTCAGTGGGCACTGCCAGACCTCAACCACGACCTCGGGCACTGCCGGACCTCTTGGAGCAGCAGTCTCCTCTCTCCTATTTCCTCTCTCCTCACTTGTCCCCTCTCCCAGCCAGGAATCAACTAAACTTCCTGTGCCATTGGAAAGCCTTTCCGAAACCTCTCGGGGCTGGGTTTTGACTGGCTGCATTTAACGAGGTCCGAAGGAGGTCCGAACGAGGTCCGAAATCACATTTTGGGAGACTGACCGCCCTAAGTCTCCTGACAAACTCTTTGGTAGCCACGCGCATTCTTTTCCCAACCGTAAAACTCAAGGAGCTTTCGGCGGTGGNCTCTTTGGTAGCCACGCGCATTCTTTTCCCAACCGTAAAACTCAAGGAGCTTTCGGCGGTGGAGCAGAAGAGGAAACCAAGGAAGGCACGCTTGGGAGAGAAAGCAGCAGGCAAGAGCAGGGAGACAGAAGAGGAGACAAAGAGCCAGTAAGGGAAACATGGAGGAGACAAAGGAGACAAATCACAACCTAAATGCCCACAACCCCAACGACTTCCTAAANGAGACAGAAGAGGAGACAAAGAGCCAGTAAGGGAAACATGGAGGAGACAAAGGAGACAAATCACAACCTAAATGCCCACAACCCCAACGACTTCCTAAACTGGTCCGCCAAAGTAAATCCAAAGAAAGTGTGCAATTGCCACGACTTTCGCCTTTGGGAGTAGTGGGTAAGCCCACGAAGATATGATAGGTAAACATATAGTGGATGCATCCCACGACTCACGTGTGCCTANNAATGCCATAAGTGATGCCCATGTAAGCCTTTCCCCAAGGCACACCGCGATTCGGCACAAGATCTTGCAAACGGCACATGTTACAACCTGGACCCAGTACATCAGATTCACTGCTAGACTGCCATGATTAATATATCAGCGTCGCGGCAAACATTCAAAACTACAGTAGATGGATGATGGATCTACAAAGCTTACTTGGGGGTTTCCTAAAATGAGGGTACTCTCAAATCATCCAAAATTAGATCATTTTGGTATTGAAACCCATGATTTTGGAATCCCCCATTTCAAGAAACCGCCACTTGGCCCGTCAACCCATCCCGGCCTGCCAGCAAACTGCGAAAACAAACAAGAACGCTTTGAACATCCTGGACCCGCAAGTCGCCAATGACTGCTAGAAGGCAACAACATTTGACACAGCGGTTGAGTTCAGAAGAATCCTCTAGCACAACCGACTCTGGGTGCACCTTCAATATACAAATTGTTGAACGTGCGATTCCTGAGCAGGACTGGCAAGAGACAAACATCCAAGTGCTTTCAATTCATGGTTGCTCACTGTGTCTTCGTCAAGGTTGAAGTCAAGCCAAGGTGCAATATCGTGAGCAACCACCAACCGTCCACCAAGGAGTTTCGGGGGAGGGCTGGGATTGCTGGAGCCAGATCAGGTCAAATCAGTGAGGACGGCGGCAAAGAGCTTTCCTCCTGCCTTGCGGTTGCTAGTGATGAACAACCCCCAATTTATACTCATACCCCCCCAACCCCAGCACCCACACAAACATTCATACAACATACATACAAATCAACACCAAAACACAGCAAAAGCGTGAATTCAAATCAACACAGCAAAGCACATCAAAAACATACATACAAATCAACACAGCATACCAATACATAAGCGTACAACAAAAATCACTGCAGCACCCCAACAGCAAAAAGCAACCCAAAAAGCAAAACAACCTACATTAGAAAAGCTATAGCATAATTTTCAAAGTAGTTTATTATGAAAAGATTGTGGGATTGAGCTTCTTAGATGTCTTATCAAATGCCAATGTTATATAAAGTGATTGTATGAATATGTCATTTCTATCTACATCCAATTCATCAATATCTTCTAAAACATCCGTCGTTGAACAATACGATCCACTTTCTATCTCATCAAAAGCAAAACTTATTTCGTGCTGGTCTGAGACTAATTTACTGCACTCGCAACGATCATCATCAACAAAAACAGCTTCTCAACATATACGAGGTGTGAATGAGGCATGTTATCTATTGTCACAAAAGAACTTATTAAATATATCCTTTGTTTTTCAATCAAAGTTCCAAGGATTTTTTTTGGGGGAATGGTACGTCTCTCAATTTTGATAACATAACAGTAATTTGTTCTTTCGTTCTTCCTGTAAAGGCTTTATTACTTATTTGATATGTGTTCTGAATTGTTCTTAATGATTTAGAATGTTTTAATTTGATATATTTACCTTCTCCCAAAAGAGAACCTTTGATTAATAGTAAAGGCTCTTCAGATAGTTGACCAAACATTGTAAACTAGCATAAATCATAACGTTATATTTCTTTAAATAGATTTGATTTCCCTTAAAATGTGAATACAAATCAGAAGTGATAGTGATGCCTCAGAAAATCCGGCCCCATTCAGAAGCTGTGCCAAGAAATTGCGGGAACAAAAACAAGAAACCATCCCAAACATCTACACAAGAACCTTGCAGTGCCTATCCCAGGAAAAATATTTGATAATAAGACATGTAATCTGATAATACACATTGACATATTTCATTCACAATATCTAGGTAATGTAACTAGGACTATCGGATATGGCAAAATCAACTTGAATCCCTCGCGAAGGATACGGACAGAACAAGTGTGATACACAACCACATAGTTGGAGTTGTAAAAAATGATGAAACTGTTCTTGAAACTGCAAAACCAACAGATGAAGAAACACACAGGGAAAAGAACCGTATGAAAAGAAGAGTCAGGTAGGCAGACCAACAGGAACGTATGAGGAGAAGCAAAAACAATATTTTGAACTTGTGAAATCCAACAAGACTAAGAAAACAGTCCAACAAACTTTGCACTACTGCGGTGTTGCCAAAAGTGAACAAGATAACTGGATTATGATGAACGCATCAAGGAGAGTCTAGAGTTTGATATTCGAAGGAAGTTTAGAAGTGAAACTTCCGACAATATGGACAGTTGAAAAGCAGAGGTGAGAAGAGCCAAGATGTGAAGAGCTCAGCCATGAAGANAAAGTGTCAAAAACTGAGGGTTTTAAGCAAATTTTGAGATGTCAGTTAACTAACTGAACTAACAACTTAACAACTTAACCACTTAACAATTGAACAACTGAACAACTGAACAACTTAACAACTTAACCACTTCACAACTTAAAAACTTAGTTGGCGAGTTTGTCAGTTAGTTAGTCAGTGAGTCAGTCAGTTAGTCAGTCAGTTAGTCAGTTACTCAATTGGTCAGTTAGTCAGTGAGTCAGTCAGTTAGTCAGTCAGTTAGTCAGTTACTCAGTTAGTCAGTTAGTCAGTTAGTCAGTTAGTTAGCTTGTTAGTCAGCTTGTNAGTTAGTCAGTGAGTCAGTCAGTTAGTCAGTCAGTTAGTCAGTTACTCAGTTAGTCAGTTAGTCAGTTAGTCAGTTAGTTAGCTTGTTAGTCAGCTTGTCAGTTAGTTAGCTAGTCAGTTACTCAGTTAGTCAGTTAGTTGGTTAGTTAGTTAGTTAGTTAGTTAGTTCGTTGCTTAGTTAGTCAGTAAGTCAGTCAGTCAGTCAGTTAGTCAGCTAGTCATTTAGTCAGTTAGTCAGTTAGTCAGCTAGTCAGTTAGTCAGTTAGTCAGTGAGTCAGGTAGTTAGTTTGTTAGTTAGTTAGTTTGTTAGTTAGTTAGTCAGTCAGTCAGTTAGTCAGTTAGTCAGTTAGTTAGGCAGGCAGATAGATAGACAGATAGATAGGCCGACGCTCCAACCACCTTTTGATCCATCACTGGATCTGCTCTGCCATCCATGACTCACAGCAACGAACCTCTCCTATAGGTTTGCTATGCCTGAAACTTCCGCCACCGCCTTGTGCGGTACTACTGGTAATGTATTTTGAAATACTGATATTAGGAAATAACTTGAGCTTTTCAGTGGGACAGGTAGTATTGGTAGAGTAGCCAAACAAAGAAGTTCTGGTTTAGCGAGCTTGGACTACAAAATGCTGATATCAACTGTAATATCCTTGAATGGGATTAAACAAAATGATTTTGAGCTTCTTTTGCAAAGGCATAACAAAGTGAAGTTGCACGCACAAAGCAAAAGTTGGCACAATATCAAGGGCATTATCCAGCAAAAAAGTTGCAATGTTTGGTTCACAGAATTCTTGCGAAAGACTTCTCATAGTCATAGACTGCATCTGCCACAAAATCTGCTATGCATGGGAGGGATGATATGATAGGATGGATGAATATGGTGGAGAGATGTGGAGACAGAAAAGGAACTCCAGTACATAAAAGAAGACACATGAAGACACTGAGGTAGGCAATCAGTCTCAGAGGCCTTTACTTCCGGTGGGTGATCATGCCCTTAAGATCCCTTAAGGGTGCTTAACCCAACAACATCAACTTTATGCAAGTGGGTGGTCAGGGGTTGTTCCTTCTCTTCCATGGTACCTTCTGTAGCACTTCTTGCTTCTCCGCCCCACTCACTCACCGATAATATGTAGCAATCCATCGGTCATCCCATCAACACCGCCACAAAAAACTCATATACACTGTAAAAATCCAAGATCTCTCCATGTGGTTGGAGCGGTTGCTCCAAAATGGGAAGTGATGGGCAGTACAGTTCCCATGTATCAAACATTTCATGTCATTCGGATATGTATCCAGTACCGATATGTATCGACAATAGTATGGAATTGGAGATGCCCCCGAGTCGAAGTGCTGTTCGCATGGAAGCCTTGTCCCGCTTTAGACTTTAGACCTTCAAAGGCCACTCATCCCAACGCATAGTTGGAAAAAATCTCTAGAAAAACTCCAACAATATACTGGTATAACATATTGCGGATAGCAACAGTGGCTAAACTCCTTGCTTTCCTCTTCAATGTTAGCTTCCGTAATATGAGTAGGCAACACATGCACAGCTGATGGGGCGGGTGGCAGAGTCGGAATCCCCGATCCTTCAGCCCAACAAAATAGGTTTCAGGATGCTCTCTCTCTCTCTCTCATCTCTCTTTCTCCATCGCCATCAACTTCCGTTGCCCAGCCGTGTGCGAGGCAAGATAAATATGGAGCACGTAGGCCACATAGGCCCTACTCCACAAACACCATGGTCAAATGGCAGGAACTGCTTTGCAAGAGAAAGTCGCGGAGTGCCCTAGTTGTCAAGAATTCCTCTATCACCCCAGACAATGAGATTGCCGACTAATGCATTTATCTTGTTCTCCTTGCCTGTGATGACAGCTCTAATTCGCTCAGCATCCTCTGGGCTGGAACATTGAGCATCTCTCACATTGAGAAATGATCTTGTGCGTCCAAAACAGCAAACGTGTGCCCTGCTCAGCACACAAACTGTTGCAAGAAAGAAGAAAGGAACAAGGGGAAAGATCAGCACACATACTTCGTATTGGTCTGGCTCTGTTTTTGCATTTTGAGGCCCATGCGGGGGGTTCCACCACATCTTTTCGAATGAACAGGCGGTCAAGGTGAAAGCATATGAGAAAGTGCCCTGAAACTCATTCATCCTAGCGATCCAAAACAGAACGAAGCAGCACGTCAGGCCAAACAAGCCTGGGATCCAGTCTGGCACCGCATTCCGGTCGGTCGCCAAGTTGAGCCCGTCACCGGCAAGAATTACGGGGATGCCACGCTCCATGGCTGTATAGGCTTCAAACACACACCACAGTCGCATGTGGATCACAGCATTTTTGGTGGCAATCATGATCAACTTACCGTCGGTGGGCATGTGCTGCAGTGCAACGTAGAAGGGTGATGTTGGAATACTTGCCAGCATGCTTCCAATGTCCAGATTCTGAGGGTTGGATAAGAAGCAAATGTAAGCTGCTGCATCACTATCAAAGTCGCGTTGTTTCCATTTCTGTTCCAGCATAAAGTAAAACTCAAAGATTCCTTCCGCCCAAGCATGGGAGACAAAGTGCGTCACCACTGTGCCTGCGAGAGACTCTTTCAGAGCCCAACTCACACCTGGCATTATGAGCAAGGGGTCTGCAGTCATAGGCCGGATTACCTGCTCACACACTTGGTACATGTTGGGGCCCATCACGGCGTCATCGAATTTGGAAGGGCAATAGCCACCGCTGTTCCCAAGCTCCGATCTCAACCATTTCTCTCTCACTGCTTCAACAAACCTATTCAAGGAGGCCATGGTGATGCCCCATCGATTGGCAGGAACCTGGTCATGAAGAAAGGCAGCTCCACAGAAACCACCATGTCTGCTCTGCACGCGCTTAGCGTTCAGAATCAGATTGCTGTGTTCTGCCTCCACACGTAGGATCTCTTTGAGCTTCTCAAGCGTTGAGCTGCTTGAGCTGCCTGAGCTGCTTGAGCTTGACGGACCTTGGCAATGAAGTTCCACATCGTCTACTGGCAGGGTGCGCTCTCTACCGTGGATCCCACGAAGTGTCACCAGACCAGGCGCACACTGCTCTGGTAGCAGTAACTCTTCTGGCACTACTAATCCACACAGGGCGTTCGCCTTGGTCTGTAAGCGAAGGTAAGGCTCAAATGGAGGGACTCGGGCCTCTGTCCCGGGAGCTTGGCCTATGATCGGTGTCGGTGGGGTTGAGGCACTTCCTTCAGGTCTAGCTCTCCAAGCATGAAGCAAGGGTGTCATCTGACATTCCCCATGTGAAGCGCTCTCAGCTGAATCCATATTCACGTTTTGATCGAATCCTACCGCCAAACCAGTTTCATATCTGGAAAACTTGAGACATCTTGAGCCAACCTTGGCCAATGGCAGTGCTGTTTTTCTTTTACGCGTCCGAAGCATGTGCCAAGCATTGTGAGGCCAGTACAAGTCTTCTTCTACAACGACCTACAACCACAACCGCAATCAAAAAGGAATCGCAATACCCAGAATCAAACCCCAAACTGCCACAAGCGCTCCGATTTTTTTGCTGCCCAGCTCTTCAACGTCTGGTCTTTCATGCCTCCAGGACAGGCTGCATCCATGCCTCCAAAGACGAGCCGGATTTCAAGTTGATGGGGAAAATAAAATGACAGTTTTTACACGAAAGGTAAGCGATGATAAGCGTACACTCTTAGCAACTCTTACCAGTTTGCATCTATATCCGAAGTGAGATGCACTCCGGCAGAAACAAGGAGAGACTCCCGGCAACCTACTCCAAATGCCACCAAAGGTTAAGGAATGTTACATCTGCATTGGCATATATGTGGAGAATGGAGAAGCATCCAGGGTGCCGACCAATGACACCATGAGTGAAGCAACGCTAAAGAACAGCACGGCCGAGGCAACCTGCGCCATGGGTCTTGGCGGTCATGTCATCAAGGCATCCCGGACATCCCTTTGCAAAGCCGCCGGCTACTTTGCAAAATTTTTTCATAAAATGACTCAATTCTTCAGTGATCTTCAGTGTATGCGCCAGCTGCAGGGCGCATCTGGGATTGTGACATATCGTATTCCCAGAACAGAAAGCAAGAACAACTTGGTCACGGCGTCCTGCTGGGACAACTACGACCATACAAATCAGCGAGGCAAACCCACAAAGGCAGCATCAGGGTGATGAGTCGATGAGCATAAGTCGTCTACGTCGTCTACCTTTAAGGCAATTAGAGTTGCACATTATGTGACTTTTGTATATGAAGTATTTAACACTTGTCACTTGTCCTTGTCGACGATCTGTCCACCAACCGCTTGGCTCTCGGTCAAGATGCTGCAAGTCACTTGCGTGATCACTGCAGCAGTTGCCACCTCAGACGTCGAGTTTGGACTCGAAGCAAATGCACGGGCACAACCAGCCCACTGTGAGACACGTGACAGACACGACGGGCACACGATGTTTCTCGTCATTGCTTGATATTTCTCGCTGAGGGCAGCACCAGCATGCAGCATTGTGCCCAGTATGGGGGATCACGGACCCCAATCTGCATTGCTCGCATGCGGACACCTCAAAAACCCAACGTGTTCGCAAAACCATGTGGCAAGAAGCACCTCAAACATCATAGGCAAAGATTTAAAAAGAGAAAATAAAGAAAAGACTGCCCGTGCACAAGACTTTTCGGTCGCCGTTTGCACCCTTCCCAAAAACGGACAACAGGAACACAGAAAATTGTTTCGCATTGCCAGTGGGTGGGGGGTTGGTCCATTTTTCTTGTATTAGGTGATCAATAGCCCACGCCGCTTGTTGCATGTTTTAAGAAACTTGCCCAGGTAAAGGGCCACAATGGGCCACAGCTTGCCAATGCCGGTATTTGCAGTGTATTCTGTGAAGTTCTTGAGATGAATGAAGGTGACTCCGTTTTTTTGGAAAGGGTCCATCCAACAAAAGCGAACCACGATCAAGGGATCTATCTGAAGTAGATTTCTGATGTACTAGGCTAGCGGAAGGGATTTTTTGATGACCTTGGCAATTGCAGTCCTTCACAAAGATATAGATCCATGAATCCAAGATAAGATAGTGATAGTGGAACAAACAACTGTTGACCCAGTCTCTGCCTCGTTGGTTGATTCAATCCGTACTGGAATCTCACCACTGCCAAGCTTAGACAAAACAACTGCTGCGCACTTACAATCCTTACACTAGGCCTTACACATCCTATTCTGTCCTGTCCTGTGTTTTTTTGTCCTGAGAGGTTGACCGATCATCATGACGCACAGCATGGGAGCGAAGGCAAGAGATCGCTGCACGCCGCTGGCCGTAGACTGCGCCCACTGCGCCCAGTTCCCCATGAACCGTCGCAGAAGACCTCGGTATCCGATATCCAAGGGATATTTAATGGATATCCAAAAAGCCAGTTGTTAAACAGCTGAGCTTTGAGGGTCGTGGGAATGTGTTTCTATGAGTTGCTATGAGGATCCAACCGATCTAAGATCTAAAACATGTCATGGCATTTTCATTGCATTTTCTTCAGCCACCGCTCCCTCCTCCATCGATCTTGGTTGCCGCAGGTCAGACTATACCCGCCAAGGCACTGCCTGCAGTGAGCAACAAATAGGAACCGAAATAGACCACTGTCCTCAGTTCAAGCATGTTGGGCCAAATGCAATGCGAGCCTATCTTGCATCAACAGATGTTTAGCATCCCGAGCTCCAAACCAACATGGTCATAGCCGGATATGCAGAATGGCTGTATGCGGTACTCACGTACCATGCATACTAGGACGACAGTGAAGATAACATTCTTGACCACCCCTTTGCATGGATGCATATGGCAGTTGCTTCATGGCGGCAAGACCACACATCAAGAAGGGTTGGTGACCATACCCACCTAAATTTTCCAAGTTTCAGTGCCATGACACAGCACATTGCGGTAGAAAGCGGTGCAGGGGCTGAACTTTCGATTGAAGATTTAGACCTCAAGGCGTAGAAAAGAAGTCCCAAAGAATGCTGTTTAGTGTAACTGCATGAATGTGTTGCACACACAGTTGACTTGTCCAAACACTCTCGAGGTTGGGATCCGGACTCCATGCCCGCAACGCTGAGCAATGTCAACAGTGTGCCAACCTTAGCACAAAAAACACGACAGCAGTGAATGATTCTGTGCTCTGCTTGCTTGAATGCCCACAAGTGAGTGGAAAAAGGGCAGACTAAGCTCTTGACATAGATGCAGGATGTAGTCACTGACCAGAACAGCTTTGACTTGTCATCGAAAGACTCCATCCGTCCCAATGCCTCATTGCACGTCACATACACATAGCAACAGGGGGTAATTACCAGGTAACTAGACCATCTTCGAAGATCTTGAACGCTCGAATACGCTCGATGCAGCTCAAGCACCGGCCCTGCCGCTTCATCTCCCAGAAGTGAACTCTTCCCCTCCTGCCGCTCTAAACTCTGCACATGTTCCGTCAGGTTCAGCATGGGTCAGGGACTGACATAGATCATGATATAAACGTCAAATGCCACGAAACAAGTTGTGCAATACATTGCGGTTCAATTTCAAAAATTTCCGGATGGAGCATCGTGGACTTCGCAAAAACGTCTGCCTTTTGAACGAAGGCAGTTGTGGCACGTGCTTGCTGAATGATGGTGGCAATGGTAGTCCTGATCTGCTGCAAATTGAATGATGGGAGATGCTGGGATGCAGTGCAATTCTGGCAGTGAGGCATAGTTTGGGAACTGGAATCCTGAGCAAAGGATTTCTCCGATCTGAGATATGCTGAGGTTGGGACAAGTACATGGCGCAATTTGCCCAGAGCCTGTGTTGACAGAGCTTGGGTCTCCATGTCACTATCTTTCTGTTCCGAAATAGGAGTAAGAGCTACAGGGCAGTTCAAAAGAACATGAACAGCATGAATATCATGAATATTATGAATATTTTGAACATCTCTATCAGTGTATCAGTTGTTCTCGGATATTTTCAATTGATCAAACTGTAGCGGCGCTGCCTTGGTTCCAGGTGAAGCTGAACGGCTCGGAGAGCAATGGCAACGTACAGGACGCACAACATCGGCGGAAACCTGCAGGACGAAGGTGGAGGAACACAAACTCTGACACAAAGGAACAACAGGACTTGAAGACACCTGGAAATAGATGAAGCATGGTGAAACTACGTGCAACCAACACAGAACATACCACTGTACAGCAGCTGCAGCAGCAGATGATGTGTCAATCACATTTGTAAGTCAAACGAATCTTACAATTTGAAGTGCCAACCTTTACTCAGGCCAAACTTTGGGGTTTATCAAAGTTGCCTCTAAAAACTATGCTACCAAAGCCTGCAAAAGTTCAACCCTTTTGGCAGCTTCAGTCTTAATCAAGGCACTGCAAGGAGATTTGTGCCGGCAATGCGAAAATATCCTCCTCCTCAGCTTGACTTGACATTGCAGGAGCAAAAAACTCAATAAACAAGACCATCTCTTGCATTCCTCCCCTGCATTCTTAGCCCAAACTGTCTTCCAAATTGACCATGTTGAACTGCAATGTGAGCCACCCATCTGACATGAAATCACTGCAATCTTGCCACATGTGACGCTGGTGAGAAGGACCCGTAGGATGAGGTGGAAGGATCCTGACAGGAAAACGAACAAGGGACTTTCGAGGTCTTTGCTGTTCTTGTGGCTGATCCAATTTGATTCAATTTGATTCAATGTCTAATTAATGTTTATTGTTATGTTTTATTTCTGACTCATCGAACTTTCTCTACGAGCTGAGGCTTGTCCTCAAGCTTTCGTGGTCGGCAAAAGGCTTCTCGCACTCCAGTCTCGAGAAAATATGCCACAGCCAGAGTCAGCATACCTTGAAAGGTGCACAACTCTGCATCAAACTTTTGCACAAAACTGCCTCACAAAGGAAACAAAGGGACAAATGAATCAGTTGAATCCCCTATACATTCTGATATGGGCGATTCTGGAAGTAGACACAGTTTCAGCTGAGCAGCATTGCATCATGGCGCCCAAAGGCTCTGTGTCGCCACTCTTGGCCTGGACAATTTCTCATGCTGCTCGGTTGACTCCGTTGACTCCGTTGACACCTCTTGCGATTTTTCGTGGCTTGTGGTGTGGCTTATCACCTTGCTGTGGCTTGCTGCGCCAGAGCCTCCATGATCAGTGCGCTGATGACAATGGCAGCACTGCAAAGAAAGAGCGTTGCAGTTGCAGTGTGCCGAATGCCAGTGGCTGCCAGGGTCATCTCCTAAAAACGTCACATCAGTGTTTCAGTGCCTGGGGAAACCCACTGACACTTGGTATTCACTTTTATTGTTGGACTTCGAGACATACAGAAACACAGGAACTGAGCCATTATAGAAAAAGTGTTTACATTCAACATGCCATGGCATGCCATGGAATGCCATAGGGACTTGGCAACGAATTGGCAACAAGAAAAGTACCTGTCAAGGCAACCGCTCAGCACCACTGCATGAAGAGAGTAGGGGGGGTCCTCTGACTCATTGCGGAAGCAGAAAACATCCGTGAGGAAGCGACAGAAACATGCAAAAGTGGCGCCGTACCTAGCAATTTGTTACAATCAATGCAACACATGGCTGCAATCGGTGCCAACAAGACCAAATAAGACCAGATATCTGCAACGTGCGATGGACGTATGTCAGGAGCACATGCAGAGTTGGGCCCAAATCGGTGGTGCCCCAAATCGAGCATCGCCGGCAAGTTGGATGGCCCGAAGCCTTGGTTACACGTTGTGACGTCAATCCACGGGTAGCAAAAAATGAGCTTTCAATGTTGCATTTGGATCAACACTATGAATAATAACACTAACAACAACAACAATCATAATAATAGAAATATTGTTTTGAAATAATGGCCAATAATAAATACATCAATCATCAAGAAACAAGGTCTCAAAACGCACTGGCACATATGTGATGTGACTTGAATGAGCGCATTTCTGCAAACAAGCGTGAGTTAGTGTACTGCATCTCTGCCAATGCGGCCAAAAGACCTTGTTGCAATCCTTGGTGAACAAGTCAGTGGTGTTCCATTTTCCCTGATATCTACAATGCATTTGTTTGAACGGCATGTTGACGGCATGACAGCGCATGAAAGTGCACGCCAGGTTTGGCAGTGAAGTGCTCGTCGGCATATCCACTCTTCAAATGCTATATAAGTCTGCTAAGTGTCATGAGGATGGCTACCACAGGCACCACTGACAATGCTTCGGTTGCCTCCATGGCAGCTTTTGAAAGATGAGTGAAACATCCTTGAATGCAAAGAACTGTGAACGTCACAACAGAACAGGCCACTGAACATGCTGTTCGCCGCTTTCCGTCGCTTTGTCATGAAGGCGCTTCGCATCCGTTGGCAAAGTTCAGCGGCCTTCGCCAGTCGTCCTTCGACAGAATTGACCGGCACCTGTTGGCAGTAGAACATAACAAGACAGAACAAGGCCCTTCCATCATCTTCGTTCCAAAACGCACAATGATCTGTGCAAATTGGATGAAGTTTCTATGGAAATCATGATATGCTATGCCAATCTATGCCAATCTATGCCATATGCTATCACCTCACTGCCCAGGACCCACAGCACCTCCATCCTGCCAGAGAGGAACATGCGACTGATACGCAGCGAAATCACCTGGGACGTCATCTACCAGACAGGTGCTGCAGGTGCTACTTGTTGCTGTTTCATGCACTCTCAGTTTCACCACACGCCATAGATTCTACGAGCTTGCCAACATGGTGAAACTGCAATAATCCACGTTCAAGAATCAACGCAACATGGTTTGGAACATGTTAGCTCTATGGGCTATCAATGCTACTATCTACCTGCACTTCTCTTATTGCAGCGGAGTCACTGCCAAGAATACCGAGAAGAACAAACTTGTCAGCAGGATAGTGCAGCGCAAGGCCTGAGCAATCGTAGCAATAGTATGCAAGTCACTTTAAAGTTGTTTTGAATGTCTTACGATGGTTCTGCATATCCCAATCTGGGGAACTCTTGGTGTGTTGCTTGGCATTGCTTGGGATTGCTTGGCATTGCTTGGCATTGCTTGGGGTCCTGTGGGATCCTAGGAGCCTCTTGTGGGATCTGCGGGAATCTTTGAGCGCTTTGAGTCTGCTGCTGGTGCCACTGGCACGGAGCTCGGGAGTCCGAGCGCTTCATTTCCTGGCAGACCCGCCACATGCTGCAGATACCCCAAATCTGAAAACAATGGCAGTACCGTAGCTAGTGAGTTACTAAAGACAATAAAACAACGAGACAAAGAACGCGCCTCCAAAATGCAAACGTAGAACCTCCTCAAGGTGTTGTGCGGCAGCATCAACCTCGGTTTGGCCAAATCCAATATACAAATTCCACCCAAAAATCGAAACAAAAACATCCAAAACACCAAACATCATGAATACCACATTTTTGCTGACAAGTGGCACCAGACATGGCGGCGTATTGAAACGCACGTTTGCACTGGTTGGGGCTCTTTCCGAGCACCCTCTGGAAAGCCGAAAGCATACAAAACCATGCGTATACCATGCACAATATGGAAACAACTTCATTTCATCCAACTAAGTAAACAAACATGTCACGTGCCAGGACCACGTGTAACATAACTGACAGCAACACAAAACCTAGAACATGTATGGTGGGATTTCCGCGCTTGAAAAAAACAAATTCACGGTAAAATGCGACAAACAAAACGCCAGCCGGGAACACGCCACAAAATTGTTGCAACATGTTGCAAACGTTTTAGCACGGAACCGGGGAAAAACTGCCTGCTTGAAATTAACTGGCGCTTGGGATATTTGTTTTCTCATCACGGCTGAAATTTCACATTTGAAGTACGGTTTCTGGTGTTGCTTTATTTCACATCGTTTAGCAGGTTTTGTCAGTGAAATTTCCATCACTTGTAGATTTCACTGCCTAGCACTACCATCAACTATCAACCCCGTCATGGCGGAGTTGCCGTTTTTTCAAATGGCCAACATACTTCCCGGAACTTTGTGGGGTCAGCAGCGCCAAATCGGGACACAAACTGGAGATTCAAAGAATGATGCCTGCTTTGTCACGTAATGTGCCCTATTGATTACTTTTTGCGGAGCGGCGCTGTCTTAGAAGAAAACCCGTTGCAACAAAGTTGTTCCTCCAAATGTGCAAAAAAACAGGTGTTCCCCACCTGCCAGCTGAGGGTTGTTAGATTTTATCAGGGCTGCCTGCCCCTGCGCCGCCGCTGCCTCCTCCGCCTCAGCCTCGCCAGCTCCAGATCGCAGTGGGCGCTGCCGGACTTCAGCCGCGCCTGCCAGATTGCAGTGGGCACTGCCGGACTACAACCCGTATACATGCCAGAAAGGATGCCAAACTAGATGCCAGATAGAATGTCAAATAGAACGCCAGATAGAATGCCAGATAGAATGCCGGATATAATGTTAGAAAAAATGTCAGAATATGCCAGATGGAATGTCAGATGGAGCGTCAGATAGAATGCCAGGTAGAATGCCAGATATAATGCCGGAAAGAATGTCAGAATATATGCCAGATAGTATGCCAGAATATATGTCAGATAGAATGCCAGACAGAATGCCAGATATAATGTCAGCAGAATGTCAGAATTTATGTCAGATAGCATGCCAGAACATATGTCAGATAGAATGGTCAAAATAGATGCCTTGAAATGCCATGGTGGGGATCACTCGAAGCAATGTATTTTTTTGCACCCTAAGTTTTTTCAGCCCCAGGGTTTGGCTGTGCTCAGTGCACCTCGCTCTGGTATCTTTTGAAAAGGAATGAAAAATTGTCAGGAAAAAACGTTGCGTACCAAATGTGCGGCCTCAATCAGGATCCACGGCAGGTCGAAACATCAATGCGCAAATGAGCACTGCAGCACCAACAGTGGTAAAACGTGAATTCATAACGATGGCTGCACTCCATAGAAAACGCGGTGGTCCTAAAGCTGGAGTGAGCAATGCAAGTAGATTCGGTAGAGTTCTTGTACAAATTTAGCATGGCTCTGCATTCCAACCCACTGAAATCTTGCCACCCCAAAGCTTTGGAAACTGCAGGCGCAAAACCAAGATGATGCCTCTTTAACAAAACTCGCGGCGCGCAAATCATGCAATCCACTTGTTCCAATCATACCCAACTATGGTGGAGGGATTGGTGAACTGTTCAAACTCTGCTTTTCGCTGCCTCGCATTCTGGGTTTGCAAAGTGGGAATGCATAGTCCTTTTGCGCGCGGTTTGTGACGACCTTGCGATCGGCAAGAAAAAACCCACCATCGTTTCTGCAGGAAATAAAGCCTTGGCAAAAGGCAACCGTTGTTTTGGCCGACAAAACATGAATATATCAATAGTGTATGGCGCCAATTGATGTTCAGAAACGAAACGGTACAACCACCTCTTTCCGCGCAAAGAAATGAATAAATCAACGCCGCAGTTGGCCTTTGGTAGGGAGTTTTCCTGCTGGCCTCATCTCCGTCTCTGGATTGCCAACCGGGGTTCCAGTGAAACAAACTATTTCGAAAAAAACGTGCTTGAATTAGCGTGCGTGGACGTGCCGTCGCATGTGCGCGACCACAGACAGACATGCACACACGCACGCACGCACACACGAACGGAGATACAGGCATACATACATACCACCTACCAACCTATCTACCTACATACCTACGTACGTACATACGCACATACGTAAGTATGTCCATAACATACATATGTACGTACATTACATACGTACATATGTATGTTCGTACAAAACACGCATACGGACATACATTTTTTTCCCGTGCCTTTTTGCTGCAGAGGGTCTCTGGGTTGAAACGGAGACGGTTTTTTACTGGGCCGTCACCAGCTGTGCTTGTGGGATGGGCGTGCGATTTTTATTCTTTTGGGGGGGGGGGGGAAGGGAAATCCAAGGCAAATCCATAGGTTATGGCCCAGTGGAACCGCAGTTGACTCTAGGCGCTGGGGCAGGAGGTGTTCAAGGGGTGGAAGGGCCCCCTCTCCGTTGGTGATGCCGTCTGGCGAGGAGAGATGCAGGGAACTAGCAAAGGCTTGCATGGCAGCATGGGTGGAGATGGCGACCATCGTGCAATCAGTGCCGCTATGGTTGATTGGCGCAAAGGTTGGGGAACATCACGCGCCTTTGCTTGGGCCAGCAGGTGAAGAACAGTGCTTCATCTCCCTCGCACCTCCTTTGCCAAAACGGCCAACCGGCATCTGCCACATGCCGCCAGCTCCGGGTAGGTTCGTTCTTTGTTGCGTCTGGCTGTGTGCAGAGCTGCCGTTGCAAAGCGTCCCCCTTGCCGGCGACATTTCATCACTGATCCAGGGTGACACGAGAGTTGTGTCCACGGCGAGCTGTGAACCTTGCCATTGAGGCAAGCCATTGGCGACGACCTTGATGGTTCGGAATCGCTGTAGGCTGGGGATGTTCAGGTTGGCCAGCCGAGTGTGCATTGTGACACGGACACCAGCTTCCCGGCAAATCCGTGCTGCTGCGTGTTCCAGTGGCGCCCCTCTGCTTCTGAGTATCCCTGCCTGGGCGCAAGCTGCACGGTTTGCCAAGTGGGTCAAGAGTGCGACGGCACCAGATGGTTTTGCCGATGAGGTCAACCCTATAGGAAGACCGCAGCGATGTCTGGAGTGGCATCTGCCCATGATGCCCTAGTAGGCAGGGGCGGCGGTGTGCGAAGCAGACGTCAAGCCGAGACCCCGGAAGCAAGCGGGAGGCGGGCGCGAGCAAGGGCATGGACGGGCAGGTCTGTTGTGTGGAGGAATTGTGCGAGGCAACCCGCGACTGCGGCGTCATGGTGTTGTGCAAAGAAAGCTCTGACACGAGGTGGGAGGAGTCGCAGCAAATAGTTGCTACACGGAAAAGTTTGGGGGTGTATTCAACAAACGTGCGTAGCACCTTTCATGCGGGCTCTTGCACGGGGAAATCTGCGCTTGGATTCGTGAAGCGTCATTTCATTTCTTTATAAAAAAGCAAACAGCAAAGTGCTTCTGGGCTGGAACTGTTTGGCTGCAAACATGTTGCCAATAGCCTTGTTAGCGCTAGGCAATGTATGTAGAAAAATGGCCAAGTCTAGCAAGGCTGTATGCCAAAATGCATGGCTCCTAACGCCATGGAAGAAAATTTTGACAGCGTTGAAGCCGGAAGCCTTTTGAACCAATAATGCGCGGGCCCTGGGTTTGAAAAAAACAAATTAAGCACGCCTCGAATTACATGAAAATATTCGCTGCTTGCCCTTAGGCAAGCATGCCTTAGTTAGACCTGGAAAAAGATCAGCAAGCGGGTCAGGCGGTGCAGTTGGCAGACTACTTGGCTGGACCCCGCCCCCGCCCCAATACGATTTCAGGGCACACCGGAATTCCAGGTGCACATTAAGCCGTGAAAACTTTAAATGTAGCTGCGGCCACAAAAAGAAACGAAGGAACGTTTGCCCACGGGGTGCCAAACTTTCAATGCAGCCATCAAACTGAAGATCCTGTTTCCTCATGTTGCATTGACAATAGTTTACACAACGCCGGACGCCGTATTTCAAAAACAAAAAATGATGCGCAAATTGATGTCCAAAACCGTGACAAGCACGCAAGCAATGTGTATTAAGAAACAAAACATCACGGGCAATTGGGGGAAAAATAGAAATGTTTAAAACCCGTTAAAGTTCGAAGATGAAGCGACCCAAACAAAGGAAATCTGTTGGAAATATCGAAAATCCACCCAAAAACCAAAAGAGCATGAAAAACATTAAAAACACGCGGAAAAACAAAGAGAAGGCCATGAAAACTGCAGGCAACCATCGAAAAACGACAAGGACACCAACAAAAACGTCAATTCTCGAGGACCGGCAAGAAAACAATGAAAAAACGCCGAAAATACAAAAAATAATCCAAGCGGCAAAAGCCAACCAAAAAACAATGGATACGCGCAAACTTTTAGAAAACTGATTTAAAGATGCACCAAAAATATCATATTTGCGGGCAGTATGGGAGAAAGGAATGAAAAGCCAAGAAGTAACCAAAGCACCTAGAGAAACAGGAAAAGCCGAGGAAGAGCCGATAAAGTGTCAAGGAAGAGCCGCAGATGAGCCAAAGAACAGCTCAGGGAGAGTCGAAGAAGAGTCTGTAGGAAGAGACTGTAGGAAGAGCCGAGGAAGAGTCGAGAAAGAGCCGAGGAAGAGCCCAAAGAGAGCCGAGGAAGAGTCGAGGAAGAGTCGGGGAAGACTCGGGGAAGAGCCGAGGAAGAGTCGAGGAAGAGTCTGGGAAGGGAAGAGTGTGGGAAGAGTCCGGGAAGAGCCTGGGAAGATTCGAGGAAAAACCCCAAAAATGTAAGGAAGAATCTAGGAAGAGCCCTCGAGGAAACCCCGAGGAAGCGTTTAGGAAGAGTTTAGGAAGAGTCGAGGAACAGCCGGGGAAGAGTCGAGGAGGACTCTGGGAAGAGTCCGGGAAGAATCGCGGAAGAGGAAAAACCAAAGTTTTTGCTTGATAATGCCTCGTGTTTTCAACCGGTTTGGGATGGAGTTTTGGAAAGCAAAACAAAATACAGCAAAATAAAACAAAATAAGTAAGCAAAGTAAGGGAAAAGTTCTGTTTTCAACTTGTTTTAGAAAATTGAAACAATATGAGCAAAAAACAATGCCAAATGAAGGGAAACAAAGGGGCAAAAGTAGAGGAACAAATCCTTTTCTTACACAACCAGAGAAAAATAAATGAAACAAATGGCACAAGAAAAGGAACGCATTGAGTTTTGCCAGGTTTTTGAAAATTTGTTTTTTCTTGGTGCATTGGCAGGCTCTCAGACGTTTGTTGATGTGCACATGATATTTGCGCCGTTTCCTGGACATGCTTGTAAATGTTCTTGTGCTGTCAATATTGTCTCATATTTTTTGTGCATGTGGCGGCTTTTTGTTTTCTGGCGGCAACGTATCCTTGGCAACCGCCGGTTTTACGGGGCATTGGGAAAAGGGCCTGCATCTTTTGGTGGGTCGTTCCACCGGAACAACTATGGAACATGTCTGCTTAGCCAATTTCTTGACCAAGTTCTTGAAATTTGCTTGCTTTTAGGGGTCGTTGGTTGCAGCTGCAAGCTTTCATTAAACACGTGTTCAGAAGTACACGTGTAAAGAATTTGGCAAAAACTTGCGTCAGTATTGGGGCCCAAGCCTTGGCTTGGATTCTTCCCACACTATCATGAATCGTGAAAAGGTGGCTTCACCGTTCAGCGGTCCAAATTTCCAGGAAGAAGTGCGTGGGGTAGCTTCACAAATTAGCGACGGTGGCTGACCTTCAACCGATGGCTGAAATCTTAGGGGCGCCAAAAGCCACATGGTTGGCAAAGATATAGCTGCAAAGTAGGCAAAAAAGGGAAGGCACAAAACCAGACCAGAGTGAGCCTAGTACCCTCTGGTGAGGTCCACACCTTGCGGTGGCCCGGCCATCGAAACAAGGGGTTGGGGGCAAAGAGTGGTCGCGAGCGAAAGGAGTCGGCTAAATCCAGAGCCTGGGTCGCTGGGTTTATACTGGGCAGCGTCCAGATGTGTCAATGCCTGCGTGATACAGCCAACGTTTCTGCACACGGCGTCATTTCTAAGGTAATGCGCATGCACATACACATCACGTGCTCCCACCTCGTCCGCAGCATGGTCATCCTCGATTGAGGAATGCGTCTGGCCGGGCAGGATTGCCCAGCACCCAGGGCCACTTGGTAGCACGTGGCTCCATTCGTTGTCGCAGGTCCACGCTGACAGGGCGCAATCATGTTGCCGCTAGGCAGGCGCTGTGGTGGCGGGGCATGGATGGGAGCAGGCCACCCATGGCACCAGGCGCACCAACAGGCAGCGGTTGACATCGCGGAGACTCCAGGGTCAGTCTTGCGGGCAGAGAAGCCATAACACCATTCCAGGCCATTGACTTCCACACCAACATGGAACACTCCGCCAAACTTCACTGGTCGCAGGCCTCTGCGACACGTCATACACATGCACCAGGACCGCATGCCCTTCGCAATACTCCGCACTGACAGCCTTGCCAGGCCCAGCCGCAAATCCGTTGCAGGTGCAGTCCACTTCGACCCAAGAGGAGTTGCGGTAACTCCAACATCAAATTCTGCCTCTTTCGCCTCCTCCTCCTCTCCTTCCAGCTGGTGACGCCAAGCGGGCACCGGTGTCAAAGAGGAGTTC
>BGPT01000580.1:165836-197005 GCA_003297045.1 Symbiodinium sp. clade C Y103 | reverse complement strand
AGGAGCTATGGTTGAACGTAATTCATCCAGTTTTGAATCCGTTCAATTTGTAATGGTTACTGGTTGCCCACTGCAAACCCCTTACAGAATGGTCGGGCACGCAGTTTGCCAAATTGCAAAAAAATGCAAAAATGGATCAAAAATCATCAAAAAAAAAAGGGCCGGGGTAGGGTCCCCTTACAATATGGTTGAACCCACCTGCACAAAATGGTTGCCAAAAACCACTCTGTACGGGCCTCGAGGCCTATGATTCTGTAACAAAAACTTCAACGGGGATATCTAATCTAATCTATCTAATCTAATCTAATCTCATCGAATCTAATCTAATCTAATCTATCTATCTATGTACCTACCTATCTATCTATCTATCTATCTATCTATCTATCTATATACAAGAATTTAATCCTATTTCAACCAGGATTTCAACACATAAATGCCCATGATATATGATATATAATAACCATAAAGCATCAATAATTAATTTCATTTAGTTTCAATATCTCATCAAACCATCACCTTCAGTTTCTCCTGGCGCTTCTGCAGTGATTGCTGCGCTTGGCGCAAGGCTGCCAGAACTCGCTCGGAGCGTAGCAACTCCTGGTGCTCTGACTCCTCCGCATCGGTGCATGGATTGCTTGGTATGAATAGCAAATATGGCCAAATGAAAAATGCATATTGATGGACCGTGTCATAAATATCCAGTGATCGCATACATATATGTATATAGTTTATCTATTTTTGTTTTTGAAAAATTTTTGAAACACATTTTTACACACCCCATGATAATATGTAAACATACATAAACTGCAAGACTAAGTGTCACAAATCCCGCATCCCGCCACCCTCTGGAAACGCAACACTTGGAACTAAAGGAAGAACCGTCGCTCCCAGGTTTGGCGTGCAGCATCAAGGCTGTCCATGGCATTGTGGGCAGAAAGTTCGGCAACGTGGATAGAACCACCAAGAAGCTGGGCTTTCCAGATTGGATTCCTGCTGGAGTCACTAGTTTGACGACACAAGGAAGAACAAAAAAGCAAAGGAATGACTGAACTAATTAGTTTTTCTATGTTTGCTAATCTATGTACATCTACAACGAGTTTTCAGTTTCAGCATGTTGCAGTATTGAGGGAAGGAGGATTGCCCCCTTTCTCTCTAGCTGGAGGAAGCTCTGATATTCATGGCTGGTTTGCAATGCAATTGCTACATTGGGCAAGCTGTTGATGAGCCGTTTGCAAGGCAGCAACTTCTTGCAACTGACCACTGTATATCATACCGACTTGAACGAAAGCTTTGCCTATCAAAATCATGGGCGCGATGCCAGTGAATTGCTAATGACTGCACGACTCAGTATACTCAGTGACAGTTCCAAATGCCCTTCAGACACCAAAGATCAACAACGTAACTCACATCTGATATTGTTAGTGAGTGACCTCTCAAGAATATCCGAGCATGGCACTGCCACAAGCTGCTATCAATTGATGCGTCAAGCCTGCGGCCTTGGCTCAAGAGGGACCAGGGTCAGCTTCTTTACACTTTCACTTTGAAAGTGCTCTGGCTGCCGGGTGCTGATTTTCTCGACATCTTTAGGACATTCACTTTCCTTGCAAGTAGCCATGATATGTAACCGTAAACAATGAAGTAATTGACCTTGATGGCAAACAAAGTTAATCAAAGTTGGACCTGGACGCAGCAAGCCTATCCCTGAGAATATTTGAGAAGAGATCCCGCAATCCCTGCCCCCATTTTTTGACCCTCAAATATGATCTCCGAGACCACACAATTGATTGAATTCTAGTTTTCAAGCTGCATGCACGCAGGGCTGGGCGGCAAGAGTGACCATTTTCCAGCGCAGCAGGCGATCAACAAAGTGCCAGAGCCAACTTTGTGCTCGGCAGGGTATGGCTGTGATAGGAGATGGATGGAGATGGCCATTCCATCGCCTCTTTGAAATCAGCTAAACTGCACTCGCGCATCTGTGTCTGCGAAACAAATCCGCCTTTGCCCATGTCCATTGCATGGGCAATGGGACGCTTGCTATTAACCTCAGCCTGCAAGGAGAGTTGGCCACCCGATGGCTGGTGGAAAGTTCAGTCAACTATCAATGCGACTCAAAACACTGCGGAATTTGTAGACAGTAGCTGACACTTAGGGAACATGACCTAGGGATATTTAGGGAACATGTAATTAGTACCCAACGGGCACCATCCCAATGTTCAAAGCATTTCCTTGCGCGCCCAGCCTGGGGTAATTCCACGCAAAGCTTGCTTTGAGTGGAGGTCAATGTCCAGCGTCGTTGACGAAGTGACTCCAGTTTGTGCATAGCAACTTGAAGCGATCACCTGCAAATTCAATGAACCAAGGATGGACAGCAATAGACCCAAAAAAATGAGTTCAATGCAATGATGTTGCAACATGGATCAACCACCAAAAAGATCCAAAAAGCAAAACAAAAGTCCGAAGCATCCACAAAACGACTTTTCTTCTAAACGTGAACCTTTCAGAAAATGGCACCCTGACTGAAAACATCTGAAAACGCCAAATCTCTGGTTCAAACAATTTAAGAGAGAATGTCTTGACAATTGGACCGAGGTTCGTAAAGCACGCAAAGGTGGCCGTAGAATACCTACAAGTAGAACACAGAAAGAAACGGCGTTGGCAACGGTTGTAACTTTGTGTGTGCATGCGGAACATGTCCCGACAGCTGCAGTGCAACTGTTTTCTTAGGATGTGTGTGACCCGGACTATTGCCACATTATACAAACACTGAGGGCAAGACCCAAAGAAAGGCATCGTGCAGGAGCAAACGTTCAGTGAAGTTTCGCAGAAGCTCTTCCTAAGAAGTAACGAGTAGATCGAGCTATCCAGATTCAACTGGATTTGTGCACGAACCACTTTTTTTTAGCTTAGACAGGCCATTGGCAATCATCAGTCAGTGGAACTCTTGGAATACAGTAAGGGAAATGACAAAGTGGAGAGTGATGAACCAAGACTGGAATAGTGAGTCGCAAATGGTATACCACATGGTCATCCTCAAACTTTGCACTTGTTACAAGTCACTTGTTGCTGCATAAAACATCTGCAGGGCACTGCACAGTGCCAGGTCGTGCAACCCAGGCGCAACGATGTCTCGCACGACGCCCACCATCCCAGTGGTACGGGCCAGGTTGGCAGCACGTCGTCGGTTAGCGCCAGGGGTCTGGTAGACCACGGGCCGCGCCGTCAGCTTCTTCCTGCAGCAAAGCCCTGAGACCCTGACATGATGGATGTAGACAAGACAATGGAAACAGAAAACAACAGAAAACATATCTAAACAAATATGACTTGCAGTTAATGGGACCTTGGAAGTGAACGAAAAGCATTATTTCCGATAGTAACCTCATTCTCAAATGCTTCCAAAAATCTATCCAAATACATACTGGGGGGTTCCATTTGCAGCCTCAAATTCCCCGGTGAGGAAAAACCAGCAACCAGAGTTTCGAGAGTTTTGCCATTTGTCGGGATAAGAACGTCTCGAACCACTAAAAGGACGGTCGTTGTTTGGGCAGCACCGGCACTGAGCGAACCTGCACTATCCAAACTTACATGCTCATCCTTGCTCCGTTTCCAAGCCTTCGGAGGTATGCTACTCCCCAAAAATAGTAAAATTGGACAACATGCACACTAAAGCTGCAAATGTACGGTATAGTTCCTTTACACAATCTTTGCGTCCGAGTGTCTGTAGTCTGATGCACTGATTTTCCAGGACATGAATACGCGAGTGTAGCTCCCCGACGTCCTGAAAATTTCATGATCCACCATGTTCTCAACCCCAGCAGGACCCAGCCAAGCATATCTATTACTATAGTACTACTTACATTAATATTGTATCTATTATATCATATAAAGCTGACAACAATGGAACATTCCCATCATAGCACGCCATAGCCTTGTGCAGCATACCATGTGGACATGGCCGTCCTCAACAGTGTCAAAGCTCCCACCAGCAACTGGGCTGGACTCAGCCGGAGCCTCCTCCTCACCATCCTCCAGAAAAACAAATCTTTGTATAGCACTGCGTCACTGGGTGTTGCTTCCACAGCAACTGGATCTCTCTCACTCTCTCTCTCTCTCTATGTATATATGTAACTAATTTATGTATATGTATATGTATCTCTCTCCCTCTCTGTATGTATATTATATTATATTTCATAATTATAGATGATATGGTGATATATTTCAATTGACCAATCCATGACCTACCTTGTTCCATGATCAATACACCAGCCATGTGATGAGACAAAGTTTTTTAGCTGGTGAAACAAAATGTGGTGTCCTAACTTGGGACCCAACACTTGAAGTTTATAGATGGTGATACGCCATGAACTACGCCATGTATGGCGATGCTATGCCATGGCCTTCTCCCGTTCTTCAGATGCTTCAACCTTTGCGGCTTCTGCGGTGCTTGCCTCCGATGACTGGGACATGACATGGGATGATCAAAAGGCACTTCATGGTTGGCACGATCACATAGATGCACTCTCTAGAGATGGCTATGTATGCGTCCATTGACCCCCAATTGACTAAAGGGTTCATCCCAACCAGATTCGATTTTGACAACTCAGCTTCTGCTCAGCCTTTTCTGTCTCCAACTCTTCAATGCCTCACTCCCACAAAGGCATGACGGAACCACTTCATCATCCGTTGTTCGATCAAATCAAAGCACTTCACATTTCATCACAAGATTTCAAGAGCCCTTAAGATTTTTCCAATCAATTACTCTCCAGTGGCAGATTGAAGACTCATAGCAATATGTTCAAACCAAGTTGCGCCGCTGCAGATCGCCGACCTGCCGGTCGTAGCGTGCTTGTAAGCTCGAAACCTGCCAGCTCTGGGGCATCTGTGGTCTCTCTCCAGCGTCTACCAGCTGATAGTGTTGCTCACTCGTGACTCACTAGTGCACGGTGAAAGCCTCATCATGCCTCAAGTCCAACGTGGCCATATGGTTGCAATCAATATTTATCGTTCCTCTGCTCGCATGTATCCGGGTGCATTTTCTGTCATTTTCCTTGGTCCATGCATGGCGTCCCGTATTTTACTATCTTCCACCGTTCCCTGTTTCTCACCTGGCCTCGCTCATGTGGCATGCCTCCAGCTTGCACAGCTCCTTCCGGGCAATGTCTGCCTGAAGAGATGGCATGGCATGGGTGGCAACATGGGGCAACGGCAACACAAATGCACCAACATGTATCAATTCGAGGGATTGTCATGCCTACGAGGGCATAGAATAACCAAAAAAAAAGAAACGTGGGAAACCTGGAGGTATGAGATAAATGTCATCTATAACATCCTAGAACCACCCCTATCTTTTTTGGGGTTGCTATAGCCCTCCTCCAAACGATAATTATTGCAGTTTTGACAACCCTAGATCATATAGTGGATATATAAATTGATTAGATTAAATTAGTAGATAGAGAGATAGATAGAGAAGGTTTACGAGCAGCAACTGAATCACCAACCAAGACCAACCAGTTCATTTGAAAAAGTGTGCAATATCGACTTGCTACGGTTGGATAATGGTAGCCAATAGATGGATCCCAGACCACATTCCAGTCGGCTTCGCCAACAGCGCCAACACACATCTCACACGTGGTGAATGTGAAAACCCGCAACTGGTGACGATGACTTTTCCTGACTCAATCTCATTCAGCGTCAATTTCATCAAGCACTGACAGTAGGTCTTCCAGATCCGGCGGCAGAGGTGCCACCGCCGAAAAATTCTGCCCTGCAAAGTCTGGCAGTGAAATTCGGTGACAGTGCAGGAAAAGGCGAGAAGAGTTCAAAGAGGTTGATCCATAAGTAGCATCACCCACCAAGGGTCTTCCAATTTCAGCCAGGTGTACTCGAATTTGGTGAGTCCTGCCTGTAAGAGGATGCGCCTGAAGCAAGATCAGCTCTTTCTGATTTTCTGAGTGAAATCTTCTCAACACTTCGTACTCAGTTTTAGCCGCACGGCCATCCTTGGAAGCCATGGCAAGGATGCCACCATCTGTGAGTTGCCGCGTGATGAGCGGTATGGAAATGTCATCCTTGGTGCCCACTGGACCCAATGTTGCACCCTCACATAAGCAGATATAGTCCTTGCTGACTAAACGGCCAGCAAAACAGGACTGGTACCAGGCTGCTGCTGCTGAATCCGGATGGTCCAAAACCACCGGGAGCACTCCAGAAGTTGGAAGATCCAATCGCGACACCAAGGAGCAGCGTGGATATCTTCTACGCTTTAAAGATGCCTGGAAGTCTTGAAAAATGGTCTCCGTACGGATCCCTGATGGTTTTTCAATAGCGACTATGGAGCAACCGATCTTCAGAATTCTTGGCTCTCCGATATCTGCTAGCTGTGATGCGCTGTGGGTGGTATCTGCAGTATCCTCGTTCCAGGTCTGTGACCAACGTTGACGGAAATGCAGCAGCAAATCATAGGTGACCTCTGGACCTACCGATCTTGTCAGGGACTCTGCGAGTGAGCCCACATGGCAGCCACCCGGTGTGATAGATTGTTCCAACATATTCATCAACACTGCAAGTCCCATGTCCCAACGATCTGCTTCGCAACAGGCACTGATCACTGCTCCGTAGCTCTTGAAGCCTTGCCAAACCATGAGCTGGGACATGCTGCTGAACAAATGAAGTGCTTCTTGCCACTGTCTTTGACATGCGCTAATTGCTGATGTGAAGCACTGTGGTGTGAGCAAGTCTCTGTGGATAGCCTCTTCAAGCAACAGGCTTGCAGCTTGCCACTGACCTCCCATGTCACAAGCTGATATTGCTGCTGCCAGGGTTATTTTGTTCATATTTCCAGAAGCAGAAACTTGCGCGAACAAATCCAGAGCCTGCTGCCACTGAGAGTTCCGACCACAACTGGTGATAGCTGTATTGAAGGTTGCAGCATCTAGGGCCCGCTGCTGCTGCATCTCTTCAAGAAGCAACAGTGAGATTTTCCAGGCTCCAGCTTCTCCACAAGCAAAACTCGCTGCATTGTAAGTCAAAGCAGTGCAAATCCCATCCTGCATAGCAGTTTCCAGAATCTGAACCGCTCTTTGCCACTGGCTCCCATTACCACATGCTGAAACGATAGTACTATAGGTGACTTCAGATGGAACAATGCCCCCGTCGGAAAGTGTCTGAAACAGCGACAATGCTCTCGTCCAATGTGCTGCACTAGCACATGCCTTCATGGCTGCACTGTAGCTAAAAATTTCTGGTTGCACCGATAAGGATTCCAGAGAGCCAAGGAGGGACAAGGCGCTTTCCCATTCGCATACCTTTTCACAAGCACTGATCGCTGTGCTACAGCTTCGTGCATTGCATGCCATCCTGTGAGAAGACATCGAATATATCAGTTCCACTGCAGCTTCCCACTGGCCAGCAACTTTACATGCGTTGGTGGCAGAGTTGTACACGACATCATCTACGCTTTCCGGTGACACTGTCAAGGCAGAAAACAGTAAATGAAGAGCCAGCTCCCAAGCCCGGCCACATGCGCCCATCGCAATACTCACATGGTGGGCTGTAAGTTGCACTCGCTGATCCCGCAACAAATCCACCATCCTCACTGCCAAATGACCAAGCTTTGCCTTTGCCATAGTTTGAAAGAATGGCAGGGAACTCCTCCAATTTACCTTCCATTGCTGAATCTCCCTTTTCAACACCCTCTGCAAATCATCATCAGATGCATCTGGGTCCAATCTGAGCGCAATTTCTCCCCTGGAACCATGTCCAAAGCTTGGTAAATTCGGAACCCTGGGCATATTCTGGCATATTCTGGCATATTCCACCCTGGCCCAATCTAGTCGGAGAACTTGACGTCTGCGGGTATATATATATATATTTCACTGTTCAATGCAATGGGCTCAATGGCCTGCTATTATTCAGATTCTTACCCTTCTCCATTGAGAAATGCTGCAAGAAAAGAAGCAGTGTCACAGGCTGCACCCTCTTGCGAATATATTCACAATCTATCGCAATAATTCAAAATCTTTCAGACGCCACATTATGTACCAGTGTGTCATCACAATAAAATAAAATCAAATTATCATATACCCTACCAAAATCCACATCATTCCACAACATGTATCTTAATTAATTATGATGTGATGTATCATAATTTAAGATCATACCTTACTTACTACCGTCAGTTGGCAGGGGCCTGTTTCTCTGCGGTCATCTCACGAGTCACCGCCTCCTGCACCAAACGTTCCTTAGTGAAGACACGTTCAACCCATCGGATCACCCAACAAAGACCCGCGGGGAATGCAACTCAGAATTCACTCCCCTCCTTTGTGAATTGCTTATGGTTTTCCATGGTTTTCCATGGTTTTCCTGGTATTTTCCTTTTCAATGTAGGGACTTTGCAGTGGTTGTGTGCAATTGGGGTACAAAGAACAACTCATTGATTTGCAGTGTCATTGATCCCTTGCTGTTTCTTGCTGAGCCCACTAGCCACCAACTTCCACAGCACCTTTTTTGTCGTGGAACGACCTCACTCTTCTCTTTGCCTGCTTGTGCAAGTCGCTTTTCCATCTCCTCAATTTTGTCCTGGCAAGTCCACTATCATCGTTTTGACGTGGACATGGCGGAAATTTGATGAAATCTGCATGAAAGCTGCCAAAAGTCAACGTGCCCAAGGTCCTGGTATATCTTGTTGATTTGGAAGAAAAAAGGAGGAAACACATACATGACATCATAACAAATCGAAAAGCTCAGTTTCAGCTATGTCAACACTCCCAATCTCACGGCCCCTCATGCTGTCCTGACCATTGCGGACCTCCACTTCAACGGAACGCAAGCCTTGCCAACCAAAATCCCAGGGAACTGCTTTTGATCAATTCAAGCCGGGTCAAGCTGTGGTGACGCGTAAATCTCATTGCCAATTGCCAAGTCAGCAAAAGCAGTGCCAAGTGACTATCGAAATGCTCTGTCTTCAAGTTGTGGATGGTTTCCCTGAGCCTTTCCACCTGAGGTTAGGGAAGGAGTCAGAGTTCAAAGGAGGTTGGTGCCTGCCTTCTGTTTGGAAACAAGCTCTTCCATCATATTCCGTGTGGTTCAAGTGTATAAATTGCGCCTTCAGGTCGGGTTGAATCAACAAATCACAACAAATCAACTCACATCAATCGTCAAACGTCGTCACACCATGTGGCCGCATTTCTCAGCCGTGGCCTCTTCAACCAGAACCTTTTCTCTGCCTTCCATTGCTTCCCTTGCACGGTCCTACCACCAACTTTCAAAACAAGCCTTGTAGCAGGAGATTGGTATCAGCCTTTCATCATGGATTCATCTTATCTTATCCGAAATTCACCGAAAAGGGCCTCTCGCCCAAGAACTTTCCCATCACCCGCCATCACATCCAACTAACTAACTAACTAATTAACAAATTCTTTGGTTTTGGATAGATTGGCAGACTTTGGGAGCGACATGAGCCAACTCTTTCACCTGGAGAGCAAGCACTGCAGCAAGCACTGCTGTTTCCAGTCCTCATTCTGTGCGGACTCTTTGCGAAGCTCATCGCACTGGGTGGACATTTTGTCCAGCTGTGCCTGCCAGGTTCTGATGCCTCTGATGGGTATCTGAGGGGGGATGGTTTGCTCAATCTAGGATGATCTAAGTATGAAGTCACTATGATTAAAATTGTTACTGTACTGACATCTACTGACATCTACTGACCAGAAAACGAGACTCTTGTTGCACCTACCCTGCTTGTGCCGCCATGTCATGGCGTATGCGATATGTACGACTAAAATCCTCAACTTCAGTCTTGCAAAGTGCTAGCTGCTACTAGTGAACCAGTCATTGGGAAACTGCACCTGAAGTTGACGGCATCGTCCACGCGCCACCTAACATGAACACCAGAACAAACCAACCATGGGCGATGCAACTGCCTGGGGTGGCCCATAGAAATCCATATTCAATACACGGATATGGGTGTGTCTTAAATATCTTAAATCTGGGTATATGCCTACAAAATTTCAATTTCAATTGTGGAAATGATGACAAACATTGACAAACCATCAAATTTAGGGGTAGTGTTTTTTCTACCTCAGATCAAACCATATTGTTCAGCATCAAACGGTTCTGGTAGAAAACCCATTCCCACTAGCTTGCATAGCAAAAACACCACAACGACACATCTTTGTTGAGGCAAGCAAAGAACTTATCACCATCTTTCAAATTAAATAGTCTTAAAATGTACACCGTTATACCTATGATATCCTACGCATCCCTCCACAGACAAGAATCATCGAAATGGACCTAAAAATGGCCATTTGATGGTTTCCTAAAATGAGGGGGGACCTTCAAATCATCCTTAAATGGCTTTCAACCCATGGTGACTTGGGGCTCCCCCATGACTTCAGAATCTTCAGAAACCCCCGTGACTTCAGCTGCTGACCTCTGCCTCTTTTCGTGCTGCGGTGAGCTGTTCATTGAGCCGCTGCAGGCGCTGCTCCGACATGGCTTCAGTCACGCTGCCTGCGGCCTTGGCGGGGTTTCCCTGAAACACAATAGCTAGTAACCACCCAACAACATAGAATATGAATTTATCATCATTGTTCATTCATGTTATCTTAGTAGGGGAATTTTGTTTTAGATGATGATGGGTTATTATCTTAGTAGAGGGATTCGTTTTTCCAACTGTCTGGCGTTGCTGTAGATGCTGATGTCATGATGTGCTGCTGGTGGGCATTGATGTTGCTAGAACAATGGTAGATGATCCATAGACAATTGTAGAAGGATAGTAGACCGTTGGATGATTAGGTGATTTACTGATCCTGCCTTCTCAGCTTGGAATTGCCGAAGTCCTTGACATTCAGCTTTGCAGTCCTCAAGCTCTCCTCAAACATGCAGCTCTCTGAAAAGTTCATAGGAATCTACCTGCCCAGTATCTGAAAAGGATGTCACTGGAGATCATGCTCCCAAATATGCATAAAAACATGATGAAATCAATGGTTGAAATGTTCAAAACACACACGAAACCACACCAACCAGCTAAAGACTTGACATCCGTCCTACCAGCGCTGTGACATGCTGCCACCAAAGTCTCTCTGAAGTGAGCGTACTTCATCACGAGCAGCATAGAGCTCGGCGCGGAGCCTTGCCTCGTCACTGTTTTTGCGATGTCTGGGTTTTGATGGGGCAGTGATGATCGTCAAATTAGTCAAAATATTAGAGTTGATTTAACCTCTAAATCATACATATACAGTATATAGTATATATATAATACCATATAAATCCATATAATATAAAATAGCCCGCAGGAATCTGTTTTCGGCACGAATTGATTTGTATGTATCAGTTATGGGAATGCTTGCTGGTCTCATGTGACTTCAGCGACCTCTCCCATCATCGATTCTGGTAGCTCCGGCACGGGAGGGGCAGCTGCTGCGTCCTGTGCTTGAAATCCATGAAATCACAGCAACAAGGGGCTTGGCAATGCTACAACCACTGAATTATGCAATTAGAATGATTCTGTAATACTCATATAATATGTCATATTGCAGGATGAAAGGAGCACATCGGATGAGAGATTTGGGTGCGCGGTAAGTATACAGGCAAGTTCGCACTCCCTATTCCAGTCCTCTTGCAGATCTGTTGGAGAAGCAAGATCGTCCTTCCAACTTTCTTCGTCAAAGCCCACCAAACCAGATTCCTTGAGAAGACTTAATCACTGTTCTCTCTATCTCTGACTGATTGTTGATGGGCATACCTTATATACTTGAAGTGAGATGCGCAACATCAAACTTCAAGTGCGTCTCTTTGGTCAGACTCGTGGCTTCCACTACGAGGATCCAAGGCTCTGCGGTGTCGGACTCTTTGGGGAATACCACTGCAGTTGTTGAAATTGGGGCACCAGGTTTCGGTGCTTCAGAGAAAAACCTGAGCTGAGGCAACAAATGGCCACAGAATCACAGCAGTTTGGCCATCCTCTCAGCTTCACGAAATGAGCCAAAGACACACCAAACATCCACAATGCAGGCCTAAACCAAGTATCGGCCTATGGAAATCGTATGCCCAAACTTGCCAAAAAAAAACTGGCAGGCTACCCACAAAACATGCAAAGTTTGGAGATACCTCCAAAAGTCTCACAATTACACCTCAAACTGGGGAATGATTGATTCGAGAAGAATCTAGAGGGTCATTTCGCATCAAATTCAATCATACCGATCCCACCCCTCGAATAACTACCCATAGATTTGAACTCCCAGGTTCAAATCCTCTATACATGTGCGCTGGGCTACATCAATGTTCCAGGTCGAATCATTTCGTCAAGCCTTGGTCATTTTGAGCTGCAGACCGTGGAAAGAATCTTATAATCATGATATGTCAAGTCTAAAGCGTGACCGTAGCATGGGAATAAAACCTTCAATTATTCCTTGTGATACAAGATCCAAGCTCTGACCATTGTGCAATCTTGGGCGGATCTGTGCTGTGCAAACTATCCCCGCAGTACCGGAACGGGGTCCAAGCATACCGAAATGCACTGCCCGCCGCTGAGTGGTCGGCCATCTTTTGACAGATTCCTCTTTGGGGTTCTCTGGAATGACGTAGCCTTAAAATCAGAGGTGACAGAAACTACGGTGAACCACATGCTACGAATCTTAAGAGCTATAGGAAATCTGGTTTGCAGTTTACAATATGATCCAAAATAGTTCTGGATACTTGTAGTTGGCCAATCGCGACTACCCATTCTGGATCGTTCTGCTGCATATTCCAGCGCGCCTGCAATGGAAACGAGCTTGTCTCCTGACACTTTAGAGGCTCAAGTGAGTTTCAAGATATTTCAAGACCGTTTGCATCTGCTCACTGCTACTGGGCAAAACATGGCAAAACCATTGTTTCATGATCTCAAGGTCAGTGCTATAGACGTGCTCATGAGTACTGGGCCAGTGCCCTCAGCAATTGGAGCCGATCCTGTCTGTACTCCAAGCTGCTCTGCTTGGCCATCAGGATCAACAACAGCAACGTATACACCTGCAGGTCACGTGATGCGTAATGCAATGTGTTGTGGTGAGAATCAGAAGCATCCCAGATTAGCTTTTATAAGCGACAGTATGCTAATGTATGCTATAATAGTTGCCATAATACGTTGATTAACATCACATAGCATGACATAGCAGCACTTCACCAAAGTAGTATACCAGCAGCCGCAAGAGCTTCCTCACTCAGCCAAGCTTCCATCGAGCTCAAAGCCCAAGGGACCTTCTCCTAAAGTCCAGCGCGAAGTTCGACAGTTGCTGGTAGCAATGGTAGTGGTGGATTGCTGTTGGTCAAAAATGGTCAAACCAGCCAAGTTGCCGAAAAAGAACTCGCGTTTGCCGTCTTTGGAATTGGCATCCTCTGCCAGCAGAATTGCTTGCTTCTGGAGGTCCTCTCCTAAGCTGACGAGGTGCAGCCACGTGAACGAAAAGATTCTGGCAACAAATTGTCAACATCTGGCAGCGTCCCTGCGCAGGAAAAAAAGTTTATATAATGACGTTTGCAGAAATCAAATCTCCATCATGTCGTCATTTTGTCTCGTCATTGGCTTCCATGAATTTCGTCAAGGGTCCGATCTTCGCAGCTTGCTCCCGGGCAGCTTTCAGCCAGGAGTCCATGGCTGAAACAGGAAGATGGCAACTGGCTAGGTTCGGTCGCAAACGCATTCAACGATCTTCTTAAAATCCTTTGGCTTGGACTTCTCTCATGAGTAAGCCATATAAAGGCCTGAGACGTCACATCAAATTGCATGTTTGCGATTGTTGCTTATTCTTGTCATTCATTACGTATTAGCCACACGTGTGGGAAACTATCTTATCCATCTTGGAAGGCAGCGCGTATTTAAATCGGAAGATAACTGAGCAAGCATGAGCCAAAGCTTGCACCCAGCAAACTTTAATTATTGAAGAATGCACCATGGGAACAAATTCAATGGCCCACGTACCATTCTTCTATATACATTGTATGTTTATCTGTTCCATTGTCAGATATTCTGTGCATGTCACATGCACATAGCTGCTGCAGCTCAGTGTGCCCTGAGGTATTCACTAGATCTGCCCCTCACTGATGATCCAGGACACAAGTCAACCACGTCCAAGCCGCCAACAGCATCTAAGCCATCGACACTACCAACTTGCTCCATTGCAAGTTGACTCTCCGGGAAGAAAAATGATGATCTTCGAAGTGCTCTGCAGCTTGAGATGCAAAGGAGCCGCTGTGGAAAGTATGTCCAAGCCCTCTGCAAAAAAATGGATTTTGGCATATGAGCACCTGGCATAAGATAAAACCGAGAAATCTGTTTCCACCATGAGCTTACGGGTTTGCATCATCCCTTGCTTCCAGTACGACTTGTTCAAGTACACAATATACCTGCAACTACCTGTGGCAATCTGCCGGTGAATCTCGGTGTTGTGAGCTACCGTCACTGCAATCTATTACAGTCCATTAATGTCCATTACATCTCAGCAACCCCCCCCAGAAAGTCATTGCAAGGACTGTTGCAAGCTTTCAACTCCGTCAAAAATAACCAGGGACAGTTGACAATGTCAAGCACTATGTGTAGCTGCCAAGAGGCATATGTGCAACACAATGGAACGCTGTTTCCCATTTGATTTTGTGGACATGGCCAAACCCTTTTTCCCTCACTGTCACACTTTGGTCAGCAATGAAGGGTCACTAAAGCAAAACAACAGGAAGTGGGCCTGCTTTTGTGCCAACCCTCTGGGCTGATTTCAGCCCCAGCACCAGGCCCATCATCTTGGTGTACAACAGGTAGAGGAGGCTCTCAACACCTCTGCTACCAGCTGATGGCGGATAGCTTCACAGTTGCCTCCATATCGGGGATATCCCCACCTTGGGTAATCAAAGCCGATCAAAGCAACGCCCTTGCTTGCACGCAAACAGGACTGCAGGTCTCCAAAACATGATGTTTCGGATGTGGTATTTAAGTGTATTTAGATTGATCATGATTGATCAATGATGGTCAGTTGGGATCAGTTGGGATCAGTTGGGACATGTTGTATCATGTTCCAATGCCGCTTGCTCTGCTCAACCCACCCAGTGTATCCCAGTGCTCTCCCTCTGACACTAAATGCCACAAACTTTGAGGCCAAAAGACGTAACCAATGTGCCGTCGCACTTCACAGCCGCAAAGGCACACTCCGCAGCATAAATCCGCACGACGCCTGCGATGATAGCATCTGGATGCTTTTGGATCAGGCGGGACAATGAAGTCCAAGCAGTTTCCAAAAAAGTGCAGCCGACAAAAAGATTGAACCTACCGTCCGTGTTTTGAGGTGGCATAACTTACAGTCGGCTGGTTTTTGAGAGGAGGCGGCTACTAGCAGCCTGAGGTAAGTTCATCTTGAACACAGCTGCTATTTCCTCCGTACACTGGGCTTCCCCAGGTAACGACCTTAGTGAAGGCATGGATTCTAGCAGTCTGCAGCCTGTGTTCCAAATGTTCCAACCAATGTCTCAACCCCAATGCTCAACCAGAAATCATCACGAAACCTGTGCCCCAAGCCGAGCCATCTTTTCGAATGGCTGCAAATGCTGCATGGCTGGCATAAATATCCTGCACAACTTTGCACTCCAACAGTCACCACCAGCCGGTCGTTTTCTTTGCTCCGAACGTTGACTGCATCACGCCGTGGATGTGTGCTCATGCAATCAATCAGTGAAGCTTACCAAGATGAACAATACTAACTTGATGTAGCTTATTAGCTTTAAACAGCTGTAGGAACAATTTAATTTGGAAAGGCAAGACTTTTGATACGGGACCCGTCTCTCTCAATTCCTACATAAGGCTACACACTGTGCCAGGGCCAATGTCGCCTGCACGTCATGAAGCCGATCTTTCACTGCATTGCCTTGGGTCATTGAGGTGCTGAATGACAAGCAGCTTCAGCTTTTTTGAGTCCCTACCGCCAAAACACACAAGAAAGATTTTGGCAAGGGGCTGCAGCCGCCTGCATTGGGGTCACCCCATGTCACTACCTCACCAATCAAAGTGGCAAAATGACGACATGAGGCCAGGAAGAGTAGCTTGTGCGGCATCAATTCACTCAACACCAAAATCCGTTGCCAAAAAGAACAGCCATGCCAACATTGTATAATTGAAAGCTATCAATGCTTGAAACACTTCTGCAGGCGATATGCACACTAAGAGCCTGACGGATCCATCTTTCTTCACGGCGGCAAAAGCAGCGCTCGTGCCAAAGACACGCGAAACAGAATCTTGAAGTTTATCTTTCACATCCGAACCTCAACTGGACATCACTGAAACACGACAAATACAACAACTAATACATAAGTTATATATATATATCCAATACAAAAAATGCAATCACTTCCAGCATCTCTCTCTGTGAATTATTGTGGCAACACCTGTTACCACTGCAGACAATTGGGCGAGGCCAAAGAGCTATCGCCACCTGCAAGTTCATTTCCCCACGACCTCAAAGGAGCCGTTGGAAGTCACCCATGGGGTCAGGCTGCTCTAATTGAAATCACTGTTGGATGATCACTGATCTATTCACACATGATCACTGATCTCTCAGGATACTTCAAGATACTTCAGGCTGCTTGGTGCTGCCTGCCACTTCACCAGCTGCATCCATTTTTCAGCGAGTTCGGCGATCCAGACAACGCATGAAAGCGCCATGAGCCAACTTTGTGCTCGGCAGTGAAGATATGGCCAGAAGATGCGCATTTCGTGGCCCCTTTGAAATCCGCTAAATGGGCATCAGCGCATCCGTGTCTGTTCAACACGCTCGAGGTTTGCTGTCAACCTCAGTCAAAACGAATCCGCTCTTGTTCCCTTCACAAGTCTCCCCTGCGTCCCTGTGCCCAGCCTGGAGAAATTCCACGTAGCGCTTGCTTTGAGTGTAAATCAACGTCCACTGTTGTAGAGGTGACTCCAGTTTGCGCGTAACAACTTGCAGCGATTACCTGAGAATCGTCAAGCTCGTCGTGAAGCAACCATAATCTTCAGATTGTTGAAACATTTGAAACTCTTGGAGACCCGAGACATGATTCTTTCCATAATATCCATGAGTGAATTGCGAAGGCTTGCCAGAAAGATCCAGAAAGGATCAGAAATACCATCTTCATCTATCCTCTAGCTATAGCTTCGGATCGTCTTAAAATGGAAGCCTTCTCAAATGCCGAGATTCGTAAAGAATGCAAAGGTGGCCATAGAACACCTACAAGCAGCACAGTGCGAATCTTCAACTCAAAGGTGTTCAATTTCTACAGTCAGCCCACAGATCAACGCTCCAGGAGCTGAGGAGCAGGCCCAAAGAAAAGCATCGCGCTTGAGCAATTCTTCGGTAAAATTGCGAAGGAGCTGCTCCTCGAAGCAAACATGTATAGAACAAAAAATGAACAAACCAATAGGGGCACAGAATGCCATCAAGTGGGCGTTCCAATGTCATCCAATGTCCATATCTCAGAATTGTAGTCCATCCACTACTCGAAAAACTGCTTAATGTTCTGAATTGTGTAGCCTTCAATGCTATACGAGAGAACGACATGCTGCGGCTTGAAGCATCCAGCTGAGGCACCACGATGTCTCGCAGCACGCCCATCAAGCTCGTGGAACGCGCCAATGACGCCGCCCGTCGTCGGCCACTGCCAGGTGTCTGGTAGACAATGGGCCGAGCGTTGAGCTTTTTCCTTAGGGGATCTCAGGAGAGGCCCTGATCTATTTCCCATTTTTCTGTTGAAACTTCTGATGTTCAGGATCTTGAGGTTGGTCTGATTTTCTCCAATTCTGCAAACATGATGCGAGAATGCAGAAGTAACTTCTGCACAAGGGACACACACACACACACACTAACAGAACCACATCTTCCAATCTTTCACAGAAATGATGATCCGATCTTCCTGTCTTGAAGGAATGCCATAGCAAACTCATTCCTGCTCAAGTCCGGTAGAACAGCTGAGAAGAAAAGAAAAAATCCACAAAAGAGAACCTCCCAATGGCCTTAATGCCTGAAGAATACCTGAATATGATCCTCTGTGGTTGCAACCAGATCAAAAGTGGGCGTTTTTTTACGATGTTTATTGCGACTACCTCAACATCGCTCGTCCGGCCCAAAAAAATCCAGTGCCAAACCAACTTCAGCTCCAAGTCTCTGTAATGTGCTGCACTGGTTCTCCAGGACATGAATACGAGCATGCAGCTCCCCTACGTCCTGAGGATCGGAGGCTTCGATTTTGCGGTCTGAGCTCCCGGCATCCGTGATATCTATGTCATGTGTCCGCTGTTCAGAGCACCTTTCTTATCTTTCTTGTCCATGTGTGTTAGCACCGTCACAAATCGGCACAGTGGACAGCGATATACACCGATACATCGAAGAAAACGCCACCTCCACAGCATCGAAGCTCCCAGCATCCAAAGCGGAAATGGGCTCCGGTTTCTCTGGGGCTTCCTCAACATCCTGCAATCATCTCAGTGCTGGGACTCAACATGACTCAACCATTCTTAGTGATTTCTTGGTGATCACTATAGATAAATAGCCGGCGAATGCTGACGAAAGTGGTTTCTAGTGGGCTTTTACGCATCCTGAATACATCAGCCAAGAGAGTTTCATCATAATGGGTAAGGGTTGAAACGAAACATGCATCTATTGACCAGGTCATCACAAATTTGGCTGTACCATGTTGTTTCAGCTACAGTCACCCGCGCTCTCCCTCTCTCTCTCTCTCTCTTTCTCTCCCCCCCTCACTCTCTCTCCCTGTCTCTCTCTCTTTTGTCAATGAAACAAAATCCCATCAATCCCCATCATTCCTCAAACATCCGACCAAAATCCGACACAAACACACATACCCGGACCTTCAATTTATAATTATATACATTCTGGCTACGAGATTTGTTGGGTACAAGTTCCACAAAAAGTTCTCAAGAAACCGCTCAAATCAAGATCTCAGCCCGTGTGATCCTTTCGCAATTCCTTTGTTCGATTGCTCGGATTTGAATTTTAATGTCGGATTTGGAACAAGTATGTAGAACATGTAAGAGGCACAAATTTAAGATTGACATAATTAATGATAGATTTGGAAACAATTATAAATGATAAATGATGCATGATAAATGTTGATAAATTGTGAATTGATGATGATGATGATGATGATGATGATGATGATGACGATGATGCGATATTTCAAATGAGAGGATGAGGTCACTATTTGGTAGGTGACTATTTGGTGAGCTGCCTAAATATGCAAAAATAACTAAAAAAAAAGTAATGAAAAAACATCAAAATGTACAATCATAAAAACTAAGAAATTATTAAAGAAATGGAAGAACAAATATAAAAAAAAAAAAAAAGAAAAATATAAAAAAAAAAAAGATTAAAAAAATAAAACACATAAAACCATATAAAAACACATTTAAAAACACAACAAGTTATTTTTATATATTTGTGTTTATTTGTTTTTTTATTTGGTTTCATTTGTTTTTAATTGTTTTTATATAATTGTTCCAACCCCAAATAGTATCCTACTAGATAGCGCGCTGGTTGTCACATAAGAACATTCATTGTGACAAACAAATTACAGGTTTTTTCTCATGTTGCTTCTCCTTCTCAGGCTGTTCTGCAGCATCCTCTTCCGGACTCTTGGAAGTTTCCTCGGGTTGTTGAGCCTCGTGGACCATGGACAGCGTGACCGCATAGCAATCAGAACACTGTGGGGCAACTGCAAGACCACTGCGAGGCCACTCCAGGGCCCACTCCAGGGGCCACTTGGGTCCAGGCCTTTTCACCCTCCAACTCGTCAATGCCTGGCTGAATCTGAAATAAATTGGTCCAAAGGACCGCTGAAATTGGAAAACAAGTAAGTGTCAAAAGATTCGGCCCCAATCAATTTTTAAAGCTTTGCCAATTCAAAGGATGAGATAATCTAATTCATTTGAGCCGAATTCAAACGCACACACACACGAAAGGCAAATCCACACATTAAGTGAGTAGCTAATGGACATGTCAGAGTCTTGCTAACTTCAAACCAGGTTGCGTCGTTGCAAATCACTGACCTGCCGGTCATAGCGAGTTTGAAGGCTCGAAACCTGCGACAACACTGCTGCTGATGCTGCTCCAAAGCTTGGTTTTGGATCCTGCCATCCCGTGTTTGTAACAAACCTATACAAACTTGCTATTGGTTGTTGCCTTTTGCTACTCATCAAATTCGGAATCAGCAAACTAGGTGCAGCCGGGTGCAGCCCTGAAGAAAGCCGCATGAAGTTTACAGTCGCTCACTGGCCTCGTTCATGTGGCATGCCTCCAGCTTGCAGATTTCCTTCCGAGCAACATCTGCCTCATCAAAATGTTTCCACACATTTGCAGACGGAGTGACTTCAACACTCAAAACAATCCAAAACAAAATTTGTAAACATATGTATAATATATATATATACATCAAAATCTAACAAAAATTAGTCTACACCAACATTCAGAAATCAACGTCTGGATCATTCAGAAATGCAAAATCTCTACATCTCATGGCCTGATTCTCTGCAGTCATTCCGCGAGACACCGCCTCCTGCACCAAACGTTCCTGAATGCAGGACACGCTGCTTGCGTCCAACATGAACAAAATGATAAGGACAACAATGATAGTAATCATTGTTTATAATCATTATGATATCATGTGCATAAAGCATCATTGTACATCATACATCATAAGACCACATTCTCAGATGATACACTCTTTGGAAGCCTTCAACTCTACCTGCGTTCGGGGAAGAAACATGGTGAATCGTCTGCCATCCAACGTTTCGCAGGCTTCTATCTCTCCTGCACGATATGGACAAACGGCCGCCCACACTGACATTGCCCTTATCAGAACTTCAGTGGGATGTCTATGATTCATCCCCTCTACTTTTGTTGCTGTATGATGCTATATGTTGTTCTTCGAGTGCGAGACATGACCCGCGCACCTAACCACAACATCCATATTCCAGGGCAGAACTAGGATATGTTTTGCATACAGGCATACAGTAGATGGCATAAACACTTCAGCCATGGATCGAGGTCACTCTTTTCTTGCGCTGCATGAGCTACTCGTTTCTCAAGCTCGTCTATCCTGTCCTCGTCAAAAGGCAAGCATGGAAGGACACTGTTGCACCAGGAAGCTGCTAAGAGTTGAGTTGACCAACCAAAATAATGATATTCCAAGCTGGTGGCCAAAGCAAGAATGCTGCCACCACCCATCATGTCTCTTGGACGGTCCTGACCATCACGAAGTTCCACTTCGACAGACCGCACACCTTGCACATACCCCGTCCCATCCGTCCCTGAGACACGAGTCATGAAATTCAAATGAGATAAACTTCACCCTGAATCATTTTATGACCTTTTGCCTCGTTGCGGGAGGAAGTACTTTATCAACGTGAGAAATGAGGAGCACCTTTGCTGATGCATGCTGCCGATGCCATATGCCATATGCTGACGCCAAGTCGCTCTTGTGCTGTTCCGTCTTCAAATTGTGGATGGTTTCCCTGAGCCTTTCTACCTGAGCCAGCTGTCTTCAGAGTTACTGGCACCACAACATTGCGGAAATGCCTGGTTTGGACAAAGTCGGCATTGTTCAAGAGATAATTACCGTGAATCCATTTTGCTGCTGATCCATGAAGGTTTCTACTTGGAACAAATGACACATCAACTTGGAAAATGTTATTTAAAGCAAAGCCTAAAATGTTTGACAGTTTGTGTTTTCATCGGTGTGTACGCCATCACATCTGCCTTGCCATCCTTTTCTGAGCACGCAAGCGAAACACCAGGCCCTGTACAGTGGTGGATGCTAACGCTCAAGTCTGAGAGTGCCAGGACCAGGACGCGTTGAAACGCAGTCAACTGCTAGCAACGGTCGCGAAGTAGCTAAGTAGCTTCAACATTTTAAGAGGGACTTGCTTCAATGGATGTATCTTGCAATAATTGTTCTATTATCTTATCATATCTTATCATATTCTTATATATGCCCATCATTGCGCATCATTCCCACCAATACCTTAACACAGGTATCAATCGGCATCACTCGTCTCAATCCAGCTCTGGAAGGGCAGCTTCCTTTTGGCCTGCCCTGCACCAAAGGATCAAATTGGTACGGCGTCCCTTGCGAATTTGGTGGGCTCCGTGGATGTGATTTCCCAGGTGAATCACGGCTGTCCCACTGTGGTGCTGATGACTGGCTCGACAATAGGAGCAGGGCCCCGGGTGGGGCGAGGCCATGGGATCGCGGCCATCAGCAGGGCCATGGAAATAAACATCGCCTGCAGGCACAAACCTTTAGAAGTTTCAAGACGCAAACAGCAACTGACTGGCATCATGAATCACACTATTACATGGTTCATTCATGCGTTTAGTATTCTTTAATAGCTATATATCAAGATGCATATTATACATTTTATGATACTTGTGGGTTCCAATCCCACCGCATTGCAATATCTCAGTATGTCTGAGTCATGTTTGAGAGGTTGTCACCTCCTTCAAAGGAGCCGCCAAGGCATAGGTTCAGCGTCACATCACTTGAATCCACGTGGGTGTCCAGGAGTCGATCTTCGTTTTCACGATAGCGCACCGTGAAGGCATGGACGTCGGACAGGTCACCTGATGCTGTCGGAGTCACCCCGAGTATTGCCTTGATAAAGAAGGCAAAGGGGCCCCAATATAACAACAACACACAACAACCATCATCAGGGGGTCGACAATTAATGGGTATATTAAGCACTTTGAAAATGGATTGATGACGATCCCCCAATATTGTGGGTTAACTGATGTGTAACTAGTCCAGGTCCAACTGTTGATCATTTTAAAGATATTCTTGCTCCAGAATGGTTTCAAGCTTTGGAACCGATACTTCCTTCGAGAAACCATGGTTTAGGGAATTTGCACATATTTGGGACCATAAAAAGGAGGTGTTTAGTATATTTTAAGACTAGGGGGATGGGATGATGGGATGATATTATATAATAGAATATAAATAATGTGATATAATTATCATCAATATCATATCATTAATAATAGTATATTAAACATAATGAATACATATTAGCAAAACACTACATCGCAGACACCTTCGCACCAAGCGGCTGAAACGACCTGGCCACAAAGCTGCTGCCAGCGGCAACACCACAGCCGTAGTAAGGCTCTGTGCCACGGCTCCCAGGCCAACATCTTGCAACACCACGCCATAGCCTGAGAAAAACATGAATAAACATGGCTTTTCGATGTGGATTTCCACCAAGCCCCAAGATGTCACAAGGTTGATCCCCGATATGCAAAAACTTGAGAATTTCAGGTTTCTACACTTCCACTATGCTTTCATTCTTTCAGTTTCGCTCAGCCCCTTTGCAGGACACACCTCGCAACATTCATGAAAGATCGATCTCTAAGCATCAAAATCATCCAAGGCGCGATTCATAGAATTGGGTCGACTGAGCTGCCAGGGAGATTCAGCCGCCCAACGTTCAACGTTGTCCAGCTCTTCTAGCAGCTGCTGATTCAAAGAAGCTGTGCCATCTGCGATACATTGAAAGGCATAAACTCCAGGAGTGATCTCCTCACAAATCTTGGAAACAGCTTCCCTTCTAGCATCAGCTTTCAGGGACAATGCAGCCACCAAATCTGGATGCAGAAGGGAATGCAAGTCGCTGCTTTGGAGGCCATAAAGCTTGGGCCAACGACTCTGATAGCCATGATCCGCTGGTGTGCCGTTCAATGCTTTCTCTTCTGCCAGCTTCGCTTTCTGAGCCGCTTCTGCCAGGTCCAGCCGTTTTCGCCGCTTCGCCGCATCTGCCTGGGTCTGAGCCCGGAGCTCTTCCTGCGATGGGATGGGCTCTGCCCCAAGGAGATCCACCACAGCTTTGCGCCCGGCAGAGATCGTGGCACCCCTGGCACCTTCACGCAAGGCCACGTCGCGCGGGCGAGCACCGTCCAGGTCTTCCAGCGCTGCCAGCTGCGGGCAGGCCTGATATAGAACTTCTGCAGCCTCGGAATTGCCATTTTCAGCTGCCAAATGCAGGGCATTGCGACCACCCGCCATGTCAATGACTAAGCCGCCACTCATCAATCTGGCGCGAGTGTCCCGCGTGGTGCTGTACAGGTCTGCACGCGCAGAGATCAACATCTGAAGAATCTCGGGATCACCCTCCACAGCAGCATAGTGCAAAGGAGTGTGACCATCCTTGTCTTCACAATTCAATTCACAGCTTTCCTCCAGCAAATGCTTAGTACAGGCTATGGAGCCATACATTGCTGCCACATGCAGAGCAGAGCCCACACTTTCAATTACACAGCTGGGGCTGCGTTGCAGGATGATACTCATTTGTTCAGCATCATCATTGGCAATTGCACTCAGCAGCTCCTGTTTGTCAGAGACAGAGTCCGCACTCGACATGGAGGGAGCCTATGCTACAAATCCAACGAAACTCTTGCAAGAGAAATGCTCAAGCCGCTGGTTTCGAACCATTACTGCATCTTTGTCTACTTTCACTTTCATGATTGAGGTGCTGTCTGCTGTGAGAGCCAAATGCTGCGACAGTTTGGTGTTTTGCACACCTCAGGGAACATGGCAACTGATCCAACGGTGTGGTTACTCAACATTTCAACTATCAGCGCTTTCTTCCATCATATAATTACCCATGACTTGGTTAAGTCATGTTAAGTCACTAGATCTACTAACCCTCAAATGCCAACCAAAATGCGACCACTCAGCAGCATATCGAATGGTTTCTCACATGGTTTCACAGGGCTGCGGCCTCTTCAACCAGTACTTTTTCTCTCCCTTCCATTGCTTCTCTTGCTCGGTCCTATGACAAAACAATACAAAACATACGCAAGTGGAGGGGGTTATAGTAAGAGGCAGGCCTTCTCCCCCAGCTTCACATTCACCCCTTGCTTCAAGGGATAGGAATCATCATCATCATCATCATCATCATCAGCAGCAGCAGCAGCAGCCACCTTTCGACATCCGTCATCTTCGGCAAAAGTCTGGGTAAATTCCTTGGGCGTGTCCCTTCACCATCCAACCCCCGAAAAAACACCAGAAAGCTAAGAAGGTGGTTTTGGAAGACTTTGGACTCTTCTGGCGTCTGGCCTCTATGATTACTCAGATGTCGGGAACAACCAAATCCACGAATTCCATCCGGTCCTCATTCTGTGCGGACTCTTTGCGCAGCTCGTCACATTGGGCCGACAGGCTGTCCAGCTGTGCCTGCCAGGCTCCCAATGATAATGAAATCCTACCGATGTGGGCTGCTCCGCAGCGTTTTCACCTCAAGTCACCTTAATTAATTAATGAATGTCCATCAACATCACCCTCAACCTTCAACTTGCACAACAAGCTGGGTCATTGCACTGGGTGGAACCAGACTCCAATGCTGATAAGACCATCTTTGCAATGATGAGGCTTCCTTTGGCGTAGTCCAACCCGTGCTCTCTTCCAAGAGTGCGAAGTTGCGAAGTTCCAAATTAAGATTCAATTGCGTGCAACACTCGGCCGACAGCGTTGTTTTGTTCTGCTTTGTGTCCACATATGGTTATGGGTAAAAAACGGTAAAACACCTGCCACCCGACTGAACATCAAAATCGTCAAATATGATGTCATAAAATGCCATAGGGGTTTGATCTACGCCCCAAAAGGCCACTTTTTTGGTGTCCAAACCAGCACAAGATGTGAGCCACAGCAGCTGCACCTGAAGCTGACGGCATCGTCCACGGGACACCTGGCCAGGCATCGCCGTAGATCCACATTGGTTTCTGCAGGGTCAGAGCCACTCTCTGGGATGGCACATACTCATAGGTAGGTGCCCAAGCAGTTTATGATGGAATAAGTTGAATAAGTATGAATAAGTGCGCTACTCTGCGATTACCAGTGGCAAACACGGGGTCGGCCCACTCGTTCACAGTTTGGGTCTGTTTCTGTGGCGGATCTCTAGAGATCAGTAACATTGCAAGCATCATTGCCAGCAACACAATAAACAGGGATTAATGCCCCCGTGCCCCTGGGTCCCTGGGTCAGAAGCGTACACCCCAACAATGAACCGATAGCAAGAAACGATGACCAAAGAAATTGGCCCTCTTGAAATTTAATCACCCTCTCATAAACTGTCATACATCCACTCCACAGTGGCTTGCCATGGTAAGCCCTTGAAGTCTATGACCGCTGGCCTCCGCCTCTTTTCGAGCTACTGTGAGCTGTTCATTGAGCCTCTGCAGCCGCTGCTCAGACATCGATTCGGTCAAGCTCGCATCAGCCTGGAGGTCTAGGATAGGACTTCAGAACCGGGTGCAACTTGTTGACATTTCTCTTATACGAGTAGGTCTCGTTGCTTCCATCATCGCAAGACACAAAATGCGACCTTTAATATCCCGAATCTTGTTGGCTGCCTCCCTATCGCCTGTTAGAAGTTATCCGTATCGTTGGATTCTCGTTTATCCATCGAAACGATGGCCATGTAATTGCCATCAGCTTGCTGTGCTTCCCAGCGGCCTTCTCAGCTGCGAATTGCCGAAGCTCTTTACATTCAGCTTTGCAGTCTTCAAGCTCTCCTGAGCCATGCCAGGCACTGCCATGCCATGCCCACCTCCTTGAATCTTCCCAGGTTGAATCAATTTTGCTGGGAAGTGTTGTATCATTCCCAATTACCATCCAAAGTCACGACTCCTCTTTTCCTTGGCCGATCTTCTCTACATCTATTCTACCAAATATTTCACACCAGTGTAATATTTAATATACCATATAAGCAAGCCATAAAAACATTGGAAAACATTGGAAAACATATGCAAAGATATGCTAACTAACATATAATAAGTAAATAATCATCGATACTAAGTAAACAATCATCGAGTGGACCTGCTGCTCCCGCTGCCAAGTCTCTCTCAAGTGAACGCACCTCATCACGAGCAGCATACAGCTCTGCTCGCAGCCTTGCCTCATCGCGGGATCATAGTGGCTACACCATGCTACACCTGGGGGACTGAACATGGAAACCCCAAAAATATGGCGGCAAAAGAAGTTTGTTCTGTTGGATTGATCTGGATCTACGCTTGTTCAGCTTCCAAGCGGAGTCAATGGTTGGCATCTGGCCCTGATCCTCCATATCCGAAAGCATGCATCCCGGCTTCAAGGATCAACATAGTATCCCAGCCACTCTAACTGGTATCTCGGTATCTCCTGCTACTGTAACACTTACCAAAGTCTCGGAACAACATCTCCAAAACATCATGGTGTCTATGTTCCCGTGCATGCTGCTGCCGGAAAGTCCATCAAGCCTCCCCCATGAGCGATTCCGGTAGCTCCGGCATCGGAGCGACAGGTGAGGTGTCCTGCATGACAAGTTCTCGTCGCTTCCCAACGCTCCATCGAGGCAGTTCCATTCCCAGTCCTCCTGTAGGGCGGTTGGGGAAGCAGGATCATCCTTCCAGCCGTCTTCGTCAAAGGCCACCAAACCAGATTCCTTGGGAAGATTTCCCGGGATGTCTTACACTGAGTGGTCACTGCATGGCATAGGACATGCCTTTCACATCCTTTCACCTTCCACAATCTTCCTCCGGCTGCTCATGATCATGCACGTCTCTCATGCGTGAAAATCCAAGGCTCTGCAGTGTCAGACTCTTTTGGAAATACCACTGCAGCTGTGGAAATTGGAGCGCCAGCTGCCGGTGCTTCAGAGAAAAACCTGGGAGGTGCTTGCGAACTCAAAGACCCAGGACTCAGTCGCACTGTTGAACCCGAACTGGCACAACAATGAAGGTTGAACTTGGAAGTTGCCTTCAGAAACACTCAAATACATTCAAATACGATCACAGTATGATACACACTAACTTGAAGTCCAAAATTGCACACGCAAACCTCCAAGAAGGACTCAAAAACATTCATGGCCCATTCACTCTTGTTGCCTACTGAACAAGCTAGCGCATCCAGCTTAGTCTGTTCCAGGGAACTTGAGGCGTCCTGGTCGGATCATCTCATCAAGCCTTGTCTCAACGAAGGCAATGATTTGATCTTGGGCATTGGAACATCAATTTGGAACATCAATTTGGAACATCAATTTGGAACATCAAGTCGAATTTCAACACTTTCACCGAGTTTCACCTGAAGTGTTGGTTTCTCCTTCAATCCAATGAATCCGTTGTCTGAATCCCAACATGAAGGCCACATTGCTGGGTGCCAATTGAGTGGGAGGCCATCGCTTCACTGATTCCGGTTTTGGATTTTCCGGAATGACATAGCCTGGAAAGCTGCAGCTGCAAAGGTTAGATTGATCTTTTTGGAATGCAGTTGCCAGTCAGGACTTTGGCCGCACCTTGAATGGAGACGAGCTTGTCTCCTGACACTTCTTCTCATGTGGATAAGGAGATGTCACATGGTGTAGCTGCAACAAAACCGTGCCATATCCTGGCCATCAGGCAGAGTATGATATGCACAGCATATGCCACATACTGCAACCACATGTCAGACTGGCCATGCAAACTCTAAATGTACCAAGATGAAGCTGTTTGCGAGTTCCTATCTCAGCCTGAAAAGAACATACGGGGATTGCACCATTGGGTATGGATCCTGGCCGTACTCCCAGCTGCTCTGCTTGGCTGCCAGGGTCAACAACAGAGATGTAGACACCTCCGGTATGTCATCGCTTGCCGAATAGACCGTCCCATGAAACAACCACTGGCGACCGGGAAGGAGCACATCACGCGCGAGTCGAACCAGAAATTGGGACTAAACCTTAAAAGGAAAACATGGAATTGAGCATCATGAGCCAAGTTTCCATCAAGCTCAAAGCCCAAAGGGCCTTCTCCTGAAACGGAGCAATGCTTACACCGCAGCTGAAAGTAAGTCATCATAAGTCATCTGACATGATCTGACCCTGGGAATGGACTTCAACTGGCATGGCTGGCAATGGCTGGCTATGGCTGGCTGCATCTTAGTCAAGTTGCCAAAGGAGATCTCCCGTTTGCCCTTTTGCCCGGCGTCATCTGCCAACAGAATCGCCTGCTTCTGGATGTCTTCTCCTCAGTTTAAGGCAAACATGCAAAACATGTAGCAAGCAGGCTCAAACAGCATACAAAATATCAAACATATATTTGAGGGAACAGGTTCTCCGGTATGTTCTGGCAACCTCTGCCACTTCTTGATTTCTGATACGTTCTACATAATGGTTTCCACATACCAACTTCGTCGAAGGTCCGATCTTCGCAGCTTGCTCCCGGGCAGCTTTCAGCCAGGAGTCCATGGCAGGCTCAAAAAATAGGGAGATTGAAACTATCAGGGTCAGGTCGCAAACGCATACATCGATCTGTTCAAACTCGGCATATGCGCATGTATATATCTAAGGTATGTATATATTTATATTTATATCTCATAAGTTCAATGGTTTTCATCATGTTGCATGGGTCTTGAGCTATCTTGAGCTCATCTCTTGAAGCGTGGACACTTGGCAGCTCCGTATCAGGCTTTGTGTTTTGGGATCTTTGTCTTTTCTTGTTGGAACCGTTTGGACCTTTCGACCTTTGCAGAGCCTTGGTACCCAGCACATATCTGCCACACTTCTTCGGAATATTTTGGAATCATCAGTGCAGTCTGCAAACTGCCATGGATTTGAATGCAGCATTGGAGAACTCAGCGACGGAGCCAAACCCCACCACAAGCACGGACTATCAAGTACCAATACAGAAGTACCAATGATGGTCGAAGGAAGTTTAGAAGTGAAACTTCCGACAATATGGACAGTTGAAAAGCAGAGGTGAGAAAAGTCAGAAGTGAGAAGATCAGAGATGAGAAAGTCAGAAGAGAGAAGATCAGAGATGAGAAAGTCAGAAGAGAAGAGATGCAGGTGCGCGAAAAGGTAGGAAAGNCGGCGGGTGCGGAGACATCTTGGCAGATGAGACATGAAAAATTGCACGCCGTTGTGGCGCGAAGCACATTTGGAAGTAAAAAGTGTTAAAAACTGTCAGGTTCAGAGCACTTTTGGAAGTTGAGATGTCGAAAAAGTGCACGGCGTTGTGGCGCGAAGCACATTTGGAAGTAAAAAGTGTTAAGGACTGTCACGGCCGGACAACTTTTGGAAGTTAAGATGTGGAAAAAGTGCACGGCGTTGTGGCGCGAAGCACATTTGGAAGTAAAAAGTATTAAAAACTGTCAGGTTCGGAGCGCTTTTGGAAGTTGAGATGTCGGAAAAGTGCACGGCGTTGTGGCGCGAAGCACATTTGGAAGTAAAAAGTGTTAAGGACTGTCACGGCCGGACAACTTTTGGAAGTTGAGATGTGGAAAAAGTGTACGGCGCTGTGGCGCGAAGCACATTGGGAAGTAAAAAGTGTTAAAAACTGTCACGTTCGGAGCGCTTTTTGACGATTCGATGACGATTCGATGTCGAAAAAGTGCACGCCGTTGTGGCGCGAAGCACATTTCCATGTGAAAAGAGTTAAAAACTGCGGGTTTCGGGACGATTTTTTGAAGTTTGGATGTGACTACACTACAACTACAACTGCAACTACAACTACAACTACAACTACAACTACAATTACAATTACAATTACAATTACAATTACAATTACAATTGCAACCACCACCACCCCCACCACAACCACCACCACAACCACCACCACAACCACCACCACAACCACCACCACAACCACCACCACAACCACCACCACAACCACCACCACAACCACCACCACAATNTAACAACTTAACAATTGAACAACTGAACAACTTAACAACTTAACAATTTAACAACTTAACAACTTAACCGCTTAACAACTTAACAACGTTAGTTAGTTTGTCAGTTAGTTAGTCAGTGAGTCAGTCAGTTAATCAGTCAGTTAGTCAGTTACTCAGTTAGCCAGTTAGTCAGTTAGTTAGTTTGTTAGTCAGCTAGTTAGTTAGTTAGTTAGTTAGCTAGTTAGTTACTCAGTTAGTCAGTTCGTCAGTTAGTTAGTTAGTTAGTTAGTTAGTTAGGTAGTTAGTTAGCTAGTTAGTTAGTTAGTTAGCTAGTCAGTTAGTTAGTTAGTTAGTTAGTCAGTGAGTCAGTCAGTTAGTCAGTTAGTCAGTTAGTCGGTTAGTCGGCTAGTCAGTTAGTCAGTTAGTCAGTTAGTCAGTTAGTCAGTTAGTTAGTTTGTTAGTCAGTTAGTCAGTTAGTCAGTTAGTTAGTTTGTTAGTCA
>BGPT01000580.1:125219-165813 GCA_003297045.1 Symbiodinium sp. clade C Y103 | reverse complement strand
TAGTCAGTCAGTAAGTCAGTCAGTCAGTCAGTTAGTCAGTTAGTTACGCAGGCAGATAGATAGACAGATAGATAGGCCGACGCTCGAACCACCTTTTGAATCCTTTTGATCCATCAGTGGGTTCGCTCTGCCATTCATCATTCACAGCAACTCACCTTTCCTATAGTTTGCTATTCCTGAAACTTCCGCCACCGCCTTGTNGGTTCGCTCTGCCATTCATCATTCACAGCAACTCACCTTTCCTATAGTTTGCTATTCCTGAAACTTCCGCCACCGCCTTGTGCGGTACTACTGGTACAAGCTCCACACAATATGGGGGTCGCATTCAGTCACCCCACAAAATTTTTGCGTGTTAATCTTGCAAGATCTGGCAGGGTGGTGACTCTAGACAAGTGAAAATGCATGAAAATGCGATACTGTACATCATACGATGACCAAGTTCCCAACACCACAGAGCCATCATCTTTGAGAGCTGCAAAAGCAGAACTGGATGAAGACAAATCACAAACTCCCTGGAGCTGTGCCTGTCACGTCTTGCGATAGGTTACCCCAAACTATATGAAATAAAAATAAATACGAAATACGTCTTCTTTGATAATTGACCTCTCTCTCTCTCTCTCTCTCTCTGTCCATCGCCAATTGATCATTCTCTTGCCTTTTCTTTCTATTGTTTCCTTGACTTGTATGCTGCATATAATATAGGCTGGATGATATGACATCGCAATATCGAATTCCGCGCTCGATGGAACTCAGACAAACAGGATTTGTCTCAACACAGTGACCCCCACTCTATGGCCATTAAAAACTGAAGAAAATGATCTTCAAAACTAATCTTTACGATTCTTTGTGTTTTAAAGGTTCCAAAACCTCCAGAAACCATGTGCTGCCGGACCTTCACATCATCACAGCATCCTCCGTAAAGGGCATCGCCCCAACAAAGAACCTCGCCAGCCGCCCGCAGCACAGCAAAGGCCGCATCTGTGGAGAAGACCTGCATCGGTCATGTGGGAAACCCCAGGAGGGCCGAATTCATGACCAATGCAAAAATGCGTGTTGCACTTATGCATACCATAGCAATTCATATCAACCGTTCAGAATATTAATTCATGAGAATTCATGTAAGAAGTCAAGTCGTCACGACTAGTAGTTGGGAGTTGGAGACAATCCCAAATTCCTTTTGCTAACACTGCTTTTACATGTCAAACATGTTCTAAGGCGGAGCTGCAGTGCTGCCATGTCTTGCGCCTTGATGACTCCGGTCAGCTCCTCTTCAGCGGTGCCACCAGCATTGGGTGCTCCCCATGTCACGACCTAAAAGCCAGCGGCAAATTGTCAGTTTGCTTCAGCTTCTGGAAGTGCTGATGTGACGAGGCAAGGCACTGACTGAACTACATGATCAAAAATGTATACAACTCTTCAAGAAGCAAATGTAGTTAAGCCCCTTGCTGATCTGTCACGTCGCAGTGCCGCAAATGCTGAGTCGTTCGCGTACCTAGTATATCAAAGTATGCAGTGTTGCACCAGGCTACGAGTATGTACTTCTTCTGTTCGATCACCTGGACGACATATTGTAGATTAATTATTATAGTATGACGACATGAAGTGATGGTATGTCATGGTTGTCCCGAGTTGTTCGGCCAAGTTGGGCCAACTGGTTTTGGAACCTTCCTTCAGCTGATGTTTCCCCAGGCGCACACTTGGGTGACACCTTCCTGCCATGAGCTCGGCTTCGCGGGTTTAGTTCCGCTTCTCAATTGCACTGCTGATATGTTTGCATACAGTAGAAGTCTGCAGCGTACACATGATACACGCAACTCAATGTCCAAGACATGGGAAGGAGTTTCGTTCATGGTACGTCATGAGATGGAGCTCTTTTTAAGTATCCGGATCACATTCCGCAAATGTCTGAAACAAATCAGGCGTCAGACAGCCAAAGATATGCCCCCACATTCCCCCCACATAGTCTGCAGGACCGCGCCTGCAATTGCGCAGCCACTGCTGAGCTATCGCCACCACAAGCTGCAGGCAACAAGTGGATGGCAAGGGACACTCTGCACTGCATCTCAATGCTCCACGACCGGCATTTTTCGCATGTTTTGCACCTCCATGACCCCAAGTCACCACTGCGCCACCTTCATCCACCTGTCGGACCGAGCAAATGAGGTGCTCATTGCAAAGGTTGGTGAAGAGCTCTCGACAAATTAGGAGAATGGGAAAAAAACACAAATTGGGTAAAACTGAGGCCATTGCAACAATATCTAAGAATCTAAGATAATATCCACCACTATTTTAAAAAGTTAATGCAGGGTGGAGCATGCTGACGGGCTCCATGATTTTCATGCTGGGTCAAAATCCTTCTGAGCTGTGAGCGGCTGCAAAAGCACCACGAGTGGAGAAAATGTTGCCTGAGAAGCTTGGACGGCGAAATGCAGAACATGGGACATCCAAACCATGTCTGGTTAGCAAATCTGAGATCACCAGCTATGACAAAGGAAGGAAGAACACGGATGTTACAAAGCATGGGACTTCACAAGGCCCAGATTTTGCGAAAGTCTAAGCCTGCCAAAACCATAGTAGCTGAGTCCAGCGCTGATTTTATTGCAACAAAAGTCAGGCATCTGACCCTCAGCACAATCGGCGCGATTCAGGCATCAGTGCCTGGCCTGAGGAAGTCCTCCAAATCTGCAAGGGGCTGGGTCCCGCACACCATGGTAGTGACAACCCCAGCAGACCAAGCTGCCATCACCTCGAAGATTGCTCGCATGACGGGTCTTTTGTAACTGTACTCTGAGCAAAGGCAACAAGGCTCAATAAGGGTTCTGGCAAGGCAAAATGAGGTGACATGAGGCAGGAACGCTTTAGGGCTGCAAACGCACGGTTGCTCGAAACAATCTTCTTGACCTGACCAAATGCAAAGGATCGGTCCCATCAGATTGGTTACTTCACAACAAGCATTCACGTACATTAGCCAAGAACATGAACACAACAAGATTAAACCATCGACTTTCCATATTCCATCTTGGCTTGCCTAGGAGGCATGAGTTTGGTTCCAAAAAGCAGCACAGCATCTCTCAGGAGTTGACCCCACCATTCTCGTTCAAGCGGGCCTCACCAGCTCAGTTCAAGGGCGCTTACAGCATCTTCCCCATGATTCCCACAGCCTGCCTTCAACTCTTCGCTAATTTGTCCACCACAGGATTGGTGTCCCCACCTTTGGAAGTTGGCCAGGTTGTAGAAATCTAAAAACTGCTGCAAACAAATGACACAGTGAAAAGATTCAAAAAGGCCGTCTTCTCCACAACGGGAAGGAGATTCTTCAAGCAACGGTGATGTGTTTTACGTTTTTGGAACGGATGTGCAAGGTGTAAGTCACTCGGTCAAATGCATCCATGCAGGTCTCAGGGCTTCGCGTAACAACGGTGCCGTCTATCTTCACCGCAGTAAAGGCCATCAGGTTTGCACAAACATCCTCCATCAACTGGAGGACATGATGATGTGGTATAGAAATGAAACAAAAGAGTGTCACATAGAGCATGACCCATCTCAACAAAGATCATAAAGATTCTTAAAGCAAATGTGCGAAGACATGCGAAGACTGGTGACTCTTTGGTGTCACGATAAATCTGTGGCATATCAGGGGTCCTGAACATCTTCAGCCAACTCTTCTGCCACCTCACTGGTGTTACCTCCGGCGAAAGGCGAGCCCCAAGCCACAGCGGAACCATCGCCCTGGCGGAACTTGAAACGCTTCTAGCTTCAGCTGAAGTTCAGCTCATCCAATAAAAAATGCATCCAGAACGTGAATGGTTACGTCACTTTCTACACTTTCTATGCATTTCTGTCAGAATGGACTGCAGCCTGGCAAGCTGCAAAGGCAAACCTTGTCGATTTGACACCTGATTCCGGCAACATGACGTGAAGTTCAAGTGGTCGAGCCACAGGTATCTTGAAAACTTAGAGTCAAAGGGATCTTCACAGTTTACCTCTTGTACTATCTGTTCCTGGACCTAAATATGAATATATAGATATATAATATATATAAATATAGATGAGGAAGCCCCAGCATCAGCAGTTCCGGACAAGCTGTGCCCCCCAACGCAATCTACCGACCAAGGCATAAAGCACACTGTTCTGGCAGGATTCGCCCAGGAAAGTTTGTGTTTACCGTCATCCTCTCCCTCCCTGCAAATGAACATTCATCGAAAGTCATGGTAAAGACCAAGTCTGGTGAACATCAAATTGAGTTCACACATGCTTGAGTTTGTGATCAAATCATATATGATCATATCAACCGGAGTAGAATTGAGCCACATTGAGCTGTTTGATTTCTTTTTGCAGCGGCCATGCCTCTGGAATCCGCAGTTCCTCCAAGGTTGCATCTTTGGGCAGTGGCACCTGTAGAAGCAAAATCCTCTGCAGCCTTTTGCATTCAGCTTCCATGCCAAATTTTGGCAGTTTATCACCCATGTCTATCCCCGGCAAAACAACTACTCCACAAATCATGATGAGTTGCACAAGTTGCACACCTGTAAATTAAGTTGGTGATCCGTGACTCGGCCAGTTTCGGAAGTTTCGTTGCTGACTTGCCTCCGCTGGTGAATCCGATCTGGCCAGGCCCAGCAAAGGTCTGGAACAGTGCGACCCAACAAAGATCCACATGAATGATTCTGTTGATTTCATCCAGGCTAAAAGGACTTGGTCAAACAGCTTTCAGACTGAAATCAACCAGAACTGGACCTCAACTGTGATCTATGATTTGAAATTGGATGGAAGGGGCGAAGGATTGAAAACAGTCACATAATGGACCACTGCTCTATATGATTCCGACCCTGCCTTTGCAATGCTTTTTGCGCTTTGGCCTTCACGCCTCGCACGGTGTCATTGCCGTGCACATTCAGAGCTGCCTTGCCCGGGCAACACACTTGCTGGCAATTACTTCACAAGATTTTTAAAGACAAGCAGTCGGGCCAGTAGGGACCTGGGTCAATCTAAGCCTTTGGCAAAAGTTGCCATAGATTGCCATAGATTACAAATGAACATCAATGAATATCAAGGTGTATATCGACTATGTACTGAGCATACATGCAGGGTCTGCTGTGCTGCTTGAGGCACAAGTCCCTGGAACCAACCATGGAAAATTTCACTTCCACGCCCTGACAGAGCGAAAGCAACATTGTTTCGAACATGTTGTCCAGCGAGCATTCGATTCCCGTCACCTTCTCGCCACTCAACAATGCCACCCACAATTGCATCCCCTTAGCTCTCATAATGCTTCATCTGAAAATGAACAGAAATTGGTTTAAGTTGAAGGATGGAGGTTTCAATAATAAATTATATAACATTATTATATATATATATATAATTCTAATGATACTTGCCTGCTGGAAGTTGACAGCATATCATTGCATATCCACCACTGAGATCCTCGACGCCATCCATTGCGCATGAACGGACAAGGTGTGGCAGGACCACAAATAAATCAGGAGAGAAGTGTTGTTAACTTGTGTTGGCCAACGGCTTTGACTTTGGGTTGTCCCCACACCAGTCTTATTGTTGGATAGGTATGGATAGGTGTCTTTCCTTGCTGAGTCCCCTTTTGCAAAGGATCAATATAAGGAGACAGTTTGTAGTCCCCCAACTGCTGTCACAGTATCATCCGCTACAAGTACGGCTTTGCCAGGTCCGTTGAGGTTGAGAATAGCTCAAGTGCAGGCGTGGGATCCATCAATCAGCAACCAAACCACTAGGCTTATCAGCAAATATCATGAGATATGATATATTATGAGAGTATCACCCCCAGCTCTGCATGACAGACACAAATCAACAGCAGAACAAAATGACCTCTGCACGTGCACGTTCCGACAATCCAAACCTGAGATGCCTTCCAGCCCATCCTATTCCCATCATATTTGCCGTCCATCCTACTTTCCGTCCCACTTTCCATCACATCCACACCAAGGAAAACTTGATCCTCTGCGACCTTTCTTTGCGTCATCGATATCGCTGCTCCAGCTCTGAGATCCAGCTGTCTTGCAGATCTTCGGCATGGAAGGCATAGCACTGGAAGCTGTCAGATTCGATTATATAGAACGTGCATGAAACATCATGAATCATGCATCTTTGCGTTTCTTCTCTCTCTCTCTCTCTCTAGATCGTGTTTTTTTTTGGAGGGCACCATGCGGTGTAATTATCGTTAAGCCACTGAACTATGCGGCCTCTGCACACAATTGTGTGAGCTCACAAGTTGCCTCAAAGTTCTGGACTAAATTAAGTTTCAAGCAAGGTGCCATTTTGCCAGTAATCGCTCTGGAGAGTTTCAAACGTCTCCTTTGGAAATGCGTTCATATTGAATGATTGGTATATTTTTTGGATTACAGCCACCCAAGATTAATCGAACCCCTAGTTTACTATTTGGGGGGCACCATCTGCAAAGGGCAATATCACTGTTTGCGTGGTTAGCGAAGTCACACTTGACAGAATACCTGAACAACATTCCTCACTTGTTTACTTCTTTCGCGCGCTATTTCTGTGCAAATGGAACCCTGGACCAAACCGACGGAATCCATGAATCAGGATCCGCTGAGCTTGGGCTAAGCCCTGACATTCAGCACGCGCTTAGTGAGAACGAGTTTGACCTTCAACTGTGACATCCTCGAAATCAGAATCCACGTGCAGTCTGTTAGACACATTTATAAGTTGACGCGCGAGGGTAAATCACGTACCGTTTGTCAAACTCACCTGTACAAATTGCTATAGGTGTCAAACATGCCTGCTATGCTGTAGATCTCACGCACACTCCACAACCATTCATTGGGGTTTACTAGAGCGGAGCTGCTGCTAGGCTCAAGCAGCAGCCCCACATGAATTGATGAGGCCTTGTGTTGGGTGCAGTTAGTGGCATCTCTAACTTGCTGCCCCCAGCGCACAGTGGTCGCATTCGAAGCGTGCCACAGTCCACCAGATGGACACTGGAAACGCATTGCCCCAAACGATCAAGAAAGTCACAAACGCCCAACAGGCAGCAGGCTGTACTCTTTTCTCTTCCTGGGTCAGGTGGTGCAGCTCCCCAAGAGTTTGCATCATGAAGACGAAGACAGTCACCATTACAAAGATGGTGAAAGGTAGCCCGGGTGTGAGTGTACAGGTCCATACGCCTGAGATAATGCAAAACTCCAGAAACAGGTAGAAGATGGGGACCAAAATCACCAGCCCCCAGGTGGTCAAGGGCTCATGGCTGAAGAGGATTAGAGGAAAAACCTTTTCCGCTGCAGGGACCTGGTCATCGGAGCGAAGGCCTTCTAACCGAAAGCGGCCTGCCAGCTTGTGCACCAGGAAGATGGACACAGAGGTCATGGAAGACATCAAAATGCTGGTGTCAGCCAAGGAAAGGCTTCCCAACCAAATCTCTGGAGTTGTGCTAAGGACATAGATGAAAACCACCAAGTTGCCCGGGACCATCACCGCCAAGAGAGGCCATCCAACAAACATTTCGAACTGTAAGAGTTGCGGAAACGGAATCCGCGGAGGACAAAGAACTCTCTGCGGGTCTGGGTCAATGGCTTGGGCTTCCTTGATGGAGATATCCGCGGCAACAGCCTCAAAGTCAGCATTCTTGGTCTCCATCCCTTCACTCACCTCACTTTGCGCCAACTTTGAGGCAGAACCGCCATGGAGCGTTGAAACTTGAGCCGGGCAATGATCATCTGCCACTAAGATCCCAAGATTCATCAAGGTCTCTGAAAGGCCCCTTCTGATTCTTGGCCCCCATGGCCATACCATGCCATATGCATGCTATGTACGATATCAATCAAATACCAATAAAAAAAAATGAAGACCAACGTGTATAATATATCATGCTCTCTGCATCCGAAAGGACATTGACATGTTGAATGTCGACGTCCGCCTGTAAAATTACCCGCAGCACTTCACTGTATACACTTTCATGTGTTTTTTTTTTCAGGGTTTCTTCAGAGTTTCTTTCGGGTTCATTTAGGGTTTCTTTAGGGTTAGTTCAGGGTTTATCCTCGGGTTTTTCCGGGCTTTCTTTGGGGTTTATGCAAAAAGATGGAAAAAGTAAAAAGTGTTGAAAACAGCGATTGCGGTACAGCCGAATCCCCGCAGAGGGTCATCAATCACGTCCCTCACGAAGCGACGTGAGGGACATCATATGAATTAATATCTCAACAAAGTGGAAGGCCACAAAGTACTGTAATGGTCACCAAAAATGAGATTCCCGACAATCATCCCAAAAGACGTGCGGGCATAGCATAAGTGCTGGCCGTAAAATTACGGGCAGGATGGGGGGCTGTCCCGGAATCGTCGTATTAACGTCACTGAGAGGCTCATTTCTCTGCGCAGGTGCAGTGTTTCATGGCTCTGGTACATCTGTGGGTTAGTGTGGTCTAAGACAATTTTTTTGAAAAACCAGTCGGAAAAGTGAACCCTTTGCGGACTTTATGCGTTCCGGCCATTTCCACTTTTTAACTTTTTTGGCGAGTCCGGAGTGTTCATATGTCATCTTGCCACAGCCATGTGCACTTCTCCACATATGTAAACGCTTCAATGAACCCCCAATAGAAGTAGGCGTATATGTTCCATGGGACCGGGGGATTTTACACCCTATGTAAACCTTGAATGAAACCCTAGTAGAAGTATGCGTATATGTTCCATGGGGCCGGGGGATTTTACACCCTATGTAATCCTTGAATGAAACCCTTATAGAAGTATGCGTACATGTTCCACGGGGCCGGGGGATTTTATATCCTATGTAAACCCTACATGGCAAGATTCCTTTCTTTCGTCTTGGTGTTCTCTCCCCAAGTGGTCTCTTGGAGCTTTATCAAGTCGCGAGGAGGCAAGTAGCTCTTAATCAGCAGGCGTGCCTGCAATGGTAAACTATTCCAATCTCTATTGTTCCAACACTCCATGTCTCGAGCCTGTAGGCAGCAGACGTCCATGTTGTTATGTAAAGAAAATCCCTTGGCACTAGGATGATGGGACCAATGGGTTACTAGCTCCGCTCTCAGGGTTGTCCCTTCGGGACAACCCCTCGTCCTGTGGGTAAAATTAGCATACATGCAGGGTCTGCTGTGCTGCTTGAGGCACAAGTCCCTGGAACCAACCATTTGGGAAAGTTCACTTCCACGCCCTGACAGAGGGAAAACAACATTGTTTCGAACATGTTGTCCAGCGAGCATTCGATTCCTGTCACCTTCTCGCCACTCAACAATGCCACCCACAATTGCATCCCCTTAGCTGGAGTCAAGTCAGTGTCACAGTCTCATAATGCTTCATCTGAAAATGAACAGAAATTGGTTTAAGTTTCTGGATTGACATGACCAGCAGATTTCAATAAAAATAGTAAAAAAATGACATATAATAATGTTAATAGTAATAATGACACTTGCCTGCTGGAAGTTGACAGCATATCATTGCATATCCACCACTGAGATCCTCGACGCCATCCATCCCGCTTGAACGGACAAGGTGTGGCTGGACCACAAATAAACCAGGAGAGAAGTGTTGTTAGCTTTCGTCGGACAATGGTCTCGGCTTATCTCCACTCCACACCAGTCTTGTTGGATAGGTGTCTTTGCTTGGTGAGTCCCCTTTTGCAAAGGATCAAGATGCACTGGAGGCTGTTTGTAGCATCCCAACTGCTGTCACAGTATCATCCTACAAGTACGACTTTGTCATGTCCGTTGAGGTTGAATAGCTTAAGTGCAGGCACGGGATGCATCCATCAAGAGGAACCAGACCAAACCATTATGCACATCAACAAGTATTCTGAGAGTATAGCCACGCAAAGCACAAAATGAGCTGAAAGGAAACTCATCTGCACAACAGGCAGGAATCACCAGCAGAACAAAATGACCTCCGCACGTGCACGTTCCGACAATTCAAACCTGAGATGCCTTCCAGCCCCTCATATTCCGATATATTTACCGTCCATCCATCATATTTACCGTCCATCCTACTTTCCATCCTACTTTCCGTCCCACTTACTTGATCCTCTGCGACCTTTCTTTGCGTCATCGATATCGCTGCTCCAGCTCTGAGATCCAGCTGTCTTGCAGATCTTCGGCATGGAAGGCAGACAACAGATCTGGCACCCACGTCCCTGACACGGATAGCACTGGAAGCTGTCAGGTTCGACTATATAGAACGTGCATGAAACATCATGAATCATGCATCTTTGCGTTTCTTCTCTCTCTCTCTCTCTAGATCGTGTTTTTTTTTGGAGGGCACCATGCGGTGTAATTAATTATCGTTAAGTTGCCTCAAAGTTCTGGACTAAATTAAGTTTCAAGCAAGGTGCCATTTTGCCAGTAATCGCTCTGGAGAGTTTCAAACGTCTCCTCCACAGTGCCAGCGGCCAGGCAGTATTGTCTGCGTTTGATGCAATTGGAGATACTTTCATATCTTTCATATTGAATGATTAGTATATATTATTGATTATAGCAACAGATAATCAAACCCCTAGTTTACTAGTTAGGGGGCACCATCTGCAAAGGGAAATATCATTGTTTTGGGAACCAGCCATATGAATAACCTGGGGGTCAATTCTCCAGGGTTGACATTACACCCCACCTGCACTGGGCGATAGTGATGATCTCATGCTGACCTCCAAAGAATGGGAAACCGCTTTCCAACTTGAGCATGTTTTGGACAAAATCTGTTACAATATATCTCAAGTCAATCTACTAAAAAATATACAGTCAACATGACCGAAAAGTAACTAAATGTGATCACCTCTCAAAAATACGCCGAGAAAAACACCAACCAAAAACGACATAACAACAACTGGAGGGTATATCCTATTATGTGTCGCTATATCCCCATTCAATCACAGTAAGTCCCTGAAATCCCTATAGTTTTAATGGTTATTTTAAATCCCTATTTTATCCCATTTTGATAGTGAAATCCTCGAAGTTTCCCACTTTTTTGGCGAGTTCAATTTCCTCCTCTCCCGTGAAGCGCCGCAAGCACCTCACCGCCGCAACTGGCACAGGGCCACGGCGGCGCCCGGGACCGGGACGGCGGCGCTTCAGCCGCTGGCTGAAAATCCTCAGGTGGCAGAATTCCCTGATGATGCTGGTTGATTAGTCATAAACATTCATAAACTACAATACAATCAGCAATTCTGGTATGATTTGTAAAATCAATTTCAACCACACTAAGTGTAATTTAAATGGATTTTACTTATCATACCAGAAATACTGATTGTATACATTGTATACTCCCTGCTGATTATTGTTGCTATTGAAATTGAACATTACTGATGATTATTGAGTATCGTTGATAATACTGAAACATACTAAATACTCTCGAGTTGTAGTACTCTCTTGTGATGATGTCAATATTGTAAAGTAACACATACTAGTAAGTGAATGAAAGGGAGTATGGTTCTATTCCGACCTCTGAGACAGCAAACAAAACATGCAAAGCTGCAAAAGCAAATTATGATACACTATTTCCACGCTGAAATGGTTGAATTGTAATCTTCTCAAAATTCCACTTGACAACAACTTGCAGCAAGGCATCTGGAGATTTATGGCATTCTCTTCCAGGATAGCATCGCAGAAATCTCGATCTTTGTCAAGGATGGGAAAAGTCCTTGGCTCCGCATGGCAAGATCTTGCCATTTCTCAGCTGGCAAGATCTGGCAAGGCATCGATGCTTGGACTTTGTTACACTCATTAAAGCATCCAGGATACTGCTGATACGACCAATTGATACAAATTGCCTATTAATACCAACGAAGCATGGGAAACTAATCCAGAAACTGCTGATGCAACAGAGAATATTATTGCTGAACATAGTGTATGTTTCCAAAGTTCATCAAAGTTCATCAAAGTTCCCCGTTGACCTAGGACCTAAGTAATCTCTTTGGTTCTGACTGCGAATGTCCCTAAAACCCGCTGAAGGCTCTGCACACTGTCGCACTGCATCACCACATCTGCACGGCCGCGGTCAAAGGCTGCAGCCCACTTCGTCAGTTTCTTTGCACTGGCGAAACAATGGATTTCAAAGGCACCGCTAAACCTTGGCTGTCAGGGACCTGCACTGTCCAAAGGGATGCGCTCAACAGGTTTTCAAAATCTCAGGTTTGTGGAGAGGAATCCAACAGTAAACTGCCACGTAGCCGGGGCTGGTTTGCTCCAAGAGGCCAGCGTCCAAAAGCCGTCAAGGCCCGAACTTCAGCAGAATCCGAGGTGCCACGGAAGGCGGGATCAACCAACCAGACTTGGGAAATGGACAGCCTCCGACATCGGAAGCTCACACACACACAAACGTACAAACCATAATACATCATTTCGGTTCATATCATATCAAATCATATACAATGTCTATAGTCTATGCATGTAACAAGCACACCATATGGCATATATATGAGTATATGATTTTTTATAAGTAGATAGAAGTAGAGATTAATTAATCATGCTTGAGAAACTTGACACATCATGGGCCATGGGACTCGGACAAGCGCCCCAGCTCTTAGTCATCACCGCCACTCTCTGCTGAGCACCCTGCAGCAGCCGTGCCTTTCGTTGAGGAGATTCAAAAGCTCCCAATCAAAGTACAAACACCCGCAACCCAACGAACAGTACCTGAGCGCTGAATGCGGCTAAGAGCAAGTTTCAGCTCAGCTAGCTGCGCATGCATGCTTTGAAGTGAAGCATTGTAAAACGTGGTTCACCATGAACGTTTTCATCCCTCTTCAATCATTCCATGATTAAAATGTCCACTCCAGATTCTTGCCACCATAAACAAGGTGATGAATGGTCAAGAAATATGAAGAACGTATCCGAGTGACACGATTCCATCGTCTTTGCTGCGGATGAAATGCTCCTCAATGTGTTTGCAGCAAAACTTCAGAAAGTCACTCCGCACAGTTTCACTTCCAGCCCTGAAGCGATAAAGCGCACCTGAGCCAAGCAGTTGTTTGGGCTGGTACCTGGTTGACAACCACCAAAGGACATAATACCGTATACGCTGAATGATAAAGGCTTTTTCTAAATAATAGCAACCCCAAAAGATAGCAAGGTTTCTCGGGATGTTGTAGGTGCACATCATTCCAGGTTTCCAACTTTTTCTAATATTATTGTATTACACCGGACACGGCTACCAGTATGGGACATGCCCAGTCAGAAAATTAGCCCGACTTGCACCGCCCAACTAGCCACTAACCTTCTAATCAGAGCCTGCAACCTCTGTGACTGGGGGCTGCGCAATTGATGTCTCCGCATTCTCCCAAATCACACAGCGGGTTTCGAGATCCCCTGCCCAAACTTTGGGGCGGGTGCACGTAGTGCTTTGCTACGGTCAGGTTCCATCTCCCCTCCTGGCAATTTTCAAACATTTTCAAACAAAATGTCCACCCGGGCAAAGAAGGGAAACAAGTGGCAGTGCTCATGGTGACATATATCTTTTCCACGGCACTCCTACGAACACAGCTTCTGCAGGGCTTGTCCAACAGCAAAACTCATTGGCTCCTTCAAGGCCCAACGCACACGAAGCCGCTTGTGGTTGGACAAGGGCTGAGCCTCTGGATCTTGGGGAGGCGAGGCGCAAGGCGAATGAGTCCGAATGAGTGCCGCATCTATGGTTCAATGTTCCTTGATATACTCTGCTGCCCAGGAGTGTGAAAACATGCGAAACCGTGACGTAGCTCAAAATCCTCTAAGTCTCAGTGGCTCAACTCAAGCCACAGGACCTGCCTCGAGTCGATGTTCTCTGCCGGCCAAGCGCCTCCTCAACTGCTCCTTTTGGCCAGTGGTTGGCAGTCCCAAGGCCTTCAACCGATCTCGCAGCTGTTGCGCCTCAGGCCACGCTCCAATCATCTCCAATCCCAAATGCCACAGACCAACCCTTCCACAGACCAACCCTTTATTGACAGCCAAACTAATTTTGATATGCAGATTCTAATGATCCTATATATGTAGTGTACATATGTCATATTGGGGTACATATTCGATATATTATGTCATTAATATGTCCATCATCATCCATCTACTATTTTTCAATGCTTCTTCGATCTTCTTCGCTTTCCTTGACGATAGCCCTTCTTGCATGGAATGAGAACATCCAAAACCTTGGCTTATGTTGCCTTTGCAAGCGCATGTTTTTCCTTTTGCAATCTGGACACGGTCAACTTTTCATACTCTTCCGTTGATCGGACATAGGGCCTCAAGTGGCTCCAGGCACAGGCATGAGGCCTGACTGCAGGCTGCATAAATGCAGCACAATCCTTTTGATTCTCCAAGCATATCGTTATAATTATATACTTTTATAATATATATATATATACTTATAATATAATATATATAGTTCTTATCAATGCATCCCAAAGCACCACACTGGGCCATACACCAGACCGGCTCAGTTCCACACCGCAGCTTGGAGAAGCATGGCCCCAGTACCAATGCTAAGCCTAGAAGTCCATGGACCTTCCTTGCCATGGCCAGCTATGACAGCTACGATTGCCATGGGGGATGGGAATGGAAACTGTCGTCTTTTCTGAAGGATTGAGAGTAGAGCCGCACAAACACGGCCCTTTTTCGTTGGCCTTTGACTTGGGATGACTGGGGAATCTGCTTAGCTTGCTCTGGATAAGTTTGAAGTTTGCTATAGTTTGCTGTTCCTGCCTCTGACAGTCTAGATGATACATGCGGGCTTCCAGCAAAGAAGACGAGATGAGACGAGTGCCACAGATCAAATATAAAATTAGCATAATTATATCTTTTCATTCTGGATCTTTCAGGCCTCCTTGGTGTCTATGCTGCGAGATCATTTCCTTTGTTTTCCTGTGTTACTGATCATTTCCTTTGGGGCAATCACGGCGTGCAAAGCTGCGAGCAACACACAGGCATGCAATGGCACGCATGACATCGCATGACGTTTGTATAAATGCTGAGCTCGACAATCCTGTGCAACCCCCTGTCAAGTTTCTGAAGTTCTGGCTGTTGAATTTGGTGCAGTGCAATCAATCTCTGACTTTTAGCCGTAAACTCGCACAGCATTTGGCACATTCGTCAATGACGTTGGCATGTGGCACCGTTGAACGCCACTTCAGCTCTTCCAACAAAGGAAACAATAACAACTCACTAATACTTGGATCTAACGCAGCGAGGCCAAAGAAACAAATCTGAAGTGACATCCAACTGCAACATTCGGGTTGATTGGGACTAGCAACTGGCAGGTATGGGCAACTAATTACTGTTTGATTAAGGGTGGTTTCAGCACAAAACATAGTCAAAATATGTCAAAATGGTGCAAGAGAAAGTGCGTTGACTGCGTCTGTGCTTTCTGTTGATCAACTTGCACGATTTACCTTCAACTGTGTAAGATTTGGTTGGCGACTTGATTAGCTTGAGATGTTGGCATAAAGCTCCCTATTATGGGAGCAATGCACAAAAGTTTTGGCCCATCCCCACATTCATAAATAGGAGCTTTGTCAAAGCATTACACTGCAATCACTCCTGCCCTTTCAGGCATCTGAAGTCCGTGCATTAGCTGTGCATGAAGCGAGTCGTACAGTTCACGAACCTCACCCTCAGCAATGACATGCCACAAACGTTCGACGCTGCGAAAAGTATGGCCGGTTTTGACCATCAAAGTGTGCTCTTGCAAAAACAGCGCCTCGGGCTCTGTGATCTCTTCAGGCGAGCTCAGCAACAGATTGATCCCAGCGCTTTGCGGGAAGCGCTGTTGCACCATTGCAAATCCATCGCTGATGCTGGGCGGCGGAGATGTTGCCCGTGAAGCACGCAAGCAGTATTTCGCGGGATCCAGGCCATCCTGTTCCAACTTCAACTGACTGAAATCTCGGAAAGCAGTGAGGCGGAAGTCCAAGAAGCCGGAATCCATGCAATTTGCCTCAATGTTTGAGAGGCGCAAGTGCCGAGCACCAGCAAACCAACCCATTGAGAGGCGCCTGGCAAACTCGTGGATGGGATCCAGAATGTATTTGGCCATGGAGGAGGCTTTCCGAAAAGATGTTAGAAGCTCACCATTTTCGTCGTGTCGGTCCGGCTCCATTAGTTCCACTGTAACATCCGTCACTTCGGTCCAGGCCGGACAAGCTGGTCCTGGGTAAAACTTGGGCTCCAACTGGCCTTGAGGATCACACTTTCTTATTCTCCGAAGGATGTAGGCACAATCCTCAGCCTCCAGGACAAGGGGTTGCCAGGTGCACTGCTGCTGCCGCAGACTGCGGGCTTGCCTGTTGCTGCCCAAGAATTGCACTTTTTCACGGAGCTTCAGATAGGATGACACTTGCGCAACCAGCACTGAAGGCAAAGGATCCAACAGACTTGCTTCAACATCTAGAAGCCTGGCAGCTTTGGCAGGACACTCTGGGGACTCTTCGAAAGCTGCTAGGAGCGAGCGGGGCGCAACGCTCTGCCAAATTGCCGGGCTTTCGCTCTTGACTCGGGACTTCATGATTGATGCACTCCGTTTGCAAGGGGTAGAGGGAGTTTTTGTCATCTTGGGGGTCCTTGGCATACAAGACTGCACCACTAAATCTGCAAAGGCTTCATCCTGGGAAGCCCTTCTCTTCAAAGTTTCTGCCAAAAAGTCTGCTGTGGGCGAATGGCGAAGCAAAGCCAGTAGAAAGTTGGGATCCTTCAAATGCGCATCAATGAGTTGTTGAGGTTGAGCCTTTGCTCTCCTCGGTTTCCTCCGGGCTTGGGCAGGTGAAGGTGCCATGGGTGAGCACTGCAGGGCCGGCCAACTTGTCATGGCCACCTGTGCTTTGCAGTGCTGGAGCTTGCAGTGAGATTCTGGAGCCAAACACAAGAAGTGGATGTCATGACAAAAGTGAAATCACAACCTGTGAATGCAGATAGGACAATTTTAGATGCCATGCCTTGCATAGTTCTTGAACAATCTTCTGTTCTTGATCTGCACACAGTGCAACATCCGCTACCTTTTCCAGCTGTGGCGTGGCTCATAGAATCATAGCTTTCAATCAAACATTCAAGCCAGTCCCCTTCAGCTTCAAACGCCTTCCACCACCTGTCCGAGCTCAATCCCAAGAACAGAACAGTCCTGCAATGGCCTGTTCAGAACCCAATGAATCAAGACGTCCCTTTCAAGACTGGTGACTCGTGAGCGACGATCCTTGCAGCTAGGCCACACGTCCCGGGCGAAGGTATCAAGGTCGACACTGAATGCTTCCATGTCAGGCAGCAGGCCTGACCCATCTGCTGGGACGCGTCACAAAATCCTGAAACACGCAATTGGAAGATATTAGAAGTTCTCTGCAAATCTCCATGCTATCTTATATTGATATTGATTCTTAATTGGCACATGCAGCATATTATATTATCTTAGGCATGTTTCATCTTAAACCACAGAGTGTCTGTGCTAATGGATGCTAATAGCCTATCACACCAACTCGCTGCGTGAGTCGCTCAAATGGCCTTCACGCAGCCGTGGCAAACACTTCGCCAAGACCAACTCTTGGCCCTCAGGGAAAAGCGCCAGCCACAGCGCGTGGTGAATCATCAGCACCTCATGGGGAGCTAAGGAGCTAAAGAACACAGGACCTTTTGGCACTTAAGCGTGTGTCTGAAAATGAGATAAACCATAATGGAAACCCTCAAATTCAAAATGGCACCAAATGACCATTTTGATAGGGAAAATGGTGATGAACCTGTGGATTTAGAGGTGCTCTATGTTCAAACAAACCTGATAAGGGACAACATAACCTGACCATGGCGACCTCGAAGCCACTGCAAATCTGGCGCAACATAGCGCAAGTGTGTTTCACCAGCTGACTCATTGATGCAAGGACAGGCACTGTTGATGAGCTTCCTCGCTTGTAAGGCATCGCATTAAAACCTGCACCAAAAGAACCCCGGACCTCCTCTGGGTCCCTGGGTAATATGTGGTCGAAACAACCACGAATCAAGGTTACCATTCTTTCTTGAGACTTATTGACACCGCGGATTCCAAACACGCGGGCACAAATTCCATGTCCATGTGAGCAAGGAATCTCAAAGAAAACAAGTGAGGTGTAGCGACTTCAAACAAAGATGAGTGTAGAACCCAATGTGTTACACCTGGTTTTCTGTTCCGTGGAGTTCTATATGAATCAATTTGAGGACTTTTGGTTCCAAAAACAACCCCCTTGCCCTGCTCTCTTCCTCTCCCCGTTCATCTGCAACCGCTGCAACACAAACACAGAGCATGTGTTTTTGAAGACGAGTTCGGGTAATCAATTTGCAAAAAAAAGTATGTCGCAACCAATCAACTCCTTCCCATCCCGAAATACCAAAGGGTTGGGAGGATGTCCCTGATTCCCCACATCTTCCCATCAAAACATTTATAATTACTGTAACATATCATGACATCTCAAATTCTCAATACTGTCACCCCCCAGGCCTAGCCATGCCAGCCTCGCAGTGCTGCTCTTCAGCTCTGCCCATGCCATGGACGTTGGCAGCGGCTGAGGCCAAGCAGCAGGTGGGCGGCAGCTAAGGTCGGCCTCAGTGGGGAGATATGACATCCCACGAGAGGGAAACAGTCGAAACAGTCGCCAAAGATACAATGAAACACATAGAAAGTGATGGAAAGTAGTTTTTTTTGGAAAATGGGAGGCCAATGAAATTGTGTAGTACCCTGAGTGAATCCTACCCAATGCATCCATACACGTGTGATTTGGACTTTCTTTGATTTACTGCTGATGTGCCTGTCCAAGGAGCCAGGGATTTCATAGCTGTTCTGTATCTTGCCAGCTCCGCCTCTGTTTAGCCAAGCTAAGGTCAGAAGATGCATCGAATATGCGCAAAATAGTAGCTACTGGCAGCTATCTAATTATCACACATCGCATCTGCCACTTCATGAACAATTCAGAATGCTGGCCAGCCTTCAGAAATACAGTAAAGAATTTATTGACTGATAGTGCCTGCATCAGTGAGCCGATGACCACTTCTGTTGCGAGAACGGAGCTGTGCAAAATCACGCCCCACATCCTGTGGCAAAATCAGCGGCCCGCATACTATGACGGTTGGCAGCTGCGTCGACATCAAGCTCCATATGCCCGCAGCCCATCTGAATGAATTGCACCATCTTCACCCCTGTCCTATCAAAGTGCGGGGCAGACTCTTGCCCATACCAAGTGTAGCAGTCCTTGTCTGGCACTGCAAACCTCCACGACTCTCTGAGGTTCAATTGGGTTTGCCATTGCTCGTGATGGAGTGCTATCATCAAAAAACATTGCCAAGCCGAGATTCCCAGCCCAGCAGCAAACCATCCAGTGCAGAGACTCCAATGGTGCGTGTTAGCACAACCAAACAATTGTCATTGAGATAGACGCCAGCTTGCCTGCCAAAGGCCAATCAAGGATTATCCGATTATCCTTGTCTGGCCTGTGCCCTCCATTTTCGCCTCCAGCCTTGATATGCACAACGATTTTTTAACACTCAAATCCAAAGGTTTAGATTCAACTGAGGCAAGTGTCTTCAAGCCCTGGAATCACAGCTTCACCCATCTCCAGCCTCTCTTTGACTGAAGCATTCTGCTCAGAGTTGTTGCTGATGTTCAGCATGGTCAAAGCAGTCCTGGCCATCACAATATGGCGGCCATCAACGTAACAAATGAACATGCATCATCTACAGCGTGTTGGCAGGTGGGGAGGTCTGAAAATAGGGTACCTCCAAATATCCCCAAACCCATTTGTTGATCATCAGTTTCACCCCTAAAACTGTTCTTTGGGATACTGTAATCAATGTTTTCAAACACATCCCTACGACAACTCAAACCTCAAACATGGCCTCAAGTCTGTCCTACAGTACTGAGCATCCACCTGCACTGACGTCACTGTTGCTTCACACATCCTGAGGTGGACAGCTGCTGGTGGCTTTGGAAGCGCAGGAAGCTTTGGCCATGTGTGGCCATGCATGGCCAGGCTTAAAGAAATTACAACGATCTCCTTGGGTTGAATCAGTCGCACTGCTGACTGCTGCTTCTTGGGATGATGAAATTTTGAAAACCTCGCACTTTGAAGCATTCTTGAATATTCGCAACAATGTTAAACTATCTTTTCAACTATATGTTTCAGTCGCTTTCGAAAATTGGTCAGATCTGGTACCCATCTTGCTGTTGGGTCACTCAGTTCGCCCACTCGGCCACGGCTCCGTGAGCGCTTTCCGGCGCCAGAAGGCGCCGTAGCGACGCATCGGGGACACTGAGGTGCCTTCACACTGTGGCATTCGTTTCTCAAGGACCAACTGTTGGAAGATGTTGGAAGCCTACAAAGAAATATGATGAACATTGATAAAAAAAAATGGCCTCTTTGGGGTAGCTTGTTTGCTACGAGTATTCTAAGATCTTTTCATCTTGCAAGTCCGAGCCAAACGCAGATTGTGATGAAACACTTGTCCAATAACAAGAGATTCCTCATCCTGGTGTGGCCGAGCTTCCAATGGTCGTCTCCTTCCAGCAGAATTGATACTGTACTCAGAACATCTCATGACTCATGCACTTTAAGATCATCAAAACATGTTATGTATGACATCATGATACCGAAATGCCTTGCCACAGGAGCAAAAAATGCTGCTCTTGGTTCAAAGAGGGCAGGTGAGTCTCCTGGAAGAGTCGTCTGGCTCCAATTTTTGCCTCTTCGCCTTTTGCTGTTGATTTGCTCCTGAAGAAGTCACTGGCGGGCATCGCGAACAAACGAAGACTAACAGTATTTGGTTGCCTGCAATTCTGAATGCCTGGATATGCCTGGTATATGCGGTTCAGCCTTTTCTTATATGGAATCTAGAGCCTACACTATACTTGTAGCTGATCAATCAACGGACTTGATAGCAAAAAGAGCCAAATCAAACAAACAGAATGTGCAAGGATGAGACGAGATCAAAGAGAAGAAGGATAAAGAGAAGAACGAAATCCAGAAAGCAAAACCAATAAGAGATAGAGACCAACAAAAACCTACGCAAAATTTGGTACAGCCTTTGGCCTATGAATCCTCTTTGCTTATTATTATCAGTGTTTTGCATTTCCCGTTTTGCCATGGTTTGCATCCACATTTTGTGATTCTCTTGCATGTCCTTTCCCGGCACTTTTAGAAACCAAACAGACCAAGAAGACAGCCCGGCTGTTTGGATTCGGATCAGCGGCAGATTGCACAACAGGCGCTGTCCATGCTGTCCTCACTTCACCAGCAAGGTCCAACAGGTCTGTCATATTGAAGTCGCTCGTCTCGCTGATCCACTTCGCCAGCTTCAGCGCTGCTGTCTTCATACGCTCTCCAAAATTCGCCTTGGCAAGAGGTGCAAGAGATGCCTGTTCTCTCGAGCAGGTCCTGCAAAAGAAGCTAGTTTGAATCTTTGCACATCTTTGCACCGAGACCTAGAACTTGTGACCTCTGTTTCTTGCCAAGTCAAGCTCAGAACAACCTGCCAGTGCATGTCAGCACATCGACTACACCACAGCGGAGCCACCTGTGCAGCAAACGTGGCATCTCGCCGGTAGATGGTGGGAGCACGGATCAAGAAACGTGCCCACCTGAGCTGCCAGGCACAGGATCTGGATGGTATTCTCTCTATCCCATTGTCTTGTATTGATCTTATTGGAAATCAACATGTCATGTGTGCAGAAGACACACTTCACAATTCACTTTACCATTTTATGCCTCTGCGCGGTGCATCACACCTATGTGCTGGCCAGCCTTCTGAATCACTAATGACACATCCATGCAAGGACGGTTTCTATGTATATAGTTTTAAATTTCAACTTTTCGCAGACTCGTCCGGAAAAGTAAGAAACACATTAGGACGATGTTTACGCTTGGTATGTGCAGTGCATTCCAGTACATTCTGTGGGATAGAGGCAGAAGTGATGATAACGGCTGTCCATGGCAAACCAACGTGTTCAAGTCCCCACACACACTTGACCCCAAGAACCACTTGGCCCAAGTCACCCCATGCTCTCGCCACGCTCTGCCAATTTTGGCAAGTGTTGGTGATGGATATTGGGGTTGCGGTTGAAACCACCATCCACGAAGGATCGATTCAATCCATCCGCCTGCACACTCCATTCGACCGATGTGATTCCCCGGCATGAGTTGCTTTTTGAATCACAGAACTCCCGAAGCTGCCGTTGCAACTGTCGTTCAACACAACTGGATGTGTCTTTTACCCTGCCGACTGCAGTAAATCTGCCTGCGAAATCATACAAGAATGGGTATGGCTCACAAGCTCAAAAATGTCTACCTCTACAGCAATTCCATGCAATTCCCCCAAATATACAGCCATCCTCAAGAAAATTGAATGGTTTCTATTGGTGTCTATGTTTGAAAGTTTGAATACACAGATTCTGTGACCAGCTCTGTGGCTCCATACGCTTCACCTCTAAGAGGAGCTGCAAATGCTCGCGCTGCAATGCAGCGCAGTCGCAGGACTCCGAGTCCTGGCATGGCAAAGGGTTTGAGGTGCAACCCGTCCCTCCAAAAAAAATCCAAAACAAGACTAACTTAGATAAATCATCTCAAATCATGAATTATCATGAGTTACCCTGAATATCCCTGAATCCATCATGAATCTATATATCAAACATTATATAATAGATATAGCAACCATGCCGAAATGCCCAATCAGCTGGCATCCCTATGCATCCCTATGCATCGCTGACCTCCCACTGCGGCCAGCCACACATTGGGCTCCAGCCAGCAACCACCATCTGCCCCTGTGTGTGCCACCAGTCGCAAATGACTCGCTGGACCACAGCAGCGGCAAATTGGGCGTAACCTCGAAGCTAAAATGGCACTCAAATGTGGGGTCTTGAAATGTCCTGAAGCTAAAATAATCTAAAATAGACGACAGTCAAGTTCAAGACATCTCAACGAATTCGGGCGATGATCCCAAGAAAACGATCAATTGTAGGACAATTTGATTCTAATAATTATATGCTAATTATATACTATATATTATGCTATTATAATTATATTCATCCATCAGCAGGACAGAAATCAAGGCACCAGGTTCTGGCAAGTCGGCTAAAGGCTCCAAGATCGACCTCCACCAAGGTGAAAGTGCTCGGCTCTTCTCCGACAGGGTGAAGATCTCGTCTTCCGGCCCTGGGCCCCCAGCATTGCCAAAACGGTTAGTGCAGGGAGCTGTTTCTGGATCTGATGGCACATCATCCATCAAGATCAAAACGAAATCCAAGTGAAAGATGGAAATTCATCATCGATGGAAATTCATCATGAATCAGGAATGTCAAACTTGACCCAACTGACCCAAATGTCAAACAGAATTGACTCCGGCCCAAGGCTCCAAGATGCTTCCAGGTCTCACAGATTTGCAGGAGCAGCCGTAGGTCTGTCTGAACCGCAGCAGCAAGAAACACAGGCGAAAACTCGTATGTCCCATCTCTCAAGAAGCAGGGTAAGTGGTGTAATTACATTAAATAATGTCCTATTTGCGTACAACATTGTGCAACAATAAATATTGATACATGTGCTGTCAGCCTCATCAGAGGTTTCAGGAGACGAGAATCTGAGCAGGAGTATCCTCTGCCAATGGCCTCAGTGTGTGGGCACCGGCAACTGGTACCACCCAATCACACACTGCGGGGCAGACATCCGGAATTCCACGATGAAACTGCTGAGGCATGCTGAGAGCAGCTCAAGAAGGTGGCCAAAGATCTTCGGCCGGCCGCTTGGCATAGTCCTGGACAAAGCCTGGCCTTGTCAGGACACGGCCATATGTCACTTGGAATGATGCAACTTGTTGCAATGTTATATGCGGTATGTTCAAGTATGGCAATTGGGGGGAGAAGCTTGGCAGCTGGATCAGCTTGGCATAGCTTGACACATTCATTTTTCCTCGCAACATTCGTGCTCTTAGCCAGTGCAAAGACAGGACAACTCACTGTACATGGTCCTAGTTGACAACATTCAGTCATCATTTCATAAGGGATTCAACTGCCATCGACCAAGTGCCAGGATGTTTGGACAATTCAGCAGGACAAAGTTTCTTCAAATCCGCCTTGTGTCGTTCCATCGCCTTGGTCAACAGCGCAATGACTTCATCATACTTCGCCAGCTTTGGTGCCGGCGCCCAGGGTTTGCGCTCCAGGTTCTTCTCCGCCGTCACGGCGTCCAGTGGAGTCCGCCCCTCGGCATCGTGCTGTAGGAGGCTAGGGAGACACCTGGCATCCTGCAGCAAAAGCTCAACCAGATCGCTTCGCCCAGCAATGCTGAAATGATGCAAAGCAGTCAGCTGTTTGGAGTCCGTGGCATTCACCTCCAAGTCAGGTCTCACCAAAAGCATCTTCAACATCTCGACTTGTTGTGCTGCGATCTTCTTGCGCTTCACTGTTTCATTCTCACCAATTTCAATTGTCATTGAGTCCGTGCCACTCAGGTGCATTAAGGCGGTGGTGCCATCGTCCCTGCGCAGGTTCAGATCCAAAGTGTCATGCTGCAGAAGCCACGTTGCTAGATCTACAGCCACAGGATCTGTGCGCTTCATAGCACAATGGAGCAAGCCACAGCGGTCGTTGATGTCTAAGTGGGGATGTTCCAACAATGTCTGGATCATCTTCACGCTCGCAAAGCGTGCAGCTGTCTGGATGGGGCAGCTTGCATGGACATCCAGATCTTTGTGCTGCAAAATGGCAGCCACCAACTCCACATTGTTTCTGTTGTGGAGAACCATGTTGCTCAAAATGCTGTAGTCATTCATGTCCTTTATGTTGACATTGATTTTGGGGTGAGCAAGTAGAACCTTGGCCACTTCAGCACTCTTGGTACGACACAACGGATGGGAAAAGTCCACCATGAAGTTGATGTAGTTTGGATCAACACCTTGATCCAACAAAGCCTGGACCTTTCGAGCGTCATTGGCATAAGCCGCTTCTGACAACTCATCCCCCAATCGCACCCTGGGATCTTTCCGTGCCTCTCGTAGTTCCATGGCACGAAGCCGAGGTCCCGTCCCAGCACAGGAACGGCGTTCATAGTCCGTCGGAACGATCATGGCTCTCAGTTCGGCACTGCTACGAATCGGGCTGTGCTCCCTGGCCTCCCTGGGCTCTCCGCTGGGCTCTCCGCTGGGCTCTCCGCGTTCTGCCAGGCCGAATGCGCGTCGCAATGCCATGGAGCTGGAACGACGTGAAAAGGCCAGGGGAGGGAAAGTGCCGGAGCTTGAGGCTTCAACAACGCTTCAAGGACGTTTCAACTGGTTTCATTTAAAGTCGTTCCCTTCAATCAGAATTTGTCCAAACAAGTTTGCTGCCGCTAACTTTTCTAAGTCATGTTTCAAATAATGTCAAACATATCAAAATAATATGGTCAAATTCCCGGCCATACTGCTTTTGGATGCTTTTGGGCTTTTGGGCCCTCTATGCATGAAAGCAGGCTGCCCGCCTCAAAACCTTGCGGCAACACAAGCTGCCACTGCTCCGGCCCTGGAAGCGAGGCTACGCATCTACGGTCTAAAAATACAGCCCCAGTCCAGAAGTGCCTAGGAGATTCCATGAATGGAAATTCGCTTCAAAATGCATGCCAATGATTGCCAATGTTCAAAACCAAGCTTCGACGTGATCTGTCAAAGCTGCATTGGCTCCTGCACTTGTTCAGGTGACCAACACTATGCCTAGGGTCAAAAATGTCCTTCAGCATGTAACGTGAACGAAGCTGCCGCTCTGCGGACCATGTTCAGCATTTTTACTCGTCCACTTCCCCTCAGCACTCCCACTCAAAACGGCCAGATCCCCTCCTGAAGGATCAATAGCCAAGCCAAAGAGCGAGGCTCGCCATAGCGCCATGCAGCTGGTTTGTGCCAGGTATCTTAAAGATTCTGAAAGGCAAATTCAAGACGCTGCAAAGATCCAGGCTGCTTTTGGAGCTCTTTCCATTCAAACGCCTACACTTAATATATCTTAATATACCTAATGCATGTTTCTGGAGGGCTTGAGCTGGCCAAGGGGGCTGACAAACATTTCTCACTTGGTCTTCGGAAGATTCATGATGTTTCCAACCTGCTTTCCAAGCTGACTAGACCGAGATCCTTGTGATAGATTGTGGAATGCTCGTCAGCAAGTGGCTGCAAGCAGCTCTGAGCAAGCTGCTGCAAATACAAAGACTCCACAAGTGGACAAGCACAGAAGACAGCTGAAGTGCAATCTTTTCACATGTTCAATTGGCAAATCTGAACGCGCTTCTGCCACACCTTTTTCAGAGGCGTCTGAGACGAGGCCGGTTCTGGACAGTCACTTTTTCAGAGGGATGTCCGACACGCAAGGCTTGTTAACGACGAAGAAGAACCTCAGAGACTGAGAGATCTTTCCAAAGAACAAAAATGTCATACAAGGGACAAAGGCTGGTCAAGTGACTTATGAGCTGAAAATCTTGGGACATCGTAGCATCTAGCAACCCCTGGTCAATCAGCGCCCTTTTCCTCCCACCAAGTACCTCCGGCGCACTCTTACTATCTTACTTTTACTTTTCCAACACTGGTCAAGGTGCAGAGGCAACAGAACTTGCATCAGCCGCAAAATGTATACAATCATCCGCCATAGGGCTGCCTCGCCGAGCGCAGCATTGAGTCAAAGAGGACTATAATTACTCAAAATGCAAGTGGATGCAACTGAGATCGTTTGCTTTCAGCTGTTAATCCATTAGCAACTCCCACCTGCATGGTTCTCTCAAAAAGTGATGCATCTAATACCGTTCGAAACTGTGTGGGATATTCCATTGCCCGGCGCCGGCGCCCGGTTAGATAACAAAAGGATAAGTTGACTTGACGGCCCACCGCTGTCGCAGTGTTGGCGCTGGGTAGGTTGTACACGTAGCCAGTAGGGGAGAAACGCATAGCAACTCGCATGCTGTCCATTGATGGAAGCCCTTGGAAGCAAGAGGCTTCTGGAATCTGGTGGATCAATACATCAGTCCTATGATGTGAGCATGGCCGTCCATGAGGTGTCATCAAAAACTGACCTGTTCAACACTGTTTCAACTCAGCATCTTCCCTCATTGAATAAAGTTTCAAGTCGCTTCAAGCACATCCACGTATATCCACAATGCAACGCCTTGCTTTCACTTTAGGAATCCATCATCCACAGCTCTGTGGCACACAGGCAGTCTTCTTGCAGCTTTGGCTCGGTCAGCGCCACTTTTGGCCTGGAATTCTACTTGTAGCGATCAGTAGCATCTTGTGTCTTAAGAGGCACTGAGGCACTTGACAGCCATGCGAAGCACATCGAAGCACCAAGGGTCGCACAACCATATTTCAAACTGAGACAGTGTTTATTTTTGCCCACCGGCAGTATTTAGTGACAGGGTGTGTTCTGTGCTCACCACGTGTCCCAACATATGCACTTAGTCTGCAAAAATGTGAAGTTCAAGATGCTGGGAGCAAGAACTGTTAACATAATCTAGCTATTCAGCACAAATGACAACGGATGATAAGGATGTCGAAGAACGAATGCATCATTGGAAAAATATTCAACCAAACATGTCAAGCAGCGATGCAACCAAGAATCCAGCAGTGGCGTCCTGAGCAGTGCGACGTGGCTCCGCCATGAAGTCAAACGCACATTCTACATATTCTACCATGATTGTGTTGTTTTGTGACTTCGCTTACACGGAGATGTATCTCATGCTTTTCAGAGATTCTAAAACCTCATTGTGGCATTCCTATACATTCGCAATGTCTAAGTACCCATTACGCTGCATTTTTTGGTATGGATGTATATACTTTTACCATCTACATTCCATCTACCCATACTATCATTATCTATTGATAACAAGTTTTTGTAAAAAAAAAAAGCTACTTAGGATACTTAGGCTGGCGCCTTCCCCAGCAATTCCCCAAATTCAGCGTCAACAAAAAAAATCCTAATTATTCCACAAATTTAACTTCTGCATTTTTTGGGAACATAAAAAAGCTGTTTCCGGCTTCGCCGAGACGCTGCTCGGACGCCGCAACCCTCGTGAGTGCGTTCGCCTTCTCTTCGGAGCGGGTCGAGCGAATCCTTAGTGACGCTGCGCTGAAGCCACCCGTGGCATGGATGCTGCCTGAGAAATGCTTTCTGCAGGTTAGATCCGATGCCAAAATTGCATAAACTTGCTAAGATTCGTGGAAAATTCACGACATTTTATCAAATATCATCAAGATCTCTGGGTTCGAAGATGAAGTGTTTCCACATTGTTTGACACATACCGGACAGTTCCAATGCATTCTACGTAGAGTTGAATAAGTGGAATCAAAATATGAAACGTTACAAGATCAGAAACCATTATAATTAATAAACTACGGGAACAGTGGCAATAAACTATATAATAAACTCGTTTCTTATGCAAGCTGAAGGCCTTCAAGACATTTAAGAAAACAGTGTGCTCCGCGGTGACTCCAACACCCCAGCGCTTTGCTTTTCTTCGGTTACTTCGGCTGCACCAGGCATGTTGCCCACACGAAGGTAATTCAGCTTCTGTTCCTTGCAGAAACTGTCAAGAAACCCAGGTTTTTCCTCAGAACTTAGAGCTGAGAAAGTGTCCAAAGGTATCACTATCAGTTTCCATCCCTCTGCTCGAAGATGGAAATGCTTCCTTTGGACAAACTCACGGTGCCTGTCTTGGCGCCAGGGGGGATACAACGTCCAACTGCTATCCCATTCAACCACCAGTTGGCCTAAAGGATCTGCCAGTTCCAGTAGGTATGGGCCACAAGTGGTTGGATGCAAAAGCACCCCGAGCTTCCGGAAGAGCTTGGAAAGGCCAGCATAAACGTGTGGAAGTTCAGGCATGTCCTTCCCAGCAACGAAATCAAGCTCACCACAAAGATCAAATAACAAATTTGTCATGTGACATGACACAAAATGCTGAATGCTGCTGTGATCGGAGATTTTCTCATATTACGCCTGAAAACACATTGCTTCATGCTGACGAATTGCATGGTCATCAGGTGGCTGCAAAGGAGTAGCACGAGCTTTTGCCAAGAGTTGCAGTCCCTGTGCGGTCAGAACTTCCAAGCTGCTGGGGCGCTCATGTCGCAACACAAAGTCTATCATTTTCAGCGCTTCCAAGTTTTTTGATGCACGCCCCTTGGCAGCAATGAGTCAAAGGTGATCAGCATCTACAGGAATTGCTTGGAAGACAGGGCATAGGGAGGATAGAATAGGATAGGATAGGATAGGATAGGATAGGATAGGATAGGATAGGGCAGCATGGCATGTCAATGCTACAAGGCAAATCAGCTTAAACAATCTGGCGGCTGCACCAATTTGAGCAAGTTGCGGCATCTGCAGGTTTCAGCCAATCCTGGTCTGCACCAGCCACAAAGATCAAGCCACTTTGCACTGTAGCACCAGCAGTGAGCGGTAAGTGCAAGCGTGAGAGGCGATCCAACCATCTGCTTAAGACAGAGGTTTTCATCAAATCAAAGAGGAAGAGAGGCATCCCAGATGCCAAAATCAGTTCCTAAGTGAAGCACGAGATAGCGCAAGCACTGACCTCAAGATGGTGGCATCAGCTCTCAACATCTCATGGTGGGATAAGGCGGATGCTCTTGCAACAATTGATCACAGCAGGCGCAAGATTCCGCAGTTTCAAGAACAACAATACATCACTTACTGTAGATGTTTTTCATTGTCTTCCACTAAGTCAGATGGAAGATCCTCCATTTTCCTTCATCTGTGGCATACGGAGTATCAAGCCTTGCATTTTCTATGGCTACGGAATGTTTGAGGTGGTGCTTTAAAAAAGCCTGACTCGAATCCAAAGCATCAGGATTGCTAAAGCGCACGTGCTTCAGTTTGCGGCGGTACACAGCATTGATCCTTTCGACAGCTCCAGGACGCTCATGGTACTTCGTGTCCACAATCATTGGAACAAATTTGGCAAAGGACTCCGCGTCCAGCTGTTGAGTTCCGATCTTCATGATGTGAGCAACGAGCCTTAGCAACCAAACATATATCGCCAATTGTGCACGGGGCACATCTGGGAATCTCTAGCCAACCTGTATCTAGACGCTTCGAATTGTTTAAGATCGAATTAGGACAATTATGACTTTGACCTGCAGCCAGCAGTTAGCATCAATTGTATAGCTGCAACTTGGAACACGTTCGAGAAGCAAACCCCTCCATCAAATATCGGAGCACTTGCTCAGGCCAAGCGACAAGGTCTTGAACTCCCGTCCAGCTTCTGGCAGGGAGCCCACAGATTCCAAAATTCGCACCTTGCGCCAGGAGCGCAGTGTAGCATTCCTCTCTACAACTTCACTGGTTGCGAAGTCCATGAAGCGTGGCAGCAAGAGGCCCCTTTTGGACGAGAGCTTCCCGTACGCATACATGATTCGCATAAGTCGTTCATCTGAGAACTCCTTCGCTCGCAACGCGAATACTTTGAAAAGTCGCTGCAGGAGTTTCTTGTCGATTGGAGCATCTGCAGGAGCATAAGCAAGCGCCTGTAGCAATCTGCACACCTCTGAAGGTGTGAATTCTCCAGGGCCACCAAAGGCATGGACCGCATGGGGCAAATCTTTCCATACCCGGGACTCTGGTGACACTTTCAGTGTCGCAGCACGACCAACAGCCCAAACAAATTCGTCCTTTGCCAAAGTTAGAAAATTGGCATTTGGAAGCTCTGCATCCTCCAAAGGTGGCGGTTTGCTTTCCACTTCGGGCTGTTGACTCTTGGATTCCTCAGGCTCCTGACTATCCCAAGTGAAGCTCTCAGATCCATTGCCAGCTTCAAAAATGTCTTCAAACAGAATCTCTTTGGATTCACCAAACGACATGGGGTCCTCCCATTGAGAGCCAGTGGGAAACTCTTCTAGGTGCCTTCTGGGTTTCACTTTTTTCGCCTGTGAGGCTGCACCTCGATTGAAGCGAGTGAGAACTTTTTTTTTTCGAAAAAAAAAATGAATTGACTGTGCCTTTACAGGGCCTAATTACCCAGTGATAGAGTCGAGTGCCTAACCACCCTACAACCACCCTTTTAAACATGTTAAATTGTAATACTTTGAATCGCAACGTAACACAAGATTATAATGCTCGCGGAAATATAAAAAATATAACAAACCAAATGAATGCGGAATTTGACGAATCAACATTCCGACCGACTTTTTAAAGCAGGCTGAATTGAAAGGGCAGGCACGTCGGCAAGAGCTCAGAGCGCTACGCCCTTCCCACTCCAAGGCCCTACCGAAAAACCGAAGTCCTCGAAGCCGACCGAATGCCATCAATCATGGCATTGAATCCATGAGCCATGGCCCGTGCTGAGGCAATATGATTCATACAAGGACATCCTACAGCTGACATGCGAGTGGTTGTCAAACATCATTGGATTTCAATGGATTTCAAATGGTAAAGTATGATACAGACAAAAAGCCTAAACTACTAATTATATTATATCAGGTCTGATTATGTCTCATTGAAAGAAGCCTGTCCCTCCTTGAGATTCCGGCTCCAAAGCTTTGATCCTAGAGAAACAGCTTCGGCAAACTGCTCATGTTGCAACCTGCCAGTGGTGGCTAGCAGAGTTTCACCGCGATCTCATGGTGGTTGGAGTCGAATCGCCAGTGCGCAACTGGGCATCATTTCATCAATAATATATATTATATAATATATATTATATATAACTAAAGTCTCATCATGATGATTTCACATAGCGGGAACTTACGGTTTCATGTGCCCATGTGCCACTGGATAGTGCTCTCACGCACCAGGGTGTGTCTGGGATTGTACCTGGAGTTGGTCTCTCTCTCTCTCTCTCTCTTCTGCATCCCAGATGCGATTTGTCTGTCAGTGTGAAGGTCCAGAAGTCGTCAGCACTGGAAGCCTGGCACATCTGGCATCTGGCACTAGCTGAGCAGCTCCCAGATTTTTTGTATCCCAAGCCGCAGACATCTTGATAAAATCAATAAAGTTATATGTGGGCACTAATTAGATACCATTAGTTGATATCAGTTGTATATCATGTATTTTATTATCACGTTATATAGTTATGGTCAAGTTATATCCGACAGTCGTCTTCACCAAAGATTCGTGGCTCCAGTGCTGGAAACTCTGTCTCTTGGCCACTAGCTATGGGGCCACGATGGGCCACAACCCAACCAGCCATGGGCCGTGGTCCAACCTGTGGGTTGACAACATCCTTCAACTCAACGGGGCATTGCGACAGCAAAGCCTCAGTGGCGGTGATGGAGTGTAAATGGGGGATGGATGGGATAGCTTTGAATTAGGCCCATACCATGTGTAATGTCAAAACACCACACTTGATAGATTGGGAGAACAGCTGGGTGTGGATATTTTGCAGTTCAGCAATGTGTGATTAAGAGTGGCACCTCCACTGCAAAATCATGTTCTCTTGGCGGGTCATTGGTGGAGCTTTCAATGACTTGTGCAGCTCTTGCTGCTGGATTATCTGCCAATGCTCGGCCCCCCAGGCAGTGGTGCAATGGTGGACCCCTCCAAATTAAAAGAATCCGGTTGATGCATAATCCTGCGTCAAGAATGCCCTACCGCATTGGGAATTATGCCTCTCGCCGAATTACATCTTCCATTGATCCACCGCCAAAAGCAGGAGTCACTCGAAGTGAACAAAGTTGGCTGCTCCCAAGCCACTGTTGTGCAGGAGCACTGAGCACTTTTTCTTCAATTCATCACCATCAGACTGCCAGCAAAAGATTCAAGTGAACTAAATATTGATCCTGCCATTCCGATGGCGAGGACAGAGACTCGGATCGCTCACAGGATACTTTGACCTCAAGGGCTCTGGTGTAGTATCATTCAAGAAAACCCCTGGTATTGTCTGCTGCGAGCATGCAGCATGCACCTACAATCAAGCTGTATGGAAAGTCCACGGCTCCCAAATCAGAAACGTGATAATTGCCACATCCAGAGGAAAATTCCACCTTTAATACAACTTCAAGTGTCTGAGTTTTTGGCCGCCGCACTTCAAAAGCTTTAAGCTGGGCATTCCATCCTGTTGGGTGAGCAAGAGCAGGTCCTCCTTAGGCCCGACTTGGCTGAGATGATGAACAGGGCTGAGGGAACTCTTCATATAATAGTTGAAGCAGTCCGAACATGTCCGAGTAAGTGCAAAAAAATCAGGTGCAAAGATGGATTTGTGAGACAAACATCGCTAAACTAAGTATCCCTGTATCTCTGCAGCCAAGATGCCAAAGATTCTGGCAATGGCAGGCAAAGGGGTATCCATACTGATCCCATTTCTCGAAGATGTTTATCAAGGTGGATGCAGTGCCTCGAGGCCCAGCAACCCATCCCAGGGTCCCAGTGAATAGTGATGAATAATGATGACTAGTGGTCCCAGGATGTCCCATGGCTCCTGAGCCCATCTCTGCAACCGGAACACAAATAAACAATATATTTATATACATAGTATATATATTTACCCTGATCCTCCAAGGCCTATTCTAACAATTGTCTTTCTATCAAAGGCTATTCTTGATTTTGCCGAAATGGTCTTTGTCCATTCACGGTCATTCACGGCTCATGCCTGCACACACGTATGTTTCTATAGATGAATCACAGTGATCACAGCATTGGGAAGAGCTACTCTTCCTGCCCTCTTGACAGGCCTTTCAATATGGTCACCCATGACCCCCAGAGATTCATAAGGATTTTCCAATGACTATTCATTCACCTGTCACACTTGCATCGCTCGAGTGACTACAAGATTTGGTTGGAGATAGTCTTGATGATTTTTGGGAGTTTGGTTGTTCAACTAGAAAGCGGGCCATGGAATTGGCCAAAGGCCTTTGTTGGCCAAAAATGGTCTCCCTGTTTTTTAACAATGGTCTTTGACACCTAAGGCGTAGATATAATTATGCACCCTCCGGTAATCAAACGTGGCAATGGACAATCCCCAATAAATGGAGGTTTTAATGGGAAAATCATCTATAATCTATAAGTGGTGGATTTTCAATTGCCACCTATATGTATCTATATGTGTGTGTGTATGTGTATATATATATAATATATGTGTGTGTCATATATGTGTATATCATCATCCTAATTACTAATAATAACAACAAGCATTTGAAGCAGCCGGTTGACGGCTTGAAGGAGAACATGGTAACATGGACTGCCAAGTGACCGTAAACCATCACAACACAGGAAACAAAGAGCTCCAGTGCCATGACAGTCTTCTCCAAAGCACTTGCTTTCACATCCTGGGACAACACATGGCAACAGCTCAGCAAACCAGCTCCGTGTAAACTGGCCTATGACAAAAAAAAAGAATTCCTTGGACCCTGGTGCACCACTCTACTGCATAGGCTCTTGCTGCGAGCATCATTTGCGCTGATACACAATCCATACAGCAGGAGTGGTACGATGAATGCGATCAACGGCGTCAGGGTCGCGCCGAGCAAGCTTACAAAGTCAGCAAAGAAGGGCACGATTTGGGCCATGAACCAGGAAGCACCCACGATCAGAAGCATCTTAGCCAAGATCAGGGCCCCAGGGCTGAATTTCAAACCGTTTCAAGCCCATTTCACATCCCAAACTCATATCTCATGAGACGGAAAAGTATACCATCCGGTACAACACAGTGATTGCAACTGAGCTGCCATACAATACCAGGAAAGCCAGGTGTCTCCATTTGCAATGATCTTGCTTTTTTCGAATTCTTCTAGCAGGCCCTTGGAAAGCACTACGCTCTTGATCACCTTCCAGAAGCGATGTGCTGCACAGGTGCAAATGGCATAAGTCAAATGCCACAGTTCCATGTCCAAAGATGTTTCAGAGTGCACCGAAGGGACGCAGAAGGCCATACAATATGACGAAAGGAATACTGTTTAACAGAAGCTTTCATAATTTAATCATGATTTGGGTGTTCAATAGTGCAAGCTGCCCTGCCCACATAAGTGATGAGAATGTGGCCCACGAGGCAGGATGCAGCTAGTCGTTCAATGAAGCCAAAGGGAATCTCCTGAACGATCATACCCGATGCTGCACTTCCTGGCATCACAGCGCCGAGATCGGTGCCACAGTGGACCCACATGGACCCACTGCTCACGAAAGGCATCATCTCTTCATCATCTGCATGGTTATCAAAAACAGTGCTGTCAGCACTGTGAATCCAGAATCCACACGGCATACTAAAGAAGCATTCTAAACGATACTAAAGCTATCTAAAGCTATAAGTGGAGCCAATATCCCACAGCACCATAGTCACTACAGCATCACTGCAACCACCTAGGTCTCAACCGAGTCTCCTCGGAAGTAATAGACTGAAAGACCAACGCCCAGGAAAGCGGCTGCTTGGAAGGGCAGGGAGTAGACGAGGTATGCCTGAGCTGCTCGAGCTGCTAACCACCGCAATCAGATGAAACACTGACACAAAGCAACTGGGTAGCGACGTCTCATCTTGATGTCACCCCACTGTCGACTGTCAATTCCCAATTCATGGAATAATATGGAACAATCCTATCGCTCGTAGAACAAATCCTACACCTGGATCAATGCACGGGCCTTGGGAAACTCTTCGATGTCATCCATCTCTGACATGATCTCACAAAGCAGGAACCTGAAGGCAGAATGCAACCACAGAGTGCAGTTCCTCCATTGAAACTGAGCACACGTGTCAAAGCAGTTCCTAAACATAGGTTAAAATATCATGGCAACATATTCAAATGCAGAAAGTGCAGCTCTGGGGCTGTCCGCTGAAAGCAAAGGCAAAGGTACTGGCCTCAAAAACATCCCATGATACCCGATGTCAGCATGTTGTAATATGCCTCCCGGCTGCCAACCAGGGAACCCCCCAGGTAAGGTCCTGACAGAAGTGACCAAAGAGCTCAAAGAGAGCTCGCTGGCCATCCCTACAAACTCGCTATGTGCTGGTCTTGTGATTTCCACGCCTTCCAGCTTTCTGTGATCAAGGCACACAGCTTTCGGTGATTAGAAACAGTCATTGAACACCGGTGCAGTGGAGAAAGGATAAAACATGATAAAACATCAGAAACCCAAACGCAAACATGAAACCCAAGCAGTCCAAACAATTATACCTCTCATCTAAAACAAACATCAACATGTCACTGTAGCATCAAAATACCCCTTAACCCCAGCTAAAAAGTATCAATGGAAAGGAACAAACATTGATCATCAGCATAACAGGTAACATACAAACATCTATGCCCTGGAACACCCATGTTTCATCATTTTTCCATTTTTGCCCGGCCTTCATGCATCAACCAAAGAATGGGGATCAGCACCTCATCAACTGGAGCGGATCATCTTGGACCAACATCAAAACTCAAGGCCCAGGTTGCTGCATGGTTTGATGACTTGTGTTTCAAAGTGTTTCACCATCAAATCCAATGTTTCAAGACCCATGCCCAAATGCCATGAATCTCCACACCATCCTGCCCAGGTGCAGTTCCAACTGTGCAAAGACAGTTGAACACCACGCAGCCAGAGAAAGAGCCCAAGAAGCGTGCAGAAGTGTTCATTGGAAGCAGCAGCATGCAGCCAATGAAAGTCACCATAGGAAGGCAGGCATGAAGATCATAGAAGAACCTCAAAGCAGCGGCCATTGGAGCTGAACGATGGGTTGTCAATTGGATGCCAAGACAAGAACAAATCCCACAGGCCAAGCTGCATACCAAGTCCCTGTCCGATACTGAGAGTATAGAGCGATAAAGTGGCAAAAATGAACGTGTACTGCCCAACCACCCTCAGAGGTCGAAAGAGAGACACCAGACGACACCAGGCTACTTCACTGTTCCAGTGCAAGTCCGACAACAGCACGTCAGGTGTTGTACAACTGTCTATCTTCTATTTCACTCGCGACTAAATATACACAAATGCCAGATCATTCAAGCTTTCAAAAGCGCTTTCCTCCGATCTTTGTTCTGAAACGTTTTGAAACTCGTCCTGTATAGCCGATGCCAAGGATCACTACTCGTTTCGCGAGGTTCAGAAAGTCCGGTTGTGCCCTCTCCATGGTCATGCACGCCAGATCTTTGTAGGACTTTGCGGCCTGCGCAGGAGTGGCTGTGCCACGCTGTGCCAGCTTGGCCGTCGTGAGAAACATGCAGCAATGCTTCCCCCAGCATCAATCATAAAACCATACATACTATAATAGAAGGAGAATAATATATATTACATATACATGTATATATATATATACACACCTTATATTGTAATTATACTTATTTATTTACAATTATATTAGGTATATGTATTGTATCATTTATTTATATCTATTTAATGTTATCTATATTTATTTATATTTACTTATATCTATTCATATTTGTTTATTTTTATTTATATATATTTATTTATATTTACATATATTTATTTATATTTATTTACAGCTATCTATATTTAGTTTTATCTATTTATATTTATCTATATCTATTTATATTTATTTATATTTACTTATATTTATTTATATTTATCTACAATCATTTATCTTGTCTATTTCTATTTCTTTGTACTAATCTATATATGATTTACAGATATGCTATAGGAATATTTGGAGATATTGCATCATTGCATCATACTGTTTTACGTGTTTTACACAGTATTATGCAATCATGGGCGTTCCATAGTTGCAGACAGTGGGAAGAAATTACTGAACGTCATGCAATCCAAAACAACCCAACGTTTCTGCCGAGTCTCCGGGTGAAGTTTCTGAACCTCAGTGGGCACAAGCCCAGTTTCAGTGCATCAAGCGACGCATCGCGACGCCAATAGCAGGTGGAACTCATAATCTGCTGAAAGTCAAGCCACCCGCCATACCAAGATCATGATGTGTGCATTCATGGCCTTAGTCAGATTATCTCACGCTGAAACCAGCAACGAAGACATATTCTGGACATCTTGGTCTTGGTCCAGAGTTCTGTGAATCGACCCTTGCAAGTCTCACCATTCCAAGCAAGCGGCCAGCATCAACAAGATGGCGGGAATCGCAACCATCCATCCCAGCTGAGCAACTGCTTGACCTGAGCAAAATGCTGCTTGACAAGAAGGGGCCGTGATGGGCCGTAGTAGAAGAGCCACCCAACCCTTCTGTTCCAGGTAGTTTGTTCCAAGTGACCCATGGCAAGAACTCCAGCGCCAACGACATCAGCAATCAAAAGGCCAGCCTGGTTGACAGGTGAATGCTGCAAGTTCCAAAGATTATCCAATGGCAAAGGATGAACATGTTATTGTATCTGTATAAGTATCTTATTCGATCTGATGTAGTAGTTTTGAAATGGTTTCAATATTTCTGACTTACGTTGAATATGGTTCATATCAGTGTGGGAAATCCACATGGATGGTTGTTGAATGTTGTTGATATCAAATGATGTCAAAGTGCCATAGCTGCGACGCAGTTTTCAGGCCCAAATGCTACTCAGTTGCAGTGAGGGGCGCTGAATTTCCATGCTTGAAGAAACGAGCTTCCTCTGGATCCTTGCTGAGCCTGGCGGCAATGTGCACCATGCTACAAATGTTGCACATGAAATGAAGATTTCAATGCTCGTGAATGATGCTCGTGAATGCTCGTGAACGCATGCTTCGAGTGTACCAACCTGGAGCTGCTCGCAGCTCCGTAATTGGCCTGACGGGAGCTTTGCCGGCTTTGCACACGTTCAAGCTGCGGCGGAAGATACCCCCTGGTAAATGACAATGGAAAATCCATGAAGACCATGAAATTCCAATATTTATAGTATTTATAACTCATGATAACTCATAGTCATTTATATAGGTTATCTTCCCATTCAGGAGATTGATTGCCCATTGATGTGTTTCTACCGCAGGGCAATTGCTGTTCTACAGTTCTCTGCCGCAGCCTGCATATGGACGGCTCAAAACGGCATGAGTTAGAAAGGGGTAGTTCTCTCTCTGATTTCACTATCGGGTCTCGAGGGGTGGCCGAAACGGCTGCGAGATGTGAGCAAGGTTCAAGAGTGATCAATCTTGGACGAGCAAGTTGGCCTGCTGAACTATTCCAAAAACCGAGGGTTTCTCACTGATCTCACTGTCTACCAAGTTGGTTCAAAAGATTGAAGTGTCTCAGCTGGATTACCACAACAACTCTGTTCCTATTCTGAAATCCTAAAATGCCCTCACCGCACCGCAAAGTGAGCCAAGATGCATAGTTCCAGCACAGACAGCGCTGGAACTGGTCATCGGTACTTCCCAAGATTTCGCCCGCAACACCAGTCAGGTCATCTAGATTGAACATAAACAATAGGCCCCAAGAGCCTAGGATCACCTGGGCCCCGATGCTGGCGCATGCCAGCGGTGTCAATTGGCAATAAAGTCAAAATGGAGACGGAAAACAGAGACAAAAGGATAATGCATTGTGTGTGTGAGTGATATCATATTAGATTAGATTTGGATATCATGGATTATTATGGTGCAAACATTTCACAGGTGTTTCTGTCATCTTCTTTCTACGAAGGACCCTCCCAAAAAAATGCACAAAGAACATTTCCCAGAATAATTTGAACACCTGGAGCCTGCAGCTCCCAGAATCTTTCCAAACACTTCCATGCTCAAACTGGAACTCAGTCGCAAGCAACTGTTCCAGGCCCTTGCCGAGCTACATCTGCAGCATGCTCCATTCGCCAAAAGGATAAAGGAAGTGCAACTATGTTCCAAAGCACCTCATGCTTGACAAACTGATTACGGAAAGCGTTGCAGGGTTGTAAGTCTTGCAGTAAGTACTTGGCAGCATGACTTCCCGGCAAACTAAGGTGCAAACGCACCACATGTTGATGTAAGCACCTGGCAGCATTGAACATGTTTGCATTTAAAATCAATCCGTTGGCCCCCCTGGCCTGCTACTGACCAAAAAGATGTGCACCCAGCCAACCGACCGAATTTGTACACATCCTTGGCGAACCCAGGGTTGACACAGGCTCGAAAGTGCTCAACGACTTTCACTGCTCAAGGCTCCCCAACATCCAGCTCCGAAGCAGCGTAACTGGCAAAATTGGCCGAAAATGTTCGCTGTCACTGTGGCTCGGACATGCTCGGACGCTGGCACGTTGTCGAGTTGGAAAAAACAATGTGGAACAAAGCGTCAAGCCCTTGGAAACACAAAGATCTGACAAACTCAGTTTGGGGCTAATTATTACTAATTAGACCCGTGAGATAATCACAACAAAAATCAAACCCTGAATCTGGTTACTGATACGCACTTCCACTCTCAGCAACGAAATGCTGCACCACAAAAACATGCAAGCGTACTTCAGCAGCTGCACCACGACGAAAAAGGAGAACATCACACCCATTAAAATCGTACACCAGTCCTTGGTGGTATTTCACAGCCTTCAAATCACCAAGGCACCAAAGGAAACCAGAATCGCTTCTGTGGTGTCTTTGTAGTAAAAGACTTGGGTCCAACACAAAACAAGTTTCGTTCACATTTCCCCGTCGGCCTGGGAAAATGGTGACCTTCTGTGATCTACAGTCCATTGCAAAGTAGGGCCCCCTAGTTAACTTGAAGTTATGAAGTCATAAATGAGTTACGGAACTTATGTTGAAGTTATCATAACTTTAGTTAGGGTACTTTGTCGAAGGAAGTTTAGAAGTGAAACTTCCGACAATATGGACAGTTGAAAAGCAGAGGTGAGAAGAGCCAAGATGTGAAGAGCTCAGCCATGAAGAA
>BGPT01000580.1:0-124228 GCA_003297045.1 Symbiodinium sp. clade C Y103 | reverse complement strand
CCGATGTCGAAAAAGTGCACGCCGTTGTGGCGCCAAGCACATTTGGAAGTCAAAAGTGTCAAAAACTGAGGGTTTTAAGCACATTTTGACATGTCAGTTCACTAACTGAACTAACAACTTAACAACTTAACAACTTAACAATTGAACAACTNAAAGTGTCAAAAACTGAGGGTTTTAAGCACATTTTGACATGTCAGTTCACTAACTGAACTAACAACTTAACAACTTAACAACTTAACAATTGAACAACTTAACAACTTAACCACTTAACCACTGAACAACTTGACAACTTAGTTCGTTAGTTTGTCAGTTAGTTAGTCAGTTAGTCAGTCAGTTAGTCAGTCAGTTCATCAGTCAGTTAGTCAGTCAGTTAGTCAGTTACTCAGTTAGTCAGTTAGTCAGTTGAGTAGTTTGTTAGTCAGTTAGTCAATTAGTCAATCAGTCAGTTACTCAGTTAGTCACTTAGTCAGTTAGTTGGATAGTCAGTTAGTCAGTTAGTCAGTTAGTCAGGTAGTCAGTTAGTCAGTTAGTCAGTGAGTCAGTTAGTCAGCTAGTTAGTTAGTTAGCTAGTCGGTTACTCAGTTAGTCAGTTTGTTAGTTAGTTAGTTAGTTACTTAGTTAGTAAGTTACTTGGTTTGTGAGTTAGTTAGTTAGTTAGTTAGTTAGTTAGTTAGTTAGTTAGTTAGTTAGTTAATTAATTAGTTAGTTAGTTAGTTAGTTAGTTAGTTAATTAGTGACTTAGTTACTTAGTTACTTAGTCAGTTAGTCAGTTCATCAGTTCGTCAGTTCGTCAGTTAGTCAATGAGTCAGTGAGTCAGTGAGTCAGTGAGTCAGTTAGTCAGTTAGTCAGTTAGTCAGTGAGTCAGTTAGTCAGCTAGCTAGTTAGTTAGCTAGTCAGTTACTCAGTTAGTCCGTTCTTCAGTTCGTTAGTTAGTTTGTGACTTAGTTACTTAGTCAGTTAGTCAGTTAGTCAGTTCGTCAGTTAGTCAGTTAGTCAGTTAGTCAGTTAGTCAGTGAGGCAGTGAGTCAGTGAGTCAGTTAGTTAGTTTGTTAGTTAGCTTGTTAGTTAGTTAGTCAGTCCGTCAATCAGTTAGTCAGTTAGTCAGTTAGTTAGGCAGNAGGCAGATAGATAGACAGATAGATAGGCCGACGCTCCAACCACCTTTTGATCCATCAGTGGATCTGCTCTGCCATCCATGACTCACAACAACTCACCTCCCCTATAGTGTGCTATTCCTGAAACTTCCGCCACCGCCTTGTGCGGTACTACTGGTGCCTTAACTTGTAAGTTTTATATCTTTTTGCCGTGTGATTTTTTTCAATTTGGGGTTTGCACATGCAAAATCTGCTTTGTTTGGGAACAAACACTTTGTTGCTCGCCGAACTCTGTTTGGCACGGTCGAACCCTAGTCGAAAGCACACAAACAGGACAGCTCGAGGTGGGTTTGGGCCTTTCAAATATTGCAAAAAACATGTTTTTGAGGAAACACAACAAAAAAAAACAAAAACAAAAAAAACATTTTAAACACATGCGTGTTTCCTCCTGTTTCTGGTTTTGGCAAGGAAACACAGAAGCGTTTCCTATTGATTGTGGCATTTTTTTCGAAAACACATGCGTGTTTTAAGCTATTTTAGGAAACACACACCACATTTCAAACCTATGAGTCTTGAGTTGGAAACACATTTTTAACACATGCGTGTTTACAAGGCTCTTGTGTCTTATTCGTTGGAAACACATGCGTATATCCGGGTTGGGTCCTTAGCAACCATGGAAACACACTCGCGTTTCCTAGGAAAATTGGGGTTTTCTATAGAAACACATACGCGTTTCCTTCAAAAGTGCATTTTTCATTGGAAACACATGCGCGTTTCCTAGTTCATTGGTCTGTCTCCCTGTAAATATATATCTTTCTTTTAACATTTTCCTAGTCCCAGTTTCATCCGTGCAGCCATTATTCAAGGCCAAAAACCGTTTTCAAAGCACAAAGAAACGAACTGAGCCAAAAAGATGCTTGAGGCCAACGCTTGCTATTGCAACCTCAANNNNCTTGCTATTGCAACCTCAAATTCTGACATGCAAAACATAACTTCTATAACTTCCTGCTATCTTGCAAAAACAAAAATGGCAACTGAAGTTATAAGTCCCCAACTTAGTTGTAAGATTCAGATGAGTTACAATACATATGAAATAAGTTACCCAGGGTTAAGTCATCTTACAAAATCAATTGCAGCAGTTAAAAACAACTTATATCTTGGGGGCCCCACTTTGTGCCGTCCTCCCTCCTATATATACTGCCGTGTTTAGGCAATCGTCTTGAGGTCCTCTTTATTTTGACAAGGCACGGAGAGAGCACGACTCTCGCAGAAGGTATTTGAAACAGTCAGCCGCTCCCAGGTCGACAGTGGATCGCGCAAATAGTTGGTAGGACCCTGGACATGTGGCGGAGGCAAGTCAGCAAGATCAACAACTGAGCTTGCTGGCAAGCAAACCCCTCTGAATGCCATGCAACATGTAATATAACAATGTTATGTTATGTTAGAAGATGTTAGAAGCATTCTGAAGCCTGAATAGACTCAATAGACTCAATAGACACCTTTTGGATGCGATGGTCGGTCGGCCGTCGCCCCGTTGCCACATAATGATCCGATTTTGTTTAAAAGAAACGGCCTGCCACAAGCTGAGAACCACCAGGAGTGGACCGATGGTTTGGACGAAGGCGACCTGGCGAAGTAGATCAAAGTATAGTGGGTCATTTGAGGCCGCAGAATTTGGTTCACATCATTCACACCGGCTCCAGTTTAAAAATAGAAAGTAATATATCTATTTCTAAAACATTCTAAAACAACAGAGCAAAAGCTGAGAAGCACCCATTTGCATACTGGCCCGCGAATGAGTTCATCAAGTGATCGCTTCTATTCGTTGACACTGCGAGGAACTCACAACGGCTCGAGCACAAAGCATGCCCAGGTGGCTATCCAACCAATCAGCTGTGAAGTCCACCAAGCACTCCATCCAACTGGGGTCAAAGGCACCACTACTGGCCAGCCAACCGACACTTTGCCCACCTGAGCACATGCAAATTTTAATGACTCATCCAGCTTGCTGAGGGTTAAGTAGAAGAGCTTGACATGATGTGACAAGATGTCATGTCATCATAATCATATGCAACTAATGTATGCTATGTCCACCCATTTGTTACTTCATTTGTTAATTCATTTTGAAATAGATATATATGATTATATAATTATATATGTGAGTGTGTGTTATATCTATATAATTCTATATATAGAGCTCTTTGATTGGCTGCATCCAGGTCATGTGATCAATGCGACCACATACCTTCTGTGCAACACATTCCCATCTTAAGCCATGTCGCCAGGAATTCCTCCAAGACCGGAAAGCCTTCCGTCTGAAGAACATCATCGTCCCAGCCAATCTCCTCGTCCTGCGAAGAAAGGCCAATGCCAAACATGATGGACACGCATGAGGCCTTCTAGCTCCTACGCCTGTTAGAGGAGAGAGAGAGAGAGAGCGAGGGAGGGAGGAAGGGAGGGAGGGAGTCGATGCATTTTTTTCGCTACTCCCTCTCTCTCCCTCCCTCCCTCCCTCCCCCTTTGTCTCTCTCGTTCTAATTCTGGTTGAATCAATCACTGACGCGTTGCCTTATCTAGAATCTAAACAGTGATATATATATATATATGTGTGTGTGTGAATAGCGGACAAAATTACTTGTTTATTTTCATGCGATGCACAAATTAGGGTCGTCCCCTATCGGTAGTGAGGATTTATGCGTTTTCAGTCTTTCAGGCGACTCATGCAAAACAGGGGTATCGGTATAGGGTCGTCCGGCAATGAAGGTTTGGCACACCCCGGAGCAAGGCCAAGGCGAACCAAGACCAAATTAGTATTACAATAATTATGTCGGTTGCTCATATGTATATATATATATATACAATTATACACGTATATAATATATCATATAGAATATAATGCATTGCAATGTGTTGTGCGACGGAATCTGTGGAACCAGCAGGTCCTTTTCGGTCCTTCCGAGGGCAAGTCCCACCTGGCAATCTGCCAAAATCAAACTCTTAAGGTGCCGAACCACCTGAGACCAGCGCCTTGGTTTTCTGCAATGCTTTCAGCAGATCATCACAGCGGTCTTCTACAGGACGATCTCTGCCCAGGATGTCAGCTCGCTCCTGCCGGCAGCTTCAACGAAACCGATCTGATCCAAAGGTAGAATTTAAAGATCTATGTCTGAGGTATGTTGAAATATGTTGATAAATATATTGATAAATATGTTGATAAATATGTTGATAAATATGTTGATACAGTAAATATGTAATATATGTTGATAAATATGTAATATGTTGATAAATATGTAATATGTTGATAAATATGATGGAACTGTCACTCTGTCCACCAAACTTTGAAGTCAGAATGGGGGTGCTCTTCCCGCAGCCTCTGCCAAATCTCTCAGCTGTGCTTGTAGGTCAGCACAATGGGCTAGTCTCATCTGCACAGGCTGAGATTTGCGATCAGCCAAGACTGAAACAGGAAGCACGTGCAGGGCTGGTAAAAATCTGGCTGCAGATTTTTGGCCATTGTTAATTGTCTTAGTTAAGAGATATTTAACATGTCAAAATAACAAAACAATCAACCTCCTACAATCATGAGCAACTATGGCAACGATATGCAAGGATTGATCATAAGAGTTGACATAGATTGAGTCATTGAGCAGGGCCCCAAGCCTGTTCCAAGCCATTCAGCCGATAGATGTTCCCTGCTGGTGCCAGATTTGACCAAACATTTGCGAGGTCGAAATGGCTCCTGCATCGGTGATTGACAGCATCTGCATGAAAGGATAATATGATGATGAATGATGCATGAATCCAGAGCAAGTGAGTCTTCATTCCAGTACCTGATTCACAGTTTCCACACAACCGTGCAGTCTGACGGCTTGCCTGGCTTCAGCCATTTCATCAAGAACATCCTCAAAGTCAAGGTAAGTGTATGGTGCTTCGTGTCCAGGCAACAGGTGATTGGTGATTGTATACTTCCAGTCGAACAGTCGTGAATGGAACTCTTAAAGTCTGTACGCCATAGAACGTCCTGCACAAGTACTAAACAGCAGCACCACCTTGCACGAAAGCCGAGCATCTTTGTACATCAAATGAAGTGGATGTTTGGTCTGATAGTGCCTCATCTTGAACAGGTTGGGCATGATTGAACGGTACTAACTTCTAACCAATCCAAAATTAAACAGTAACTAAGCTCCAACATGCTCCAACAGTGGCCACTTCGGTCACCCAGTGCTGGCGAAGTGTCGTCTCCAATGCACTGGCTTTTTGGATTGACCTTGCGAGTCGCATCCTGCGATTGGGATGTAGATCTGCCTGGCACGACATGAGCCGCAGCCTATGGCAGCCTGGTCCCCAACTGTGCCACCTAGCTGACACAGCTCGGCTATGCTCGGCTCCACTATTTCGCCTCCAAAGAGGCAAAGGAGGCCTTGAGGGATTTTTGGGAGTAGTAGATCTTGATAGAACATTCTGAGCCAAATTCAGCAAGAACGGAAGGCAGCAAATGAACGGTTTCCAATGTCCCAGCACCAACCCCAGGCCCTACACTTTCAAGGAATCATAATATGTTTCCGTATGTTTCCGTCTATCGCGGTCATAGTCTTTTCCGCTTTTTCTACGTACATGTTTGGAACATCGCAGTATCAGTCTCCACTGCCCCATAACTTCAAGGAACAAGTCCCAAATCCAAAGACCCAAAACAGCACCGAAGAGCTAGGCCTGTCTCGCTGTGTCTGGCAGTGTCTAGCACTTGTATTGTTTGTTTCTTCAAGACTGACGTGCCAACAGCACTGTGACTATAACTCTGTGCCTTTCTTGCACTGGGCGGCTTTCCACAGAGCACAAATCAGGCCGGAACCAACTTGGGCGGGGGAAGAGCTGTTCTTCAAAAAGTTGAGGCAATGTGGTGTCAGCGAGCATGTATCAACGTATCGTCTGAGCAAAAATTAAAATGTTTTTTTTGAGTCTAAACGTGTCGCTTGGAGCTGTTTGACTCTGCACCCGGCACGCCGAGCAAATCCCCATCATCCCCATCCTACTCTACTCAGCGGCACTCTTAGCAAAATTTTGCGAAACTCTGGCCCACTTGTGCCAGTGACTGCCTAGCTCACTGGCTCCTCACCGGCTCGGCTCACTGGATCATGATGTAGGGCGTTGGTGCAGAGGCTGGGCCAGAGCCATCTTCCTCCGCCCACTCNCTGCCTAGCTCACTGGCTCCTCACCGGCTCGGCTCACTGGATCATGATGTAGGGCGTTGGTGCAGAGGCTGGGCCAGAGCCATCTTCCTCCGCCCACTCCCGGGCCTGCAGATTCGCGAACACAATACTTGCCCGGCCTTTGGATCCTTTAGCCTGCCTGATACAGTCTGAGAGGCCATCATAAGCCATTCTGATCCGAAACTCAACTCACACGTGACACTCACGTCATCTCACGGATGGAGGCGAGTGGCAGCTTAACACCATGATGGCATCTCTGCATATCTCTGCAAAATTCTGCGGATTCTGCGGAGACTCCAAATTTCAATCTTTCAAGTGCCTGGACTGACTTGTAGACTGGCGTGAAGCAGAAGCATTCGTAGAATGCTCCGAAGACTGTCATGGCAACGCCCAGGAGGAACCAGAACCAGCAGAGGGCCTTGCATCACTGCACTGTCGCACGTGAACATGGCCCAAGACTTCAAAAGGACTTCAAAAAGCATGGGAATTATGTGGAATATATTGGAATATGNGAGGGCCTTGCATCACTGCACTGTCGCACGTGAACATGGCCCAAGACTTCAAAAGGACTTCAAAAAGCATGGGAATTATGTGGAATATATTGGAATATGGAATCATCATGCATGATCCTGTCTTCGTCCAAGTTGCGTAGTACCACTGGTAGCAGAACCAGCCAAAAAAGACAGGCAAAGCCGTGAAGACGCCTTTGCAGCATNTCCAAGTTGCGTAGTACCACTGGTAGCAGAACCAGCCAAAAAAGACAGGCAAAGCCGTGAAGACGCCTTTGCAGCATCATGGCAGGGCGTAGTGAGGCGAGTGAGTAGTGGCAGGAATGGCCACATGCAATCAATCATAGTTGTTGATCATGGAGCAGAAGCCCTTAAGAGCCAGTTGCCCTGGTGCGTATCACCATGTTTGATAGCCTTTTTTGTGGCTGCTCAGCTTGGTAGATGTGTGGGCAAACCATGTATCAACATGTTTCAGGCATTGGCTGGTTCCTGAAATAACTATCGTATCATTGTTCATTCTTGCAGCATTTGCAGTCCCTTCCACACCATTCCGCTAGTGTGACTGGCACTGTCTACATAGACATAGAAATTATGCGTCAATGCTTCCAGATGCTCAATCTTTGTGGAGGAAAAAGATGGAAAAATTATGAAAAATTAGGAATGATTCTCGTCGCAAGATGAGACTCGTACTCTCTCTCTCTCTGAGGTGAGCGAGAGAGCTGTTGGACAGCTTGGTGATACTTACTGCCTCGTCAGGTTTTTGGGACACCCTGACCTGCAGCCAGCATGATGACGATGCCACCCAAAAGCCCAGTCAGCCCCCACTGGCAGTGGCAGTTGATTCCGGCAAGAGCCACATGAAAGCATGAACTATGGCAATTATGGCCATGACATGCCATGACGAACATGAAAGCATGATGTAAAATGCAAAGGTGCCCAGTGTTATTGCCGGGGCCTACCAGGTGTCCACAAACAAGATACCGATACAATTGCACGGCAGTGGTACATACTAACAAGATTTGACAAGGTTTAACCAGGCTCCCACCTCCGAGTGCCATGGCGTCACCACGTTCAATCCGAAAATTCCAACTATATAATCACTGAAGCCAAAGTGCTTCTGCAAATGACCAATTTTCCGGCGTCTTTTCAAGTGACAAGAAAATGATGTGAAGAAGTGCGTTGAAACATATGGACTCAGATTCACTCAGCATGAGCACATGATGTAAACACTGCACTTTGTCTTTTTGGGTCTTTCTTGTTTCATCCGATTGCCCGAAGGCTCTCCAGACTCCAGTCACCGTTCTGACAGAGTCGCAGCGCACGGAGACTCAGAGCACCTCGGAGATCTTTTGTTGCAACAGAGCAGACCTGCACTGCTAAGGTCGAGCATAATATCTACTGATCAGTCATTGGAAAGGCACCTACGGTATGAAAAGGAAGATAAGGGAAGGCTTGTGGAATAGAACAGGTTTTTGTTTTTTTTTACAGGGATTGGACAACTTTAAACATCTACAGATGTTCGCAAAATCGCACACAATTCGGCCTGGGGTGCGGCAACACTGTTCTCTATCCATGGTTACATATCCTTCAGACCCCGTCTGCCAAGACTCCAGTTGGTGCCCACACACTCGTCGCACGTCGGTGGGAGGTGGCAAACATACTCCTGATGAGTGAAACAGAAATGAAGTCGAAGCCACAGAATTAGAGGTCATTAATTAGTATAATTAGTCATTTGTTATTGGATGCTATTGGATGAATCTGGATTTATAGTCTAAGAAATCCAGACCAAACAGCGATGGGTCCAGCATGGTCCAGCAAGCCTCATCTCTGCAGCTGACCGGGCAACCAGCCGTGGTTTCCACACAAAATTCGGTGCCATTCTCCGACAGGCAGCCCATTTCCTGGCAATCAAAGTGAATCAACATGTATCAAAACTACATCGGCAGAGGTCTGATGAGATGTTTGAAAGCTGTTCCAGTTACCAGGTCACGAGATGTCACAAGTAAAAAAAAAAATGTAAAAAGAGACAATCGAACATCTGCAGCATATTCATGTCAGAACAATTGTAATGTTCATAATGCAGGCACATCAACTGCAGCCTATGAAGACAATAGCTGTGTACTTTCAATCACAGCCAAGTCATGCCAAGTCGCAGTAGAATTGCACACGAGGGGGCAGGGTTCTTTCGAACACCAGTGCATGCCCAGGCAGTCTGTGACACGATTTGGGCTGAGGGGCAGGGGCTGAATACGTTCCAAATTTCAAACAACAATGGCAATGAACCCTTGGTGATCCTTGATGATACTTGAGGATCCTCGATTCCTTTTTTACTATATTGTCTATGAAGCAAGCAATGCAGCAATGCAGCAATGCATCTCCATGCCAGATTATCACACGCATGAATGCAGCGGCCACCTTCACAAGCTGGTGGAGTGAAGCAAGCATTCTCGTCGTGTCCACAATCCACTGGACAACCATCCTTTTTTGGTCGGCAATCAAACGTGCCTCGGTTCAAGGCTCAGCACGCATGTGCCAGGAATCGCACCCTGGGTGATTTGCGGTAAGAAACCATGATCAATCCAAGACACACATAATCACATTGTGACACGTAGAATGCTTGTGATTGTTTGTGCTCAGCTGATATGGAGTCATAAGGTGTAGAAATGTGTAGAAGGCTGCATGTAGCAGGCTGGGTGAGCGGTCAGTGATTTCTCACAGTGATAGGTTCAAGCCTTGTGGATGATTTCAATCAAATCATAGCATATCCAAAATGCTGAGTGGTCCCATCTGAGTAGACAGATTTGCTGGACAAGATCGGACAAGCTACTGTGCTTACCTTCACCTTTTCCATGTTTCTTGTGGCCAGAAATGGAGCAAGCAATCTCATCCTCACCGCAAACTGATGGACATGTTGACGTCGAGCACCAGTTAACCTCAGAAGTGATGATCCATCCGAAGCAAAAACATCCTGCCCAAGTTCCCTTCTCATTCATTCTTCCCGCCCCTCCTTCCCGCCCCTCGTGTGTTCCTTAAGGTAAACATGCTTGTGTCACAAGCCCATGTCCTAGGTAGATTTGTTCAATCATCAGAAGAACAGGCAGAAACAAACGCTGGAGACTCTGAGACAGCTTCGATAGATGCTTTAGCAACGGTAAATGGACAAGTGATGACAAGTGAGAATGCTGCAGAGTTGGAGTTCCACCAAATGCCAAGACACAGCGACGCAACCCTTACAAGCGGGAACACTGTGGCAAGCCTCAGATGTCAACGGTGTCAAGGAGTGGGAGGCTGATGCCTCACGATGCAGCCAGGGAGCATGTTCATCGTGACTGCAGTTCACCGGGCATCCATCTGACTTGGCGAAGCAAGTGTAGACCTGAAACTCTCCCCGAGCTGAGAAGACATCTGCATGTTTTGGTCATTCTTTGATTATCTGATATGATCTGTGGATATCTGTGGATAATATGACCTCATGTAAATGAAAAGCACTACGCAGGCTATTGGTATCGATTGATTTGGTATGATTTGGTGATTAATATTGATGTCTACCAGTATGGTTCACCTGCTGTCGAGCTACGTGGTCGGCATTCCCGCAAGCCACTTCATGTTTGGTGCAGTTGGGCTGGCACGGTGCCGTGGAGCACCAGTTGCTGCCATAGCCGCCCTGGCTAGCATCAAAATCGGGGAAGAATCACAAACCCATAGAAATCTACATCAATGGATTGGTTTCAGGGTAAAATTCGTGCAAACAATGGATTCAACATGATTTTGACCAAAGATGGTGGTTTCCTGCCGTATTTTTCGATGATTTAGCAATTCTGGGACAAGGTGTGGATCTCCATCTCCAAGCCTCCTCAGGTGGCGGAGCATGACAAGAGAACTCGCCATCGTGGCACTTCGCTGGGCAGCCGTCTGCCTCGGAATCCATGAGGTCTATGAGGCTACATTCAGGCTATATGCTGAATGATGTGATGCTGGATGCGGGATGATAGTAATTCAAAGCAGCTATGACAAATCATGAGATGAAAACATGTTCCCGCCAAGAGTCCTTGTCAACACACACTCCGCTGCCATCCTCCTGCCGCAAGGAGACTGTGATCAAGCAATTTAAAACAGCCATGCAGTGAGTGCACATCCCTGCACCCTTCCCATCTCGCCCAACTCAAAAAGTTCCAACTCAAGCCTAGTCTCATCATTGTCTCATCTACATTTCTAGTCATTTTTCACATCCCACATTTTCTCAGCCTCTCCTTGGGGCAGGCCAACTGACTGCTATTGCACGTCATAGGGCATGGCTCCATGGAGCACCAATTCATCCCCTGGTGATTTGGTGCCAGCGGAGGCCAGTGGCATGCGGTTTCCTGCTGGGTAGAGCTGGTGAGCAAGCAAGAGCCGAGTCAGTAAAGCAGGAGCGCTTAAGGAAGTGGCAAACTCCTTATTTCATCTTATTTCTATTGGTTGGTGCTATGACCATGATCCATGACTACCATGGCTAGATGTGGCGAGCATACTCTGAATCGAAGAAGGTAGCTTGAATACGTTCATCGGCACATGAGGCACCCGAAGCTCAAAACAGAGTTTGTCAATATCTGTCATATTTTGCTCCTGACTCCTGACCACCATCAAATTGGAAACAGCCGGTGTGTGCTATGTGTGCTTAGTCAAATGAAAATCGGCATGCCAGTCCTTGGAACTACAGTCCACGGGGCAGCCTTCCGTGCGGTTCACACAGAAGTTGCTGCCGTTGCCCCTGAGATTGGAAAAGGTACCGCAGGAATGACCAGCAAACACCAGCAGCCCACCCATGATCTGTTGAAAAAACTAGGGGTGCCGGTCGGGCATACCATGGCATACCATTTGTCATTCTCTATTACAAGTAAGGTGAATTATTCAATGGGAGTTGTAGGTTCTTCAAGCAACCAGTGAGAAATGGAAATCTATGCTCTATGCTGACAGATCTCTATTATTCTCTATTGCCAATGTGCGTCCAACGTATTTACTGCATCTCAACAGCTGAAGGATTGTGCGCATGTGCGAGCCTGCTGCATGAAATCTCATGCACCTCGCACAGAACTGGGCACGGAGCCTCAGTTTCACAGAAACTCCAACACCACAAAGACAATATTTCTCCCTCGATTTCCATGGCTCTTCTGGCCATCAACCACTCATATCCATTCATAACCATTGATAACCACTCTACAATCTTGCATCCATGCTTCCTCAGAGCACCAGTTCAATCCAGTGCAGTTGTCGCACTCCGGCGGTGAATAACAAGTATACCTCTGCAAGGATACGATGGGAAAGCCATGAGGTGTTTGCTCAAATCTCTGGCTGACACTTGCCAAGGAGTCAACCACATCCACTCAGCTTCAAAACATGGCAGACCCCCAAGTCACGATGATTCACTGTGCCAATCTGTGCATGCCATACGCTCCAAAAATGCAGCTGGATCGCTGGGAATCTGCACATTTCACTGGGCAACCCTGCTCCTGGAAGCTGGGCCGGCTCAACCCCTTTCCAGCTTGAGAAATTTGAAGCCTACAGAGGAACAAAACCAAACAAGTATGGTGTAGTGGCGTGATGTGGCGTGTAGTGTAAACGCTGTGGTTTAGGCTGCTGGGAGTGGACTAAGCACACATAGTGGTTCAGCTGACACCCTTTAATTCGTCATCAGTCTTTCCGTTGACACCTGTCCATTGCTGGTGCTATCAGAGTCACATTGGCGCACCTTGAATCGTAGCTAGGAAGATGGCTCACTCAAACATTCTGAATAAAAAGGCAGGCACATACTGCACCAAGTGGCTCAAGTGTGAATTCTTTCTTCCAACTGCATTGCCAGACAAGGATGGGAGGAGAACAAAGAGACTACAAGAGATGATTGATAATTATATATGATTCATGCATCCCCGTCCTTTGGCATGCAGAATTCAACCTCATTGCTGTCCCCACAGGGCACTTCCGTCTCATTACACACTGGTGGGCACGGGACCGGAGAGCAATAATGGACTCCGGCCTCATGGGCGAAGGATGGCGAAGTTCGGTCACCCGGCCAAGCACACTACAGCCCAAACTCTGTGGCCATGAAGTCACCACATTGATTGAATTGATTGATGAATTAAGATTTTAGAATGTTCGAATACAAGGAGGAATTGAGACAGAATGTACACAGCAGACTTAAGTTTATGATATGATATGTTCGTTGCCTTTCAGTAATTCCCAACTCTTGACCACGACCATATGGCCGGGATCCTCTGGGAGTCTCCGGGCCTGTCCAGCTTTGAGGCCAGCTCTTTTGCACTCGTACTCCTCGTTCTTGCAGGTAGCTGGACATCCCTGATCAAAGTCCACGCAGTAGCTGCCAGAAGGCGCCGAGCAGCTGATTTCATGGTCCTGCCCAAGTCACCATCAGAAGATGGTGGTTGTGGGCCCACCACAGTAACGGTGCAAGAAACAACAACATATGACAGTATGACATCTCTCTCCGTATTTATTATGTATGACTATATCAATGATTATTTATGCATCATTATGAATCATATTCCTGGATAGTTGCCGGAAAAATATGGCCGTTCAGCAGACTTGCAAGGATAGATTCGGAAATCAGCAACACGCCTTGCAATTTGCAGGGCATGGCGCAGAGGAGCACCAGTTCACAGCAGTGCAGCCCTCGCAGCTTGGCGGTGTATGGCACTGGTAATCCTTAGTGCAGTCCGAGTGCAGTCCATTGCATTACTCGCTAGCAGGTCCCTTAGGTCAATACGCTGCAACAGAACAAAGAGTTTCGTGGAGTGGCAGAGTGGCATTCATTGTCCAATAGTGTCTAACTCTTACCACAAGCTTGCTGCGGCAATTTGTGTTCGGACAATTACGCCACAATGATCTAACATGAATACTCATGACACGTAGCTCCAGCTGGGTCCCTCAGGATTATCAACAAACTGATGCCTTTGAAGCTTTTTGGCTCACTTCCCTTGCCCACCCTCAGAGAATTCCGTGTCGGCCATGGGTCAATCTCTGCACAAACCACGGGGCAACCTGTCTCCTTGTCAGCGCAGGAGGGGTCTGTCCCCTTTCCAGGACTATCGCAAAGCAGCTGATCGTAGCCGCAGACCTTGTCAGCTATGTTGGGGATTGGACGATGCTGAATATTGGATTCCAGGTGCGGGCCGAGGTGAAGGAGGTCTCATTTTCTGACAGCTTTTTTGGCTGTGATCTTGCCACTGGATGTGCAAAATCATGGATTTCATTTTGCCACTGACATTCCCATGGAGGCTACCCTCACCCACTTCATCCCCACATCCAAGCGACAGTTGGGCAGGGTTGGCCGGAGCAATAATTCACAGCAGCGCAGTTCTCACACATGGGAGGCGTGGTGCAAACATGTTCTCCGCTCCGGCAGGACACTGGGCATCCTTCTGTGCGCGATGCACAGGTGTAGTCCCAAGGGAAAAAACTGTAGAAGGTGCCCTCGCACAAGACCTCGCTTTCATTGCAGGATGACTTCTGCACCTGCTGCGATACTTCCTTGGCGCAAGGACTTTTCGGATATTGCTGGGCTAAGGGATGTCGAGGGGCTCTCTCTAATAGGTGCTGTCCGAACAGGCGTTCGCAAGATTGGTCGCAACGCTAGATGAACAAAACATAACAAGACGATATAGTAGTCGTACCCTGAAAGTCCAAACTCCTATCTGTGGTAAGACTTCACCCAAAGACCTATTAAAGCAACAAAAGGCCTAAATAAGGACCAAAGATATAATATAATAGCCCTAAAACTGTATGAAACATGAAATTCGTTGAAAAAATCTAGTACCCCTGTCCACACTCTAGATAGGCCTTTCCATGGCCTAGATGGGTCTTTCCACGATCTCTCTAGGGTCAGGTCTGAAATTGTGCATAAATGGTGCATCCAAATATCTTGTTATTCTCGATGGTTTCTTGTCAAGAATTTGTGCCAGTAATGAATAAAATGATATGTCTCTTGGCTGTGCACATCTTGAACCCCTGCTGCATCACCCTTCCCTGGATAGGTCCCAGGATTCCCATTTAGATCTTTCACCAAAGACCTATCCAGAATAGGTCTTGGACGCAACAGGGATCAATAGGGTATATATTATTTTACATATTATATTTACATATTATATCTCATCTACATATCAGTGAAAAAATCGTGAAAATCTATGGCATGTCAAACGTCCAAGTTGCTACCTGATGTTGGGTCTGCAGCACGGAAGTGCCCTTCACTGCTGCTCCCAGCTCACTATACTGCTTGGCACCAAAAGCAGCATGCACCAAAGCAGCACAAACGCACACAGGGCGTCTGACGGATCGGTACATCATGATCACATGACGGGTAAGATGTAAAAGACACTTGGGCCTGTTGAACCGAAAATGAAGCATCAAGAACGGCACCAATCACTTTGTGTTCCAGATTGGAGATGGCCATAAAATGACACAACATGTGCGTGACAAATGTTGGCGGTCACGAGTACCCCAAGTCTAACATCTGCCACTTACGCTGGCATGTGGTGACTTACCATCTGCAACGGAGGTCTTGCAATTCAACCTTTTCCCACTCGAAGCTCTATCCTCCCACTGAAGAAGCTTGGTGACCTTCGGGTAGCTGAATACTCTTCAAGCCGAATAAGGACCACCCCAGCAAGAAGTAGTTCCGATAATCTGTATATTGCAGGTTTCCTCCTCTGATCATCTGTGAGCAAACCACCAATACATCTGCAATCCAGAAATGATGTCACTCCTGGCTTTACTAGAGCCAAAAAGGTGTTTACATAATGAAATTCATCCTGCCTCTTGTGGCAAAAGCATCCCAATCCCAGCATAAAGCCATGCATGTCAAAGGTCTATGATTGACTTCGAGCCATGACTGTGATAGCAAGAGGGCTCCCGACTGTCAGGAGCAGAGGCTCTGCTGAAGTTGCCAAGTCTTCCGATGGATTCGCAACTTTAAGGAGCCTCGCGCCATTGATGGCCATAGAAAACAGCATAGAAGCCAATCATTTTGATGTCTTTTTCTGGGGCCCGGAACTTCAGAGAACTTGGAATCCAGGGGAATTGAATCATTCAAAGGGATATCAAGGGATTCAGATTGCCACTTTCTGAATGAACAAACCTTAACCATCCTCAAGCTGTATCTTACAGAAAGCAACATCTCAAAGCAAGTCAGTGCATCCAAGCAGCAACAAACGGTCAAGCTCCCGGCGCAACTCTTTAAAGAGAACTGCTGCCTTTTCATCCTCAGCCGCAAATAAGGGAGCTCATCACTCAGCCACAAGCCCTGAAACCTCAAATAAAGAATGTAGTTAATCCCATGCCCCAAGCTTGAAGACTTATGTACCCTCAATGAGGGGGCCCAAATGTATACTTTGACCATTGAACATCATTGAACATCATTGAAATAAAATTGCGGGCGTTGAGGATGCACATTGCCAATTTCAGGCGAGTCTCCTTGGTCTCAAAGACCATGCCATCGACTGTCACACACTTCCGCTCCTGCCAGGTAAGTGGCAGCAAATCCAATGTGCATCCAAGGGTGTGAACTAAGAATAACAATTTGTGGGGTTCCGTGCCTGCCTGCATATTTTCATATATGTCCTTTCTAAACGATGCATCTTTGGGGGTAACCACCATTTGATCACCTAATATCAATTTAGCCACGGCAAAGAGATGCAAACTAACCCATAAATGGCCCCTCAAGTCCCCTCAATCTCTCAAAAGAATCAACAAGAAAGGATTCCACAACTGCACCTTGGCCAAGATCTTCAGCTCGCCGCCAAACAACAAGATCGGCAAGGAGCCTGATGCGCAGCCGTCAAAAGGCGAGGCATGGCTAAGCAACTCCCAAAAGAGAGACAGTGAACAGGGTTAAATTGGATCCAACTGGTTGGTTTCAACCTGTTTCAACCCCTCTCACAAAAAGCAAGCGAAGGCAAATCACCAATGTCCACCAATCAGCGCCTACAAGAGTGGTGTCATGAAGGTAGACCTGGGAAGTCTTCACCTTGTCATGAAAGAGTAGCCACCCATGGTTGGCGGCAAACTCCTTAGCCGAGGTTGCCGCTAGTAGTTGCTGGGTACCCGAAGTTGGATGTAACCAAGCTATCTGCATCCTTTATTATAGAGTTTCAAAAACTGAGACTGCCACATTTCCTTGGCGAAAATTCAAGCTAGAAGGATGAGGCGCGCAACGTTCGCGCTGCCGGCTCACAAAAATGTGGTACCTGCGCATCTGGCATTTCTACCAAATGTAGCACCAAAAAGAGCCAAAAAGTGAAAATGCTGGATTCAATCTTCGATACACATGATAAAATATTCCCCAGTTGCTACCGCGTCACGTGCCCCGTGCATGACTTTGGCGCTGCACTTGTGCCACATTGGGAAAAAGGCCAGCGCACATCACACAGCGCCTTTGCTGCGTGGGTTGACACAATATCAAAGGATGAAACCTTCTGTGATTTCAAAAATATTTCCTATGCAAGTACTCTCTCGCTGTAGCATTTCTCACCAAGACCAAGCGTCACTAAGGACAGATTGTATTGATGAACATTTACCTGCATGGGCGCGGCGTGACATGCTTTTAACTTTTAACGGATTGATTTTATGTTTGTATCTTCACAGTGTCAGGCTGCACCATGACTCAACACATGCATCCCTCCCCATCCAGTTGAGGGTCAGAACTCCGGTGGCCACGTGAACATTGTGAACGCCAAAATTAGTTGGTAAACGTATGCACTTATGTGCATTCTGCTCATCCTTCCAAAGGTGTTCCCGCTGCCAAGAGTGTTTATCATGATCGAAGGATATCGAAGGAAGTTTTGTAGTCAAACTTCCGACAATATGGACACATGGAAAAGCAGAGATGAGAAGATCAGAGAAGACAAAGGAAGAAGACAGAGGATCAAGGTACGCGAAAAGGTATAAAGTGGCGAAAGACTGTATTTTTCCAATGTTTGGTGGTTCTGGAGGGTCGAAAAGTAATCTCGCTAAAGCATGCTAAAGCAGCGGGTGCGGAGCCATCTGGCCAGGTGAGGGATCAAAAATTGCACACTGTTGTGGCGAGAAGCACAATTTGAAGTAAAAACGTGCAAAACACCTCAGCTTCGGAGCACTTTTGGAAGTGAGCAGCGGAAAAAGTGCACAGCGTTGTGGCGCGAAGCACATTTCAAAGTAAAAGTGTCAAAAAATGATGGGATCGGAGCAGTTTTGGAAGTTGAGATGTCGAAAAAATGCACGCCGTTGTGGTGCGAAGCATATTTCAAAGGCAAAATGCGCAAAACACCTCATGCTCGGAGCACTTTTGGAAGTTGAGATGTTGAGAAAGTGCACGCCGTTGTGACGCGAAGCAAATTTCGAAGTCCAAATGCTAAAAACGCCACACGTCGGGACCACTTTTAGAAGTTGAGATGTCCAAAAAAAAGTGCACGCCGTTGTGGCGCGAAGCACATTTGGAAGTCCAGAGGGGGATTGGAGCACTTTTGGATGTTCAGACGTCATTTCGTGTGGCAGGCGCAAGGGATTGTGCACCTTGCCAAAAGTGAGCTAAACGTGTGGGTTTTGTGCATTTTAAACAACTAAGATAGATAGAAAGACAGATAGATAGATGCATAGATAGACAAAAAAAAAGACAAATAGATAGCCCAACACACCAACCACCTTCCGATCCATCAGTGGGTTCGCTCTGCCATCCATGAGTCACAACAACCAGCTTCTCCTATAGGTTTCCTATCTTTGATTATTCTTCTACCGCATTGTGCGGCACTACTGGTATTATTCACATTATACCCAAAAAAACACAATGTCAATCAATTACAAGTAAAAAAAAAACGTACTGCAGTGCCTGAAATGCAGAAGCAACCAAGTGGTGAAGTTGTGAGATGCATCAACGAATGCATCAACGAATAAGCAAATAGTTGTTGAGATGCCAATCACATGAAAAATCCATGCACAAGTGACCGAATGAATCAATGAACCAATGAAACGATGAATCAGCGAAGCGATGCAAAAATGAAGCAATGACTGAATGAATCAGTGAATCAGCCAAGTAATGAATCAGTGAATCAACCAATCATAATCATGTGAATCAAGGAGTCAACGATTCAATAAACCAACGAATCAGTGAATCAACCCATCAACGAATCAATGAGTCAATGATTCCATGAACCAATGAATCAATGAATCAGTGAATCAGCCAATCAATGAACCGGTGAATCAATGAATCAATGAATCAGTGAATCAGCCAATCAATGAACCGGTGAATCAATGAATCAATGAATCAGCCAATCAATGAATCGGTGAATCAATGAATCAGTGAATCAGCCAATCAATGAATCAATGAGTCCATGTTGGTGGCCCAAACGGATGGCACAAAGGGTAGCCAGCCCGTCAGATCCAGCCGCCGAAATGCATTTTTGAAAAAAAGAACGCGTTTGAAATTGCTCCGAAAACCGGGAGAAAGGAACTAATGAAAGCCAATGCTACGAGTAGCGAAATAGACCTGAAATACTGAAGAGAACATATGAAAACCATGGTAAGATGCTGACTTCTGTTATTATGTTGAACAACAGCTGAAAGCCAGTGGAAACACGCTAAAATAGGTTGGACAACTGCTGAAAACCCATTGGAACATGCTGAAATCGGTTGGACAATTTTTCAAAACCAATGGCACAAGGCTGAAATAGGTTGGATTTGTTCGGGTATACGATATTCAATTTTTGGACACATTACATTTTCGATACTTTAAGATGCATTCAAACTGCGAAACCATGGATACGTTCCAGCCAATAGAATTATAGAAAAAATAATTATGGAAAAAATGTAATTATGGAAAAACCAAAACAAAGGTCTAGAGTTTTTCCTGAGATAGACAGGTGGCGCCGTCAATTGCAACCTTTTAAAGTAATTCTGCCGATGACTGTATACAATATTGATGATTTTTGGTGATATGGCTTGATGTTTCCCGGCCTGGTCACCACCGTCCTCGCCCGCTTCAGCATTTGCAAAGCCCGTCTCAGCGAGGTGCCGGAGGAATTGCTGACGCAACTGCGCCTTGGTGTTGGGAATGCTCCGTGAACATTGCTCTGGGGTCCATCAAGTTCTGCCACATCAATCCATATCAATCCATATCATATATGTGATATGTACACATCACTGTCTAGATAACATACATAGTGTCAATATTTCATGGTGAATGCATCATGTATCATGATGTAAGCACAACGTCGTATTCCGCCGGCTGTTCCTTGGCGATGTGTAAGGCCCAAGCAACATCATCTAAAGTCGAAGAAGAGAGACCAAAGCGGTCACAAATGGCCCAAGCATTTTCACGAGAGCCCTGGCGTCTTTGCTCATGATACCTGATGACAAGCAAAACGTGAAACGACTTTCAGGGAGATACAGGGTACTTACTAACTGAAACCATGACACAGGCGTCCCTCTCTGCAATTCTTTCACCATTGCGTGAACGAATTCGCGCCGCGAGGAACAAACAAAAGTAAGGAACCCAATGTGTCCTATCGCACAAGCCTCCGCCCCTTTGTTGAGTGGCCACTGCGAAATTTACATATATCATCATATCTATAATCTATATAATTACCGGAAATTGCATACCAAATGCACAGCAGAAGATCACAATTGGCAACAGCCCGAGGTTCCCCACCTGCCAGGTGAGGGTCTCTAGATTTTAACAAGGTGCCACTCTCTTCCAGCTCTTCCTTCTCCTCTGCCAGCTCCGGACGCTGCTGCAGATCGCAAGCTCCAGTGGCTAGAGTGTGCCTGGACCCGATCATCTCTCGCGGCTGTGGGCTGGGCCTGGAACTGATCGCCTGATCACCATATCGCGAGCTCAGAAGGCTGTGGGCTGGATCATGAGGCCCGGAGGCTCTGGGCTGGGCCTGGGCCCGAACCTCATACCGCGAGCGCCGGAGGCCGTGTCAGGTAGAATGCCAGATAGAAGGCTAGAGATCTCAGTGGGCACTGAGATCTGGCGCTTGTTGAGGTCCGGCAGTGCCCGCGTCGGAAAGAATGTCAGAATAGATGCCAGATATCATGCCAGAATGAATGTCAGAAAGAATGTGAGAAAGAATGCCAAAATGGATGCCAGAATAGATACCAGAAAGTATGTCAGAATAGATGCCAAACAGAATGCCAGAAAGAATGTCAGAGTATATGCCGGAAAGAATGTAAGATAGAATGTCAAAATATAAGATAATATCCATTATATACTTCCAGATGGTATGTCAGAAACATTCAAAACTATGTCAGAGTATGTGGGACGGTGGACATCACTTGAAGTAAAGTATGTTTTTTCTCCAAGGCACTTTTCATAAGCTTTTGCAGCGGCCAGCTGGTCACTGTGCAGTTCGCCCCATGCATTTTGCCGTTCTTGGACTTGCTGTTCCTGGCCGCTGCACATTGTCACACTCTGCCACATATATTGCAGCATGAATCACGGCATGAATCATGGTTCATCATGGTTCATCCATTTTCATTTCAATGCTGAGAAAATGCTTGCAGATCGTAGCAGACCTCTTTTGTCCGATTGAAGTTTCGTATGAATGGCGATCTCCTCAGTCTTGCACCCAGTACATCAAAACACTGTGAAATGCAACCTCTCCTTGAGGGTGGGGGGAACAATTGAAAAGCGCGATTAAAGCTGTTGAAGCATCTGGAATCATCTAGATATGTCAAGATCGCTCTAGATTTGTACCATGTACAGTTCACAGGTACAAGAAGATCAAATCATCAGAGCCATCGACACCTGCTGAATTTTGAGCGAAGTACTGTGACAAGCAGGCTGCAATTGTGAGAATCGGGGCCAAGCACTTGCACAGCGAGCCGTAGACCAACATCTTTCCTCAGAAACACAAATATCAAAAGATTCAAAAAGAAAATGCGTGTGAGACTGCTAGAGTTGGGCGGTTTCAGCCTGAGGCCAGACAGCATGGATGCCTGTGGCTGCTGGCAAGGTGCCAATGCGAACATCCACTGGCATGTGAGCCAAATGGAAACCCAAAGGAGTAAGTCGAAGTTGTGAGTCATTCTCAAGTGCACCAATCGCCACCTTGGCAGATCTTGACAGATCTTGGAAGATCGACCATCATCGACCAATGCGGCCAAGCTACTAGCGCTCGAATGGCACGTTCCACTGCCTCGAGGCACCAGATCGAGTGCTTTTTGGTCATTTGCAGCAGAATGCTGTCGTTCCATTAAGATGTTCCCCAATGACTCTCAGTTTTTCCGTAAACCATTCATAATCATCTATAAGTCTGAATGTCATGGAGATATGTCCAAATTACATCTTCCGTTTCATAGTATATAGATGGGTATGTGCATCATAGATAATTCATGGATATTGACAAATGTTGATATTCATGGTAATTTCATGACTATTGAATGATGTGCTCTATTTCATAGAGTCCGTTTAGCTTGCGGCACCTCCAAGGCGGGTGGCTCCGGCGCGCGTCGCAGGAAGTCACCGGGGTGGTCTCCCAACTGCAGCAGCCGCAGTTGGAGCACCAGCTCCTAACATGGGATGGATTTGGGATGGATGGCTTGGGATGGTTTCCCATACTCAATATACAAACATTTCTTGTGGCGCCTAGGGCCTAGGGTCTTGCAGTTTACCCCTTATAGCCGACACGAACGGATTGTATGCCTCCCAGTAGAATACTTCGTAGTGATCCCATTGCCCTGCCGCTTCGTCTTTCCAAAAGCGTCAACCAATGCCCGGTGAAGCCATCACCTGCTACCGCCAATGTTGCTATCAAGCCTATATGATCTACATTATCAATATATAGATATATATATATAGTATCATCTGTATTGAACTCATGAACGCCTTGACTACTGTCAGGGGGTCCTCCAGAGGGGTTCGTTGCATCTCACACAGCCTCATAGCACCACCAGCAGCCAAGTTGGCAAGTCCAAATCTATAAGATAGACGCGGAGAACACACAACTTTGATGACACAGAATAACATGATCTCCACTTAGATCAGCCCAGGGACGTGTGCTTTGGCAGCTCTTTTTCGAAGAAGTCTTGCCGGCACAAGCGCCAGCAAACACCTCACAGCTGAGTACAGACAGATCACACAGGTGCTACAAGTAGTCAAATTGTCATGGCGTTCGCATACGACAACTGATTGATATGTGGGATAATCAGTATGCGTGTCATGCCATCGCTATGTTCAGTGAAGCATCAGAAACATTCAGAAACCATCAACGACCATCGACCTGGCCGAGTACGGCCAGCACGGCCAGCGCGTTGCTTGGCAGCTGCCTGACTCACCCAAACGGTGGAGAACCTGAGATGACCACGATCCAAATTGCTGACCCTGAAAGTTTGAGAATGGCTGGAGAGTATAGGATATCTGTTGTGTAAGTTGTGTAGCAACCCTTCAAAGATAGATAGAAGATGATAGAAGATAGAAGAGTGAAATCATGTGAAATCCTACTGGAATGATCGATAAATATGTTAAAATTGTTTATCATGTTTACACCTTGGTGGTTACCATATTCAGTTGTCCCGTCCCAGCTGGTGATTTTGGAGGGATGACAATCGTTGGCAGTGAACCGCTATGGCATGCTATGGCTGGAGCTATGGCTGAGTTTGGGTCCGAGAAGCACACTGGTCGAGCTCTGTGGGGAAAAGCGAGTTTCCTTGACGTGACAGGAATCGATCACATGGGTGACATCGTCGATGGTGATGGAGGTTTCGGCCTGGCGTCAACACGTGCCATGGAGCACAAACCAGCGCCCAATTTCTGGCAGCAAACATGCTGAGTTCCATTGGGATTCTGGCAATGTTCGTTGCGACCTGAGCCCGGCGTTGTGCAAAACATTAAAACATCATTAAAAATCTACAGTGTCTATATTATGCATGTGCATGTTCTGCGCTTCATGAAATTCATGAATCTGCCATCTGCGAAAACAGTACTAAAGAGTTTAATGAGATTTAATGAGTGCACATGCCACCAAATGTTGATTTAAGTCAGACTCAATACAGCATAATACATCATAATACAGCATCTCCGTCTCTTTCTTTCCACATCTTTTTTGCCATGGTTCCACACAAGTGGAACTGCGGGTCTGAAGCAGGCGGCATGTGCACAACAGCACACGTCCACCGCATGTTCGCCAATCGGCTCATTGCTCCATTCAAAGGCAGATAAAGGTAGTCCATGGGTTATGTATGGTTTTCTCCATGTTTGTTTTCCCGGCAATGTGGTTCTTGGCACTGCGCAACGCACCGCCTTGCCAAACCAAGCTATGTACAGCACTATATAGTACTGCAGCCAGCGAAGTGTCCGGAGGCAAAGGAGCTTCAGCCCCATGTGTCACAAATGTACAGCTGGGATCCTGACATCACAGAGATTTGGGTGTCTGGAAATGGGTATGCCGTATACCATGGTATACCCCCAATCGCCATATAAATCGAAAACAATTATAGAATAATTATGATAATCCGTTTGAATTGGGGTGCCATGGGGTGCCTTATTTTCAGACCCATTTCTGATTTGGCACAGAGACGTCTCATAGATTTCAACTGCTAGCGATTTTGACACATCTCTGCACCAAGCTTCGTTGCATGGCTCGAAGCCGATTGGCTGCAGCATCTTTTGCCATGCCATTCAGCTCCAAGACTTCCACGAAAGCGTCGAAGACTTGTGATGGCATTGGGTGTGAACGTCCACATACAAAAATCATTGCACCGGCATCCTGAGAGAAGCCATAAACAGCTTGACCTGGTGTGTCCGCACTACACGGCTACAGCACTGTGTCCCTTCACTGTCCCCATTCACATTCAAAAATCCCAAAGGTGCAGAAAGAGACCAAAAGTTATTCCGTGTGTTCTTGATTTTGCGATTGCTGTGGCATGGTTCCCACCTTTCTGTAGCACACTGCAACCCGCAAGGCTGGTCCCCGGACTCACCGCTGGTTGCCGCTTCAGCCAGGCATCGAGCAGCTTACACACATGTCGCCCCTGCTCTTCAATCAGGTCTTGCACATACACCTTCAGACATCTTCAGACATCTTCAGATTCACTGGGCCAAAATCTTTGACGTGCGTCAGTAGGATGCTGAACCCCACTGCAATGGAAAGGCAATTATACAATGAGACTGCTGCAATCTGCTGCTTCCTACACCTTCAACCATTGTCTCCTGAACGGCTTGTTTTTAAGAGGTTTTAAGACTTGGCCGAAGGAGAAATGCCAATAATGCCATGGATAACAGGGCGGTGACCGCATGTGTTTCCCGGCCTTCTTGTCCTCGTGGTCCCGTGAAAAGGCAATGTGGATTGACAGCCAGCTGCTGAATGTCGACCATTCCTGGCCATAGAGGAAATCTCCATCCTGGTGCCTAAAGCCCAGGAACATCAAATCCTTAGCGGAATTGTAAAGACTCAGAAGCGACACAGGCATGCAGCAAAGACCTCACAGAGAACATGGAAAACATACACAATGATGTATATACAGGATGCAAAGACTTTGAGGCTCGCACTTTGAGACCATGTTGAAACCTTGCCGGGAGAGACTTGGCTGCCATCAGTTGCTGGTGCCTGCCAGGATATCAGATTCTGTGCCTCATGATCCTCGTGCATCAGTCAGTAAATTGCTTCTCTTAGATATTCTTGGTGCAAATCGCGCTTGGCTGGCTTCAAGTGTCAACTGTCGTGTCCCAAACGAAGCTGCCAATACATAAGGTAAGAAAGCACACCATATCCCGCAATGACGCGCTCGGAAAAGGCTTTGACACGTTCATTAATCTCTATATAACCGAAGGCTGCGGCTAGGTGCTGCGGCCGTTTTGCATACATGTAAATAATTCATATATGAATGCGGTCACATGCTCAGAACTAACTAGCACACGTTGAAGCTTCCGTTGGTGCACAGCTATCATCGTGATGGCCTCTCTTGCACCAGCGCACGGCACGGGGAGAGCCCAGTGCCCGGGCAAACCAAGATCAAAGGGACCTGCAAATCCATTCAAAGCGACAAATCATTGGGCTGCAACTGACAACCTGCTCCAAACAAGGCCTGTATAACCTCCATGATCCTCCATGTAATTGATAGGTGTGTCACAAGCAACCTGAGATTCCTTTTTCCACACTGAATGTGTAGGTTTGTCATGGTTTGACCAAAAAGAGAGTATACCACATACACCACATCGCATACCCCAAAATCGCCATTGACGCCATTGCCATCGGAAAATTATATAAAATGATGATACTATTGGCCCGTGCAGATTCTCATAACCCCACAAATCACAGGGAGTCCCAGGGTCACTGCCTGCAGAGGTGGCAATTGCAACGTGCCCTTCTCCAAACTGCACTGAAATCGCGAACCAACGAGGGCATCTTTCATGAAGTTGCTGCCTCAAAACTGCTCAAAGGTACGACATGGTATGTACAACAGATACACGACAGATCACACTGCATCACACTGGCTAGTGGTTTCACATGTTTCACCCTCCTCAAACATACATTAGTCCATCCCAAATAGAGTGAAACATGAATGAAACAAGCAACCGAAGCACTTTCGAGCTGCATGACATCTTCCAATACCACATACAATCGGATCCAATGGGCAAACATGCGACAAAACTACTCCATGCCGCTGTTAGCCGAGGAGCACAAGCCTTTCACCTCTCGGTTACTGCGAGTCACAGAATTCACGATGCCAACACACAGGTCCTGGGGGCTCCACATGACATTCTTAGAGTTCTTGTGAAGTTCTTATGGTACTCAGCCCATCTCAGCCCATCTCAGCCCCACCTCCTTGACAGGAAACCCAAAGAGCCCATGTGCCCAGCAGGCGTCGCCAAGCATCCAAATCCTCAGAAAGACCTTTCGGAGCACGTTCGTCCCAAATATCTGCCATGATCCGGGCCATACAGCTAGAAGTCGTTACCTGGAACACACTCTGAAGGATGCATCTGCAGCATGTTTTTTGAAAACCCTTGTGTACAAGTGAAGGTTTTGCTATGTTTTGCTGACTTAGGTCATGCCAATGTCATTCATTCATGCATCAGCACTGGAGGATAGGTACCAGCCTTCCACCAAAATGGCCGTGACAGCAGCGACCAGGCTGCTGTGGACCGGCCACAGCCTGCCCACCTGAGTCTGTCGTCATTGAAGCCCCTCTATCTGCATAGGGGGAGAATGATCAACTGGTAGAACTTTGTGCACATGGGCCTGTCTCTCCTCTGAAAGGCCTTCAAGGATCTTCAAGGTTTTGATTTTTTCTGAAATGTGCTGTGCGGAGATTGGCCCTGGAAAACTGATGAAAACTATATATTTGATTATATTTGTGATGCAAATTATATAAGTCTGGAATTGGGGAGTAGACCATGATGGTCTCATCATTTCCTCATGACCCATGAGCCCGTCATATTCCCGTCCAAGATACCCAGGAGACGAGGCAATGGAGTAGCGCCGAGGCCGAAGCAAGGGCAAAGCACTGATCAAAGCATTCAGCGGAGGTCTTGCGGTCCAAAAGTCCCACATTACCTCAGGATATCTCAGGACATTTGTGGACGTACATTCATAAGCGGAAAAAAAGAACATTTGGGTTTGTGGACTGTTGTGTTATAATGTACCTAAATAATCCTATATATACGATTTTGATCCATATTGGATGGGGCGAAGGGAAATGAACTATATATAATTAATGAACTACTGTAAGCACTACTGTAAATTACTGTAAGCTTTGCCCTTTGCACCTTCTTCATGCTTGCATTGCTTGACAGCACTGCAGACATCTGGATTGGTCTTTGACAAGACAACCGCTGTCGATCAAATGCATCGAAGGCGCCTCTGCAGCTGACCGGCGTTCTCTCTTGCAATACCTCTTCTCAGCTTATCAGGCACACGCCACAAATTGCCCGAATTCCATATTGTATGCCATAGTTAGTGGATATGTGTGGAAACTGCAAAGCAATGCAGTGACAAAATCCTGGCACAAGACCCCAGTGAAAGAGATGTAAAATGAATCAAAATGATGCCTTGTATTATCTTGTATGGCCGAAAAAATTTGATCGAGGAGCTCATACAAGGCATCTTTGGCCTCGAGACTGCGAGATGCAAACTCACCTTGGAGGTGCAGCGAAAATGCGGCATATTGCAGCATCCGCAACCTGCGTCTCGTACCTTCTATGCGGCGCCACCGCGTTGAAACCTAAAGGGCATCCCTTGAAGCTCGCATCTTCACGTCTTCACATCGTCTTGCAGCTGCGATGCTGAGTTTCTTCTTGTGAAGCTCATCTGAAGTGTAGAGCGAAAGCCTCTGAGCAAGGTCTCTGGAATCTCGCAGCACACGGAAGAGCTGCTATTTGATATGGTTTGATCATTTGACATACACATACATACAGTACTTCGTTTGCAATGCGTGCAGCTCAGCAACACGTGGAAGAAGTGTCTGCTGGGCACCGCAGTGACATCAATGTAGCGACCTAATCCCACAATGGCTATGGATTCATTGGCACATTGACATGGGAAGGGGGCTACCCGTCAAGCAGTTCTCAGGTCAACACTTCTCACAATTTCTAAATTGTTTCCAATGCTTGTTACATGATGAAAGCATTGATAATGAGCCTCATTCCTGGCTCAGCTCATCTCGGCCCCTTGATCTTCCGTGGTCGCATCCCCGTGAGCTGCCATTGAATTGAAATGTTGAAATAGGTTGTACATGGTTATACTATGTGGAATCATCTCCTTGCATTCTGTTTTCTATGCTTTTCTCTCAATTCTTGGATCTTTTGCCAACTCGGCTGGGAAGCTGAAGATTTCTTCGAGCGTGATCGGTCGCGACGGGAATGGACACGCTGATGATGGACCTTTGCGACACTTCTTGCGGTCAGACATGGTCTAACGCATCCGTGGGTTGTTTGCATGATCTTGGACAAAGGAGACTGATGAGCAATAAGACACCAACAAGCAGGAATCACAGTGATCATGAGATATCATATAAGCAGCAACATGAAACTGTTGTTGCTCAGTGACTTCTTGGCCGAATTCGAACGGACTCCTTGAGGGACCGCTCCAGGGTATCCACCACGAAGCGTTTCACCAGGCTGGGCTCTGTTCGGGGCCACACCTCGAAAAGTTTGGATGTCGCGAGGCATATCTTGGCATATTTGGCCATCCAAACTGTGACAATTTGAAACGAAAGAGCAACAAACTCAAGAAACAAAATGAAAAGAAAATGGAAAGTGATTGAAACTGACTGGAGTTGTATGGATCCAGCAAAGATGCTACCAAGACATCTCCAGCTGCGTAGTGCTCGCCATGAGGTAGCCCTTGGCTGCTGAGCTGGCGCTTTGACCGGGACAATGCTGTCAAACTCTGGCGATGTTTGGCTCATGGCTCGCATCAACCAAGTTGCTCAGCCGGACATTCCACACATCTTGGACATCCGATGCATGGGAAGCTGTGCACAGGCTGTCTTTGTCCAATAGATCTGCCCAAAAACTTCCTGAGTCTCTTGAGGCGCGCCCGGACATGCACTGATGATGCGACATTGCGACGTATCAAGATTTCATTGGTGCTACATGGTACATAGTACTGACAGGAAGCCATCATCGGGCAAGTCCTGAGCCGCAGCACCACAATGAGGGATAAAGGCAGAGGCATCTCTGGGTACACCTGCTGCGTCTTTCTGAAGTCCAAGGCACGTCATGTGCAGTCCCATTCTGCCCATTCTGCCCATTCTGCATTTCGCCCAGCTCCTCAACCTCACAGTTGCAGTTGCAGCAGCTGCTTGGATGAAGTGAAGGGAGATTTGCATCATTCCAGACAAAGATTCCATATATCAATTGTAATTAAAGATAGTTCTTGTCCTTGTCAGCAAAGTTTGCACAACCAGAATATCCAGAATGGATCAAAAGAGAAGAAAGGCTACTTTGAATTGGTATATATTATTGTTTTGATCGTTGAGCCAAAGTTATTCAAACCATGAGTTGAACCCTCCTGTATCATGACACATTTTACGTCAATGATACGTATCTGATTAATCTTATATCATGTGTGCTTGCCCCCGCCTCATAACGAAGGTCCACATCAGGATCTGGAAGCCCTGGCGAGAGCTTCAAAGCCTCCCACATGCCTTCGCACCATGGGTCCTCAGATTCAACGATATTCCAATATAAACAAATCCTGCTCCAACATTCAATCACAGAGGTCACAACAGAGGGCTGAGTTCCACCTTCAAAGGGATTGGGTATGATCGGGTCATGGGGACACAACACGGTACCAAATGCATCAGGACATACCAATACTGAGCTACTGTTCTTCTTTGCGGCTGAGCATCTAGTTCCTGCTCCATGCCTGACAAGGCATAGCAAGATATAGCAAGCAGAATCTTCAGGAGTTGCATGTGTTGAGAATGTGCAGAGCTCTGAGCTTGGTGCCAAAGTCATGCTGGTCATCACCCAAGCCCAGTCGGAAAAATGGCGTGGCACCCAGAGTTTGAAGTCGTGCATGGAGCTTTCTCGCCTAACCACCGGTTGGGTCTTGACAGTGGCAGCTCGGCGCACAAAGACACTTGCTCTCATGAGACAAACAGATGCAAACGGAAGGACATCATGTCATAAAGAAATATAATGAATGCATATATAAAGATGTATGTAATAAAGATGCTTCTGCATGAATATGATGCCTTGAAATGCTGCGGGATGTGTGGCGGTTGATAAACTGGCAGCTGAGCTCCAGCTGCTCAACTTCGACCAGGCTGCTGCATAGTTGAACTCGCGGTAGCGCCGGTCACCAAGGCCGAAGACTGCATACGACAACCTCTCAAGCAGCCTGGCCCGGGGCGACAGGTGATACCTGTTTCATCTTGTTTCATCAACTAGGACGAACTGTGATTCAGCATGATTTCACCCTGGTCCAGTGATATAAGTGATATGATGCCATGTGCAATATCATTCAGGCATATTTAGCCGATATGATCCGAATACGGATATCCAGCCGCTTCCCTTGACCTCGCCAAGGCACGTGTTCGGCAACGTGGCTGGTAGCATTTCTTGCCAAAGGCGCCGCATATTCAGCGGTGGATCACCTGCGTCAAACATTGAACCAGGTGCCTTAAAACTACCACCCAATTCATCAGGCTCCCAATGGTTCATCATGGTTCCCGCACCTTGACCAGTGGTAGAGACCACGAAAATGGCGAAACTGATGCCACGTAGCCTCAATGATTGGATCGCAAATGAAGAAGTGATGACACGCAAGAATTTCCTTCAGGGTGCTAACATGTGCTGATGTAAATTTCTCCGGCCCTACTATCCTGAGACTGTTCATGGTCTCTCCACGCTGCACAAGAAGAAATGTGCAATGTTGTGAAATGTGGTGAACCAACATAAAATATATAACTATGTTTCTACTTGGAGAATCTTAGATTCTGCAATGAGTCATGGTAGATCATGGTACGAGTATGTCGAGGTGAAAGCTGGCTCTCTGATCTCTCTGAGAGCACTGCTCTTGCAAGCTGATTTCATCCTCAGCTCATCTCAGCTGAGATTCAGAACATCCAAGAAGCTCTGAAAGGCACCCACCTTATGCCTCCGAATCCTACCAAGAATAACCCTTCGGCATGACTGTGAATGGTGCAATAAATAAACCATATTGCAATCATGGTTTTATGCAATTCTATTTAGTACATCAATTATTCCATGATGTCAACTCCAGAAATTCACAAAATCAAATGTGAGACACTCATAGATACGCAAAAACCGTGTGGTTGTTTCGAGCATGTTGGTGCCAAGAATCCATAGCCCGTGGCTCCATGGCATAGCCTTTCCGCCGCCCCTCCCGTGCCAACTCCCACGCTGTCTCTTCGGCTGTGCCTCAGCAGTAAAGGCAAACAATCCCTGGTGACCTCGCCACGCAATTGTCCCCAGTTGTTGAATGTCTGTAGCCTACATATATACATCTAAATATAATTCAGGGGAAATTCATTACCATGTATATCACTATATGAGGTGTTTCTCATTCAGCTCATTCTGTATCTATCTGTGAAATTGTGAAGTACAGGGGGTTTTCCAGGGTTATTCCCCCTGGTTTTGGAAACCTCCGACCGGAATGAACAGGCTCCTGCGTCTATGGCTCAACTTCGGGAAATGGCGGAAAATCTGCAGTAAAATGGAAAAACTATGGGAAACTATAATGAAGACTCGTTTTACCAATGACTATTTTATTGGAAGATGCTTTGGGTGATCCAAAATGCCCATTTTACCCATGACTTCTTCGATCTAAATCTCCCCATCCTCAGAGGCGTTGAACCTGTTTGGGATCCATAGAAGATGGCCACGGTTGGAGCATTGGAATCTGCCACGGGAGCCATGGCTTCAAAGCTGGACCATGGAAGCAATTCGTTTGTCACATGGGTTGGGCTGATGCTGGGCATCTGCCAGAAAATCATAGAACATCTTGTTTATTGTATAGAAAGATGCGTAAATCACTATCTGAATGTATTACACACATAGGCACATAGGCGAAGTGTATTGAAATATGACATGGATTGATGTGGTTGGAATATGTTGAAATGTAGCAGTACTAGAGGCTCATGCTCAGCTCTGAATACATACAGCCATCTGTGTGCTCTTGAACCTTACGGAGCCAAGTCAGGCAAATAGAATCAAATAGACAAAGCAATTCAGACTGCAAATCTATGATGAATCCATGCATTGCATTGTTTTCTCGCATCACCATGTGCTACAAAGTACACCTTCAAACTGTGCAAGCAACGTTGGACTTAGATTGCCCGAGGGTCCAAGCAATGATCTTGCGCTGCCCAGCCTTGGTGATAGATTCTGATGTGCCAGATCAATCCCATCGTGTCAGAGAATACTTAAATCACCTGAATCAATCTTAAATATCTTAAATCATCTTCTTATATAAATCGAACTCAAGAGAAAAGGGCACGATCAGCAGTAGCATTGACAATCCAAATAGCTACCTCTGCCAATGTCTTCCCTAAGGCCTTTATTAATCTTTATGATTGACTTTACTGCCCTCTGGTTTGATCCATGGGATCCACGATGGACATTTCTCCTTCCGTCAATACTGGGAGCTGCACCGGTGGACGTTTGAAAACTCGCCCTTGCTGCTGAACCGACATGGAGCCATGGAGGGGCAGAATCCAGGCACGTTCACCTCATTGGAAATGGACAACAGCCCAAAGCACGGCAACATGATGCTCCACGGATCTCCACGGTATACGTGGCATAGGGAAGAAGTATCCACTGTCCGTGATTTGTATGGGTATGGATCGTTCCTTGATGATACGGACGTATGGAACGAGTGAGCTACGTATATATAAGAGGTTCGATCCGGACCTATGGAGAGGGTACACTAAAGTGGTGTCATTTTATGTATGTCTATCGTACTAGTAGTATGGATCAAGGGTTTGGATCATGTCCCGAACAAATGGATCCTGGGTATGGATCGGGGCTATGGATCGCCTGTGGGCCCAGGGTATAAATCGGGGCCTTACATTTCGAGCCGCGGCCTTGAATTTCTCATGTAATCTCTTTCATCTGTCACTCCGACAATCTCCGATTTCCTGCCTACTCCTCGCTGTCCACGGAGCTGACTGATGCAGTTCTCAATCTCAGCATGGCCTCAGCTTGCAGATCTTACAGCAGTGGATGCCCAAATCTGATGGAATTTCCGAATGAAAATGAATGAAACCTCAGGAGCTGGGCCTCAACATCCTCAACAATGGGCAACTATGTGCAAGTCAAAAAGTCAGATAGAACTGGCCATTCACCAGCTGCAGCTTTTTCCACCCATGCGGAAGAGAAGAGTCCATGATGTAAAGATGGCATTCTGCCTCCTGTAGCATGCCGCGTGCAAAAGCAGGACACACATTTGGAAACTCAAAACAAGCAACAATCAACCAAATGATCCGCAATGTGGCCTGACATTAAACTCCACTCTCGACTCTATTAATACTCTGCATAAATTGGTTATGAATTTGTTATGATATCATAGAATTATGCAACTAGTGATCAGTCACAGCAGGTACTGCATGCTTTGCCATTCTCTAAGTGTGTGGATTCTCGACTCCGTGGTCTTGTTGAATCTCACGGGAATGTCGGTCAGTGCCTAAAGCGCTGGAGAATGAGACGCCGCCGGAACCAGTTCATCCATTCGATATTTGAGGATGTTTGAAGTGCCCTGAAACAAACCGCCTGGGGCCAATAAGTGTGAATTGAAGATATTTGAAGATTTATGTGCATCGAGGTGAGATCATTTGAGACAAAGCTTGTGCACATCTAAGAACTGACAGGTCCGGCGACTCTGTACCCTATAATATATGCTACGCTGCAACCTTCCACGAGTTCACTATTCCCGGCCCCTCACTTCTTCTTGCCAGCGGTCCAGTAGCCATTGCCAAGGCCAGATTTGCCATCCATGGGACGAACCATGGAAGGTCCACCCAAGAACACGGAAGGTCCAGCGTAACGGCGGATGAAACCACCCCATTTGCCCTTGAAGGTCTTGCCAGTCAGTTGCTTGAAGACAGACTTCACGTACTGTTTGCGCACCGACAGACTCACACCTTCTTCGAAGATCTTGTTGAAATTGGTCTGTTGGGTCTTCACATCCTTCACAGTTGCCTGTTCAACGCAGTCCGACTTGAAAAGCTGCTTGGCCAAGGAGTTGCGATCTTCCAAGCTCTTGGGGTTCACCAGGAAAGTGGTGGAGCCATTGGCCAACTTCTCAGTGACGATGATGTTCTTGTTCGCCGTGGAGCACACCATGTAGAAGTGATGCGGCTGCTTCCCCACGACATCTCCCTCTGCTGCCTCCAGGAAGACCTTGCATTCCACCACCTTCTCACGTTCAGAGATCTCTTGAGAAGTCGCAGCCAAATTCCAGGTGGGTGCACGGCTGGAGTACACCACACCAATCTGTTCCTCGGCAAACCTCTCCTGAGTGGTTCGGATCTCCAAGCTGCCAATCTTGTAGATGCGGAAGCAGGTTCCATCTTCGGTCTTCTCCTGGAACTCAGGTGCTGCAGTAGGAAGGACATCCTTCACCAAAGAAGCCGAGTACGCCTTGTCGATCTCCACCTTCACCAAGCCGGTCTTGTTGGATGCCTCAGTCTTCGGCGCCAAACCATCCTTCTCAATCTGAAAGCGGGATGTCCAGGACCTGACAAGCCAAAATCAAATAATAAGAGAAAATACACAACAGGATCAACAATATATAAAAACAATTAAAAACATATAAGAACCATCACTCACAGCATACAAATCCTGACATCAAATCCTGATCAAGTGAAATGACGGTGATGAGAATGACAAACTAATCAAACTCGGTGGAATAATGTGAAACATTGTGAAATCTCTCCCGCGCCTGGGGAAGTCATGCCCAGCATTGCCCACCTTGAATGCCTTGTCACAGAAGTGCAACTTGCGCCTCTCCAGAAGGGAGTTCTCCTCGTGGATGTGGCTCCTCAACTTGGAGGTGTACTCCATGTTGGGGTCGGGAACGATGAAGGCATCGCCCTCCTGAGTGCGGTCACACTGGGGCGACTGGAAAACCTTCAGCAGCACTTCCTGGTGCTCGGGCTTCAACTCATCGTACTTGCGGGCGCGGAGGCTCTGCAGGAAGGCACGGCCCAATGTGACTTTGGTCTCCAAAGAGCCGGGGGCTCCGCTGCAGGGGGGCATGGAGCCAAAGCGATCAGGTTTGCTGAGATCAAACTTGTCCAAGTTCAGGTCCACACCCTGAGGCATCTCAGCGCGCTGGCCCAATTGGAAGCGCTGAGGCATGAACATCGGGCGGCCGGATTGGCCCAACTGCATTCCAGTTTGGCCCTGGAGGGCATGACGCTGAGCCAACTCGAAGCGATCCAAGCCAAACTCCACACCTCCATAGATGGCCTGCAGGTTCTTCTGCCCACCAGTGAACATGTCAATGAGACGGCCGTTCTTCAGCTGGATGCGGGAATTGCCACGCATGTTCCACAGCTGTGGGATTTCTGGATGGGCCTCAGATGGCGTGGCCTTCACAATCTCATCTGCGATACGGTGCCATTGAGGATCCACGCGCACGTGCGAATCCACCAAGTACTTGGCCATGACCGAAGCCTTTGCCAACTCACGAAGGTGGAAGACCACACTCTTGCGCTCAGCGATGAGGTCGAAGTGTCGACTGAAGGAGTCTGCGAACTTCTTCAATGGATGGGTGGAAGCGGTCACAGGTGCATCTTCCAGACCCTTCTTTGTGACAACCTGCTCACGAGCTTCCACTCCCATTTTGACGAATGGCACCAGGGTCTTGTCTTGTGCCAGGCGCACCTCTGCCTTCCTGACCACAAACCATTCGCGGCCTGCCCAGGTCCTTTCCTTGTCAGAGAGCTCCGACCAGTCAAAGACGCTCAACATGCCAGCTACTGGCATTTCATACTCACCAAGGGCCAGCTCCTTCAGGAAGTAGTCGGCCTGGAACATGACATCACCGACACTGGTTCCGGCCAGCCAGCTGGGTTCATAGACCTTCTTCTGTGGAGTCTTCTCCAGGTTCTGCGGGTCAACAGGGTCCAGGGAGAACAGGGGCTCCCTGGATGCAGTCTTGCGCACCTTCAAGGCCAGGAGCAAATACTCCAGGTTCACAGCAGCTGCTGGCTCCAAGGTGGGTGCGACCTTGACAGTGCGCGATGCTTCATCCAACACCAAGCAGCACATGCCACGGCTGGTGGTCTCACAGCCCAAGCGTGCTGCCAGTGGCCCATTCTTGGGGACACTGTCCATCTGCCAGCCAATGTCATACTCCTTGCGGCTGCGCAATTTCTTCTCATTCTCCCAGCCAGCACGTCGGTCCTCCTGGCGCTGAGCATCCTCCACCAAGATTTGGGCCATACACTCGGCGTGAACGCAGCTTCCACGGCCCTGCCTGCCTTCATAGGCAAACTCTCCAACTGGCATCAGGCATCGAGTGCACAAAGGAACCTCCTCACCATCAGAGTCCACGGCATTGTGCGCTGGGCGACGGGTGGAAGGTTTTGGCTTTGCTGCGAGTGCAGCTTCAATGGCCTCTTTGGGTGTGGCTCGCTTGGCTGCATGGTTGACAGCCCAGGGGAAGGACTTGCGATTGTAGCCCGGATTGCCTCCAGATCGGTTCTCTCCAAACTTCTCCAGGTATTGCTTGAAGGCCTCCCTCTCCTCTCCAGAAGGCTTCTTCTCGTTCTTCTCATCACTGGAGACCTCTTTTGGGCTCTCAGACTCATTGCTCTCACTGACCACCTGCTCAATTTGCTCAACTTGCTCAGCATCAGTTGATGCCTCGGATTTCGGCTCAACTTCTGCTTCCTTCACCTCAACCTTCACGAGCAAATCCTTGCCCTTGAGGTTCACCGTGACCCATCCACTTGCAGGGCCAGTGCCCGACACCAATTCGTAGCAAAGGCGGCCATCAGCAGCCATCTCGACCTCCTTGACCTTGGCCCCTGTGGCCAGGCGACTGCTAAAAATCGAAGAACCGAGATCCTCGGGTCAGCACAGGGTCAGAGCAATGTGTAGTCAGTCAAACCATGAAAATCGCACAAGAAGACAAGCATCACTTATCAAATATCTATTGCCATCTAATGTTATATATTTTATATCATCTGATCTAGCAAGGTGAGATCCAAGGTTTCCTCAATGAAGGGACAAGCTAATTCAAGATATTCAAGCTGACTAGGCTCAAACTCTCTGGCCACTTTGAGCCAAGGAACCGAACCTTCACGGACGATAATACCACCCTTGTCTGCTCCACCAACGACTTCCCACATCATTGCCATTGTGAGGAGGATGAGTTCAGGATGAGAGAATCACGCGCGGAAGTTTTCAGCTGTTGCTGTTTGGGCCACGGCTGCAAGATGCCGCAATGAAAACCAGCAGCTGGTGGTGGGAAAAAGAACGGCTTCAGAACTTCTGAATTTGGTGTGGCTACATGTCCCAGTAATCAAGGAGATAGCTCAAAAAACAAACCAGGGAAAGTCATGGAAAGTCTGCATACTTTGACCGCACACAATCACACATGAGTCACATGAGTGAAGAGTCGTGTCAACCTCAGCAGATGTTCTGAGGCTGGCACCAGGAAGGAAGATCAAGATTGAGCCGCCTGACCCGGTTCTACAATTCACTACGGTGTTCACTAGGCTCCAGTATCTCCGGTCTTTCTGTCTTTCTCGGGGGGCTGACAGCAAAGCTGCAAGAATTGGCAAACGAAAGGCTTTGCGATTTTGGCTCCAGCCTTCACGATCACTTTCGTCATCTGGCTCATACTTCCCTGCATCACAGAAAAATGTGTGTGTTCCACTATGTTCGCTTGGATATATTTTGTTTGACATCGCTGCCCTTTGGATCCCTGGCTCTCACGGCAGTGAATCACTGGTCAATTTTTTTTTTTCTGCCATAGGTCTGGGTGAGACCCGTTGGCACCACTACAGCAACTATGCTCTCAGGTGAAGATCGAATTTACAAAAAACTTTCAGAAAGGTGCTTCGCGNACAGCAACTATGCTCTCAGGTGAAGATCGAATTTACAAAAAACTTTCAGAAAGGTGCTTCGCGGTTGAAGGCCCATGTTTTTATCTGTTCGCGGTGTTCCCGGTTTTGCATGTCGAACGGTATATGCTCATGTTTTCTGAGCCAGCAATCTTTCATGGTTTCATATGTCCACGCCGCTCTTGGGCGTCCCACCCTTCTTTGTTCAACTTGTNTTGTTGGGGCAGGAGTGTTCCCGTCGCAAAAGTTGTTTGGTGTTGTGGGTGGTCTCTAGGTCTTCTGATGATATGCCCCAACAGTTTCCTCCGTTTGTCACGCAAAATATCACTTAGTGGGCGGATGATTCCATCTGCGCTTTCACCCGTTTCCAAATTTGCACGTCTATATACTTCTTGGTTTGTGTTTGTTCGGTCAATATACGTTGTCGACATTTTCAATTTTTTTCTTAGACCTTTCAATTGAAATGTGTCCAGTTTAGCTGCCGTAGCCTCTGTGGGCTGAAGTGCTTCCAAGCTGCACATGAGTTTTGAAACACATACCGCATTGAACACTTGAATTTTCCATTTGTTTGACACCCGGGTTTGTTTCCAGAATAGGTCCAGCTTCTTTAGTATAGGCATTGTCTGTGAGATACGCCGGTTTATTTCCGTTTTGGGATCCACTCTTTTGTTGATTTGAGTTCCTAAGTAGATGGTTTCGTCCACACTTCTTAAGGGTTGCCCATCAGCGAAAGTGATTTGGCTGTTTTTATTGAATGTGATGCACACGCATTTGTCTCTGTTTAACTTTATGTTATAATATTCTGATTCTTCCTCAATATATTTCAGGTATTCTTTCGCAGTTTGGGTATTTTTTGCAACTACTAGTGTGTCATCAGCGTATAGGAGCTCTTGAATTTTCATGTTGTTGACTGTCTTTCGAAAGTGAGGATCGTTATTTTTGCGTTTCACATCGAAGAACAAGACGTTCATCATCAAAATAAACAAATAAGGAGACAGAGGCCAGCCTTGACGAATTCCGGAGTGTTGTTTTTTCCATTCACTTTCTTTATCGTTGTGAACTGTCTTGAAGAAAGGATGTTCGTATAGCGCCTTGANGACGAATTCCGGAGTGTTGTTTTTTCCATTCACTTTCTTTATCGTTGTGAACTGTCTTGAAGAAAGGATGTTCGTATAGCGCCTTGATGTTACTCATCATTTTATTGTCCATTTTCATCCTTTCCAATGATTCCACTAATCTCATGTGACTTACCTTGTCAAAGGCTTTCTCCCAATCTAAGAATATCAAAATTATGTTCTGGTGACCAGCCTCCGCTATATCCTGCAGGCGTCTCACGCAGAACAGCGGTTCTGAAGTACTCCTTCCCCTTCTGAATCCAAATTGCGTATCGCTGATAAGCTGATCAGTTGCGTCGGCAATTCGTGTTTGCAGGATTTTTGCCAGAATTTTGTATGATGAATTTAACAAAGATATTGGACGGTAGTTTTCAGGTNCGGTTCTGAAGTACTCCTTCCCCTTCTGAATCCAAATTGCGTATCGCTAATAAGCTGATCAGTTGCGTCGGCAATTCGTGTTTGCAGGATTTTTGCCAGTATTTTGTATGATGAATTTAACAAAGATATTGGACGGTAGTTTTCAGGTAATTCCGGGTTTCCTTTCTTGTAAATTGAAACAACTTCCGCGTATGCAAAATCATTTGGGTAAGATTCTTCGGTCCACATTTGGTTGAAGATTTGCGCTAGGGTCATCAAGTTCTCATCGTCTAAAAGTTTGTAAAGTTCGATGGTGATGCCATCAGGGCCTGGAGATTTGTTTGTTTTTGATGTACGTATAGCTTCTCGTACTTCTTCTACTGTGATTGACCCCACATTTATAGGCGGTGGTGTGTCAACCGCGTGCCTCTTGTCTACCTTGTCGGGCGGTAAATGGGGGATNATAGGCGGTGGTGTGTCAACCGCGTGCCTCTTGTCTACCTTGTCGGGCGGTAAATGGGGGATGTTTGCCCAATGCTTTTGTTCGAGGTATTCTGCTAGCTTATCTGCTTTTCTGTCTAATGGAACAGGTTGGCCGTGAATATCTGTTAACTTATAAAACGATGGTTTGAAGTCAGATTTCTCAAATTTAATGCCTTTCCATTTTGCCCTTGAAGAGGAAAAATCTTCGAGGAGCCGCATTTTCCATAGTTTCTTGTCACGTTTTACGGATCGCTTGATAGTTGCAGTAAGTTGCTGTTCGAGTACTGTATCGTTATGCATCCTAGCTCTTTGTCGGTTTTCTATCAAACTCCAGGTTGCTTCAGAAATGTAATGTTGTTTTTGTTCATGTGGAATTTTGGTAAGGAATTTGTCCGCGGCTTGCTTGATTGCTTGCGAGAAACTTTTGTTATTCCGCTGTATACTTNAGACATGTAATGTTGTTTTTGTTCATGTGGAATTTTGGTAAGGAATTTGTCCGCGGCTTGCTTGATTGCTTGCGAGAAACTTTTGTTATTCCGCTGTATGCTTTTCCTTGAAGTGCCATATGTGAAATTCGATTTAATGTCATCATTGAATAGTGTCGTTGCTTGTGGACTGGGGTTTCGGTATCTGTGGATCTTTTTTCGTTTCTGATGTTTGCGTTGTCCAAGCTTGATGCAGATGTTTGCAGTCAAAATTGCGTGATCAGTGTCAAAGGCTATGTCAGGCCTGCTTTCAACATCAGCTATTGCATTTCTCCAGCGTTTTGGACACAGAACATGATCCAGTTGGGCAAATCTTTCAGGTGTCCATGGTGGCACAAAGCCATCCGTGGTAGAGAACTTGAACGTACATTGGTTTTGTGGGGGTTTAGAAAAGTATGTANGGCAAATCTTTCAGGTGTCCATGGTGGCACAAAGCCATCCGTGGTAGAGAACTTGAACGTACATTGGTTTTGTGGGGGTTTAGAAAAGTATGTACTTGCAATTAAGTAACTGTTATATTTGCAAAAATCGATGAGGAATTGTCTGTTTTCCAGTTGGTCAGCTGGCATATCCTGCAAGTATCTTGCCCCACGTCCGAATGTGTGGGGTCCCATTNCAGTTGGTCAGCTGGCATATCCTGCAAGTATCTTGCCCCACGTCCGAATGTGTGGGGTCCCATTATATCAAATTCTGCAACTTGTCTGCCTTGAATTCTAGCGTTCATGTCTCCTACTAAACATCACGAAAACTCACGAAAGCAGTGATTCCTAAAGATCTAAAAGGTGTGTGCTTCCCCGGGCCTCACATGCCAAAAAATGACTGCTGATTTTCGCATCCGTTCGACAGCTTGTCGAATGCAATGATTGAGCAGGCTATGTTGCTTCGTGGCAACCAATCCCTAAAGTCTGCACCAATTGCAAACCAGAGTTTGTTCTAGCATGTTCCAGTATGTGAATGTATGTGACACTTTCCCATTGCATCCTGGTCAAAACTAGTTGACTCTTGCAGACTCTTACATGTCATGACATCTGCATGTAAATTCCTATTTAGTGAACTCTTGGTGTCCTTGCAGCACCATAGGTGCGCACTAACCATCACTAACCTAACCAAACACATCCTTCGCCCACGGCCTGTGAGGATGGTAGCACAAAGGTTGGCAATCTGCCGGAGGTCACAGCCTGTGCAACTTGCGACCGAAAGAAGCCCCCAAACTTTTGCTGATGGTTGCTGAAATCGGGAACCAACAAACTTGACACCCGATATTTTGTCCAACAAAGTTGACAAACACACAGTTCATCACGTTCATATTCAGGCTAGTGGGGACTTGTTCTATGGGAAGCTTACTGCCACTGCTACAAGACAAACTCTGTCTCGAGTTCGCACAGCTTCCGCGCTTCTTCTTTACTGAAGACTTCAGACAGTGCATGCTTTGAACACCTGTAGATAATCGGCCTTTAGGTCGGTTACCGCCAATTCACTTTGAATCACTTTCCATGCTCACATCTCATTGCCATCATTCCAAGTTCAAACCAAGGTGCTGCTTTGGACAGCTGGCGAAATGCGCACTTCCTGCATGCACTCGCCAAGAGCAAGTACTATCAGTTACTATCAAGCAACCATTGGAACATATTCGAACCAAAATTGCTAGTCTGATCAAATCTGAATGGGGGTGCTGTGAAAGGCCGTGCATCTACAGAGGAGATCCAGGGTCACACCGGTAGCCCATCCATCAATCTTACCCTTTGCATTCACGGCCCATGAGCTCGGACTGTGACAGACACGCAGCAACCACAAAATAGCAAAACATCATAGTACATCAGCAGAAAATGTTACTCTACTGGTTTACTATTGTATTCTGAATATTCACTACTATGCTAATGTAAATTCATATTGTATTATGGTGCTTTGATTCAATCTGTGCACTTTCACATCTTCTGTCAGCATGTCAGCCACTCTTCGCCTTAGCGCCTCTACCATATTGCCGCTTTACCTGCAGAAGCTGCAGAGATATGGGCCACCATCGGCTCACCAAAGTGAGCTATGATTTCCGGAGATGCCAATTTGGACAAGCCATGAATGCTTCAACCCGGTCGGTTCCGGTCGGCATTTCCATGCACCTCCGCTTCAAAGTCCGCATCCTGGCTGCCATGAAGAGGCCAAGGAATTTTACAAGGAAACCGACAAGTCCGTCGCTGGTAGCCGACTCAGCCGAATTGGGATGAATTACAGTAGGCGACTCAGCCGACAAGATCCGACATCTGTCGATTTTGGTCCTCGTCTGCAACGTTCTCAGGGGAAGCTGCTGGCATCGGGCTACCTTTGGAGGCGGCCTGCAGCAGTTCTGCTCACGGGGCTCATCCCTTCGATAATACCGTCGGACCCCAAGCTCAAGGATTGCAGTAAGGACAGGTGGTAATGTGGTAAACCATGGTAAACCCAGGTCAAACCCATTTGAAATGGGCGGTAAAAAAATGTAAAAACTTACAATCCTAAATTTAAGTTGGTGCCACCCCGGACATGTCATCTGTTCGCAACGACTGTAGGCTGCCTCTTAAACTTTGGAGTGGCTTTGAGACGACACTCAAATACTCAGAGAATTCTCGCCTGCACATGCCCTTCATAGCGCACGGTCACTGGGTAGGTTCCTGATGTCCAGTTTGGCTGAGCTCTTCAGGTGTTTTTGCACCAGCCCGTCCCTCAAAATCATCAGCCATAAATATCCATAAATTATCTCATTGATCTCATTGGTTCAGGAGCTTGATCTGTCGGTTGCAAGAACAATCGAATATGTTGGGTTGCCCTGACCCGAACTTATTGCCGGAAAGGGCCCCGGATTTGGTCACAGTTGTTGAACCAAGTCTTTAGGCTGATGAGTTTGTGACTGTCAGCAACCAAGGAGCGCCCCGAGACATTGATCACAGGCACCTTCCCATCCGGAACCAAACCTCACGAACACATCTTAAAGAACTATAGAATCAATGCCATATGTGTCTGGTTATTCACAAACAATTGAAATAGAAAGGCATAATTGAGCCCACGGCCAGCAAAGTAGTCCGAGAAAATGCTCTGCTGCATGGTCGCAGACCTAATTAGGGTGACTACGGATGCGTGGCAACATCGAAGAAGGCACCCTGCCTGCCCTGCCTCTCCCGTGAGGCTGATGTCATTAAGCCATATTAAGCCCTGGGCATGAGAACCAGCTTTAAATCACGTCGTCTGTGCAGTAATTCCCGCAGGATGGTCAGAAGGAAGTCGGTGTGAAGACTCCTTGCAGGGAGAATCGTGTGGAGCACGTGGCCAGTGCATGGCAGTGCAGCTGCAAGACGCTGCAAAACATCAGCAGAAAATCTCATACTGCTCCTTTCGTGCACTTCATCCAACACGATGTGGGTGACCCTGAGCGTCGCAAGAATTGGCACCGGCACCAGCACCCGGTCCCACACATCCTGCAGTTGATGACAAGCGGCCCTTCAAGGTCCGATGAGGCATTGAGACGATTCAGCAGGACGCCAGTGGTGCAAAAGAGAAGACGGGTGTACCTGCTAGATCTAGCCGAAACAGCGTCAGTGCAAAGACCAAAGGGAAAAAAAAAATATAGTGCAAAAACTCTTGGCTTTCCTTTTGCCATGGTTCGCCTGCTGAAGGGCTTGTAGACTTCTTCAATGTTGAGCATCATAGATTTCATCAATTGTTCATCAAAGTTCATCAAAAACCATGAGCATGATTCAGCATGATAGTAGTATGATATGTAGCATGGTAGTTTGGCTATGTATGACGATAACTTCTATAACTCCATTTGCATCCTGATTTAATTCACAAAATCTGCGACACTGTGATGCTTGCATCGGCCTCGTGGCTCTGGCATCCAGTCGCACAGCATAGCCCACATGGCCGCCCACACTTTCTCCTGCGGTTTTTGGTCATCGGAAAAGGTTCCGGGACATGCAGGCACCGCTAATTTATTTATATATAATTACATGGCGTATCATGGCGTAGTACTGTGAGTTTTTCTGATTGATGTGCTTGTCACTGGCCTCTTTCGTCTGCGACCCGAGTTGCAACTCCCACGGCTGCAATCCTTCGAGGCCTAAGCTTAAAATGACACAATCTTCACATGTCTTCACCAACCTTGATCGATCCCCCAAACTTTGACAAACATGAGTGATGTACACTGATGTCCCACATGTTGGAAGCATAGGCGGCATTAGCCTTACATTTGGCATTCTTGCCGGCCTGCCAATTTTGAAGGTTTCTCCTGGTCTATCAATCCAAAAAAGAGTTCAGTCCAGCCCTTAAGGAGATCAAGAAGTGCTTATCTGATACGCTTGTCCGTTAGCCCTGGTCAAACTCGAAATGACACGAAGATGGAGTACAAACATGTACAAACAATAGACAAGATCTGCCAAGTAGATCCAAGTAGCTGAGTGCAAACGATTGACACTTCTCCCCCTCTGCCTTCTGCTGATGCTGCCTGTCTGTCACGCAATCACACGAAAAACGCCGGATAAAAAAGAAGAGTCAGCGCACACTGGGGCGTTTGCAATCCCAGCAGCAGCAGCTTGTGTGGCTTATTGTTCCACTCAGTTCCAACATGTTCCAACGAATACATGCGTTGCACGCCTCCAATATGAAGTTGGGACATTGGGTTGTTTTCCCAGAGCCAGTCTCGCCAGCTACCACGACCTCGCATTGACAGTGTATCTTCGTCTAGCCGTCTAGCCACACGTTGGGACTGAAGTGCTGCTGAGGTGCTACTTGGTTCGAATCCAGAGCTTCCAAAAAGGAAGAACGGACCTTTGCGAACGGAGCTGATCCGCGTCCAAAAGCTACCCAACAATTCAGCAACATACCTCGGCCTCAATGCCTCAACATATTGCAACATATTGCAACCATGTCTTTACAGGCTCTCATCATGACTCCCCCTGACAAACATCTCAAGACATCTCAAGACCATTCACCGGGCCTCTGCTGCCGGCAAGGAAGCGCGGGCTCGCAGCAGGTCCCTTTTCTCCTCGGCTGCCAGCTTGAAACATCACTGGGCCCGCTGGCGGCAACACTCAAACAACAGTCCTGATACGCTTCCCAGGCGAGCAAAAGGTCTCCGCCTCAGGATATCAACATTTGCAACTCTCATCAACTCTCAACATGTTGTAAATAGGCCACGAAATACTGTACCTTTCTAATCTTTTCCTGGGCTCTTTGAATTTGGCTCTGGCTTCAATACGCAAGAAAAAAATTAGAAAGGCTTACCAACCTACAAGTTTAAAACATCAAACACTAAGCATCTGGTCAAATTTAAAATATGTGACGCATATTCAATGCATATTCAACACATATTGATATGTTCAAGGCAAAGGACTGGTAGACTTCTGCTCTGTTGCAGTGAGAGGTGGGGCAGCCGATGCCGCACGCTGCGCATACCTTGGAGCTCGATTTCAGGACTGCCAACTACCGAGTGTTCATCCAAGGTACACTAAGTGGTATGCTATACCTTGGATGTTGTTCGTCACCTTCGGTTGATCTTTCATGTTTTGGGCCAACGAATGCCCCCACAACGATAGAAAAGCTATATTACTATTACTATAGTCTTCATTTAACGTGTTTTCTTCGGAGCTATTACACCAGTATATATATAAATATATATTATACTATTATACTTTCTATATATATATATAGTACGTATATGTATATATATATATATATCATGTATAGGATATGCCAACTTTGGGGCGTTGGATCGTCAGGCCAAAGTTGCGCAGCTCGGACCGTCTCCAGGTTGGGCATCGATGGGGCGCTCTCGAGCGTCTCCTTCTCTTCGCTCACCGAGGTCGGCTGTTCGCTTGGCTCCTGACATAGTGAGACGCACGTTTCAACGAAGGATCCCCAAATACTAATCTAGTTTTGACTTGACGTGATTCTGATATAGCATGATAATAGATGATAATAGCATGATATAGCATAAGGATAGTATCGATGAATATGACACTAGATTTTAAGATGTTAAGTTAAGACACACACACACACATATATATATATATGATTATATATATATATGTATAATTATATATAATGAATTATAATGAATTCTGTGTTTCAAAGATCGTTTTAGTTGCCCGATCAACTTCACAAGCGGTCCCATTTGCATCTGCAGGCTCCACATCTGCCCGCCTCTTGCTCAACTGGCTGTGAGGAGGCTACATCCCTGAAGTCAGAAATGACAAAAGAAAAGAAGCAGTTTGGGGATGGCACGTCCAGAAATCGTATCCATTTGTTTTGCTGAAACCCTTCGGGGACATTCCGTGAGTGGATTGAAAAGAGTCTTTCGCTCCAAAAAATCTACCGGGAAAGCTTCAGCTGCACTTGTCTGGTACGTGTCCACAGTTGGCTCTGCCATGCTCTGCCTCATTGAGACTACCAAGACAGAGTTGTCCGCCAAATCTGAAGTCTTGTCCTCAAATGCTGAGCGTTGACAATGTTGACATTATCTTTGCTGTGACAGAGGCGGGGACGGTACAAGTGCGCTCGTTCTTACCCTTTCAGCTGGGATTGGCATGGCAATGCATGGCACAAAGTTTCTGAAGTCAAAGTGCAAATCAATGCTGAACTCTCCGAATGGTTGTGCTGAACTTTTCTGATAAACCAGCACGCTGCGTTTTTTTCTCTGCAGCATTCTCAACTTGGTCATTCAACATTTAACTGCCGGCCTGCCACTGAGACGGTATATGGCCTCCATGCTTTTTTGTTGGGCCGGGCCATGACTTTCAGAACTTCATTCAACTTCCCTTTGTTGGTGTCCAACGAGAGCTTCTCTCGGATCACGGGTTGTGCCGTCGACACTGGTTGGATGACATAATCTTTGGCTTGGATCACTGGGATGGCAGGATGCAATCGCTTGGCACTTTCCTCCTCTAACTTTGCCAAACTTTCCTCGGTCTCTGGCAAGGGCCTTGGAATGGTTCCAACCTTCTCTCCAACCGCCAGGAAACCTTCCAAGCTGTCGGCGGCATTCTCAGGTGCAATGATCTGACGGAGCCAACGCTGCACTAAGCCCTGTGCACGTTTTCGATTCGCCATGGTCTCCTCTGGATGTGTCTGAAGCGTTGCTACAATCTTCCCAAGCAGAGGTTGACCTGCGGTTTTCAAGGCATCCTTGGTGATTGGTAATCGCTCCATGCAACGCAACAAAGCTGAACGCAGATGCACTGAGGGCAGGGAGCCATTCGGCAGATTTTGCAACCACAGCGCCAAGACTCTACAGCCCCCATAGGTAATGAAAGCATCGGTAAATTGGTATTTCTCCATGACTTCCACGGCTTCGGGCAACAGCTCTAGCTTTTTGACCATGGGTTTGTTCATCCGAAACAATTCCAGATCCTGGTTCGCTGCACTCTCCATTCTCTGAATGAAACTTTCCACGAAGGCGTGGGCCTCTTCATCTTTGATGATCAGGCCTCACAAAGACATCAAAAAGTCACGACAGGGCAATGACATGCCATGACCTCGCGACTGACCTCCTGACATATGTCACCACATGTCACCAAATCCAACCTCCAGTGGTCCATAATCCTCCATGTATCTTAGAAATCTTATAGATCCTTATCATAAACTCATCATACCTTTAGAAGTATATACATGCCTGCATCGTCCTGCACCAATATACATAAATTGAATTAAATTGATATAAATTGGGCATCACAAGCTATGCTGAGATGCGCCAAGATGCCCCTGCGCGGTTTGATGGCTTCCATGACTTGAGCCCACTGAGTTGTGAGATCCAGTTCCTTCTCTTCCTGAGCACATCACCATCATCACCCTACTCAACAAATCTCAACAACCTGATTAGCATCTCACTCTCTCTCTCTCTCTCTCTCTCTTCTGACAGTGACCATGTGAAAGGAGCCAATCCCTACAAGCATGGTATGAGTTGTTACATTTTTGCATGTTAGGACATGTTTTAACCATGAGACCATGAATCAGGTGAATCATCAAATACAAAGCTATCACTACAGTAGGGAGGATGAGGTCAACTTTCTGCAAAATGTCTTCGAGTATGCACTTGTTCCTTTGAGTATGAAGCTAAGTCAGCTTTCATCGGAGAAAGACTTGGCTTCAAAAGCTTCGAGGCACTGTGATGCGCAATGTGTGTGTGTGTGTGTGTCACTATTTGGGAATTGCGAGATGTCAAAGAGCAAGTAGGACCAAGATGGACAAAGTATGGTGGTGATTGAGCTGCTGATACAGTAGCTGTTGGACATGTCCACCGACTGTGTAGCCAAACTTGACGCTAGGCGTCATGTTCTGCATCTGGCTCGTGTCTTCTCCTTCTCCTTCTTCGATGAGGGCTCACGGACCTGCGTCACTCCAAGCGCCTTCCCACATCTGATCACTGTAAAAGTTGGGCTCTTCATGGCTCTGGGTTCCAAACAATGGCAATGGCAACATGGTGTTGACAAACCCCAATAAACCCCAACATTTTGCCAGGATTTGAGGCAACATGAGGCAACATTGCGGGAGAAGGATAAAAATAGACATAGACATACATAGACGCAAACCAGCCAGAACAACATAAGAGAAACGACATGAAACAACTGACAACGCTGGATAACCACCACACCACAAAAAACACATCAATTGCAACTGCAACAACAGATACGATATTGCAATGGCTACACACCCAATGGACTCGAGAAAATGGCTTAAAAGAATGCAAGCTTCAAGTGATGCAAGACCAGTATCAATCAGATTGGCGATCAGCTATGGCAGCTATGGGCCTGTGAACTGGAGTGCCGTGAGCTGGAGTGCCTTTTGCAGATGGGGTGCCTTTCGCCGATGGAGTGCCTCTTGCCGAACCATCCTGGTCGATTTCAAACTCCTGCAAGATATCCTTGTAGACATTGTCGTCCTGCCAGAATCAGGGGGTCCAAACAGCATCTTTCCACATAAAACACTCAAAACATTGTACTAAGTGGCAAAGTAAGTGGCATTCAACTATATAGTGCAGTACAGTTTAGTGCTCCCTTCATTCGTGCAATGCGTATTGGGAACTTGCTTGATCTTGACAGTGAGGTCAAGTAAACGAAAAGTGACTTGCAATCGGCGGTCCTCTGCACCTTGCCCTGTGCGACCTGAAAGCTCTTTGGCTTTCCGCTTCTTGTCTCTTTTGCCCCTCCTATCCTTTGGAAACTTGCAGGAAGTCAAAGATGGTTGTTGAGCATGTTCAAAACATGTTGCAAAAATACTTTAAGACGAAACAGGTGGGAACATTGTGCACAAGATGCAGCAACATAGCACAACACAGTGGCGTGTCATGGCATGCCATGCCAATGTAAGGTGCTGTGATGAAAACCATCGGGTCCTTTCTGTCGGGTGCCGGACTTGGAGATGCAGCTCCCATGAAGGCTGGACTTGGCGACACAGCACCGAAGAAGGCGGGACTTGGAGAAGCACCGAACACAGCCAAAGGATCTTCTTCCTGTCACTGTCGGAAAGGTACCAATCTGGTGCAGCTCCCCATGGCTCCCTCCGCTGGTATGGGCCCAAGAAGAAAGCAAGGACTGATTGGTCCCACGCTTGGGACATTGTAGCAGGAGGTCTGTGAGGATTCTGGGCGGGCCCAATACGGGTTGGAAAAAAAGATAGCATCAAGATAATCAAGATGATTCGATATTTAATTAACACTTGGCCAACATGCCCAAAGAGAAGCACCCAGACCTCTTCAAGGCACAGGGCAGCGAAAACATGTGCCCAAAATCCGCCTCCAACTCCTGAGCCTTCTGCTTCCTCTTGTCTTTCTTTTCCTTTTTGTCCTTCTTGTCCTTCTTGTCCTTCTTGTTCTTCTTCTCCCGTTTGTCCTTTTTATCCCTTTTCTCCTCTCTATGTGGCTTCTCCCTCTTCTCTCTCTTGCCGCGATTGTCCTGATCCAAAGCAATTTCAAGCCGACTTTGGTGCATGCAATTGCATGAAACTGTCTTTTGCCAGCAGGTGACTGGGGCACGACAAATGTCTAGCTGGTCATTCTGATCCCTTGCCTTCTTCCTTCCTTCAGGTGCTTGCTGCACTGCAGGTGACCCATGTCGATCTTCAGGCAACAAAGGAGCAGGGCTCTGGGGCGCCAAAGGAGCAGGGCTCGGCGACGCCCCAAATAGATCTAACGCCGAAGGTTCCTGCCGACAAAGCTTCTTCAAGGGAGTTGGGCGGGATTATCTTGCAATCATGCGAACAACCGCAACCATCTCCAGTCTGAGTCAAATGCCTGAGCTGCGCAAAGAAAGGCCGCACGGTTTCACATCTTCTCATAAACACACATGCTGGTCTACGCTCACTAGCTCCTGATCCGGCTGGGGCTCGAAATACGGCTTAGCCTCCTCATTCTTGTCGCCTTTCTTATCTTTCTTGTCTTTCTTTTCTTTTTTCTCCTTTTTCTCTTTCTTATCTGTCTTCTCTTTCTTCTCCTTCTTGTCCTTCTTCTCCTTCTTTTGTTTCTTCTCCTTCGCTGGAGCAAACATGTCCACTTCAACATTTGGAAAGCAAGAACCTTGAACGCAAGGTTCAAGGCCACCAGTCAATTAGTTCAAGATGCATGGTTGAAGGCAAGAATGGCAAATACATCATATAATTACATAGTATGCATATAGCACGGGACTTTCCATACAACAGCCAACAACAGCCATCAATAGCAATCATTGTCATTCTGACATATTCTGACATGTCCTTCTCAGGGAGTGCTGGTTCCGCTAGAGGTGATGGCGGCTCGTCTGCATTGAAGAGCGTCTCAGGATCCACCTCGGCTACGCCAGGGCATATGACAAAGTTCCGCCAGCGGTCCTTGATTTCTTACAAAATGCCTACTATATACATCCTACTATACTACCGTACACACACACACACATATCTATATATTATAATCCGTCATACTATATCTTACATTCCTATACCCATTGAAAACGGAGACCATTGAAGAATCGATACCTGTCATTCTGCCCGGCTGCCATGAGCTACAAATAAATACTCCTTTTGAGATTTTGAAGGCATTCATCGCCTTCATCCTACAACAGCAGCTCACAACATGACAAGACGACTCAAAATGAGATTGGTTGGCCTCATCCCCTTTGTTCATCTCCTGCGGGCGAGCTTGTTTCTGCATGGCAAATGCAATTAACTATCTAAAACTAGAAAGTGGCAGCCCTGCCATGTTTGAAACAATTCACTTGTGCATCCTCTTCGTTCTCCATGGCTCTGGACTTTGCTAGTTTTGCTCTGCTTGGGAACTGCTCCCAGCCAGGCGGCTGTTGCCGCACTTCATTGTGTCTTTATTTGATTATATGTGTATTTCAGGATATTTTGAGGCAGTGTCTGTATTTGAAGCATTTTGAAGCGACCTCAAGTTGGAACTGTTTTCACTGCTGAACTCATCTCCGGGGATTTGATTGCTTCAATTGCAAATTGGTCCTACTAACTTCGCTTGCCAGCCTTTGAATTTGGGCCAACAGTACTGACAGCGCACACCAACTCTCATGAATCATCATGAATCCCAAGGGTCAAGCAAAGTTCATGAGAAATGACACGCCTGCGCAACTCGGCAGGTCGAAGTTCCAACAAAATGCAACCAACCATGAAAGCTTGGTCCTGCTACGGATGCTAACGCCCAAACTGCTGGGTGCCATGTCTGTTCGGGTTCTGAGGCCAGCTCAAGCGGCACTTGCACATCGCCTGAGGCAATGAGCGGCAGTATGCGAAATCCACAGCATCATGGCATCAAACATCCTCAAACCATCAACAATGCAGGAAATTCCAGAAATCATAATATGTCAAGGCCTTGCTTGTAGATCCACAGTTTCTTCCTGAGACAAAATGATTTACATCTGCGATGATCAGCGTGCAAGTGAGCTATAACTACAAAAATGTGTGACCATCCTGTAGTATATGCATCTTTGCCTGAATAAAGCTGAATAGGGGCTGAATAAAGCTGAATAAAGATCGTCTATTGATGGATTTATACGAGTAGGTGGAAGTTGTGTGTGTGCGCATATGCGACTCTGTTCATCAGGATGACGAGATCTTCAAGTGCCAACTGCCACCAAGAGTCTTCCCGTTGATCTGCAACTTCTTCTTGGCCTTCATAGTTCATATTGTCGCATGGAACAAGCCGCCCAGGGGTTGGTCAATGCTGACATGCTCAAGGTGGCTGCAAGCACTGAGGAGCTTTACCAAATCCAGAAACTCCTGGGGCAACATGTCCGAGCAGGGCATGTCATTGCACTTGGGTAGGGATGGCATAGGATGGCGAAAAGATTAAAAACAGCTATAGAAAGAAATAGACCATACTACTGCCGTGGAGAAGTTGTCTGTTTCTGGCATGTCCTCGCGCTGTCCATCATTCTATACTTCCAGAGGGTCTCATAAGAATTCATAATGTAGCAGCAATGAAGCTGATACAATGTATAGATTATATATATATATATTACTAAATATACTAGTATAGTGTGTGTGTGTGATGCGACTTTTCAGATTGGACAAGAATCTCAGCCACACCTCCACTGCATCTGCAGCACCTCTGCGAATAAGTACTGGCCCCTTTGGCTTGTCGCTTGGCTTCCTTTCCTTGAAGCGGCTTCACCACTGGTGGCCATCATGAACCCCAAGATGCCACAGGTGAACCACAGGCTCAACTTCAGAATCTTAGTATATCTTAGTTCTTGCCGATGACGACTCCTTCTGATCTTCCTAAAGGATCCAAAGGGAAGGTGCAAGCTATTGTTAATATGTTTTCAGCAGTGTAGACAGCGTGGTCCCTGTACTCCCGTGTAATCCATTTGTGGCTCAGCTTCGTCACGGTAGGACACTCGCACCTGCTGTGCGGTTGATGCTAGATCAAGAACCCAAGACACCGCATTACAAGTAGCACTCATTAAAACCCCATTGTCCAAAAGGAGTTCTATACAATTCATTACAATTCTAGTCAAGTATTTAAGAGTGCGTATAAGTGCGTATATAAAAGAGAAATATGGCGCCTGAACGTGTGACGAATCCGGCTTGGAGTTCTTGGTTGCTTTTCCTGAGACGTAGCTCCATAAGTCGTAGGGTACGTGCAAAATAGGCAAGCATGCAGAGTTCAATAAGAATTATCTGAGAGTTCTGAGTGTAAGGAAGCATGCTCCTTGCAAATGTGCGCAAATGTGCTTTGAGTGTCCCACTGCAAGAATGACTCCGGTTGACAACATACCAGCAATACATTTATTGTCTAGTCAATGACGACATGCATCCAATATTGATACAGTGCAAAAATGTCTACAATATACAAATAGTACACTTCAATAGTACAAAGATATATATATATATGCATCAGTTCCCAGGCATGGCAAAAGTCAAGCTGCCGCCCTTCGAGTCTTCACCGGCCTGATTCAATCGCAAGGTTGGGTGCATTCATATGGAATGGAAAGTGAAGGGAAACAAATACCCACCTCGCGTTTGTCTTCCTCAAGCAACTGCTTCATTAGATTTTTCTTCAAACCTCAGGCAGGAACGAGGCACATCTCACCCCAAGTAGAATTCAACCAAAACACGAAACATCAAGAAACATCATGTTGAATTTCACATGAGAAAGCGTAGCTCTGGACGGATCTGTTCTTTCCGCTTTTGCCGGTTGGATGTCGGCGACTCCTTGACAAGTGGAATGTCCAGCACATTCTCGATTTTGCAAATCAGTATAAAATAGTATAAATATATAGCCATATTGTGTCCCAAAGAAACAGATGTTGCGTTGGTGGCTGGGTTGTAACGATTCAAAATCTTCCAGGCTGTGAGCGCTCACAGCTTGCAACTGATGCCTCCTCCTCAGATCCCGAATCGCCTTCATCTTCCAAGCCTTTCTTTACGACATGCAAAGACTGGTTTCAGGGTTCAACACGGATCAACATGGCTCAAGCCATAATAAGGGCGGCACATTCTTTCGCCTTGGGCTTTTCAGCCTTGGGGCCTCCCAAATGGAGGATTTCCCAGACATATCCAGAATCCAGACTTAAACCCAACCCAGATCCACTTCAAATCGTCTCCTCTTCGACCGGCCTCGTCTGAAAGCTGCAATCAAGGCCAAGATTTCATCCCGGCTGTCTTCCCCAAGGGTAACCTGCCAGAACACCACATGCAGAAAAGGCCATAGTCTGGCAATGGTCTTCATATGCAAAGAGACAAACAATACGTGTGTGTGTGTGCATATGTGTGTGTACCTAAATATGTAATATACACACAAATTATGTCAAATCATCACAAAATGCATCGAAATATTGCAAATTAATGTAGTATGGGACCAAAACCAAACAGCAGAACTTTGCGAAGCCAATGCTATGCTCGAGGCGCGGGACGGCCCAAGCAATGGCGCATTATGACAATGCCTTGCTGTTCTTCAGCTCAAAATAGTCGTCTGGAGGCGAACCTTTCAAGACAGGTGGAGCACGTAAGGCGTGTATAACATGATTCCACTGAAAGAAATTGCCAGCAAACACAAGGAGAGAATAGAAAAGCTCATTCCTACTACAGCGATTTGATAGGAGTTGACTTTTAATGCTTCTGCTCATTGTTTCTGTGACACCCTTGGAGGATCTTAGATGTACAGAACTGCTTGTGTAATTTGTGTAGATCACTGCGGGGCACATCTTCCAAGCGTTCCAAGAGTGTTCCAAGGCCCAAGCTCTTGCCAGGGCTTCTGCCCTTCTCATAGCTCTTGCCCTTGGCAGCACACTTGCCACCTTTGCCGCGTCCCGACATCCGGGGCCATCATCCACAGCTAAGTGGCGTCGTGGCTAATGTGGTGACATGTGGTGACTTGTTGCGCGTGTTGATGGAATGGCCAAAAATATGTCAAACATCGCAAAACATTCGCATTTATAAGTCCTAGTCTTTGGAAGTATATGTGTATACATACGTGTATATATATATATACATAAACTACGGATAGTTTGTTTCCATTTGCTCATGCATCAGAATCCATGGTGCCCTTTCGGTCAATGAGTGCAACTATTTGCAATCCATACGACTTTGTCGCGAGTTCCAGTTACCTTCCGATATATTCCGATCATTGGATGTCTGCTTCTTCATTCCCAAGCCCTTTGAAGGCTTGAGTGGAACAACCCATGTGAGGCGTGCATGCAAGCTTTGTCAGCCAGTCTAGCTACAATAGGATCTTATCGCGATTGATAACATGATTTCTCATTTAGCTTCATGCTTGGGCTGAAGGTCTGATTTGGAAGGTTCCAATGGCTCCCAGGTCTGGAGGGATACATCCACCTACAAGCCAAATGTCAACCACTTCAAGCGGCCCTTTTGACACGGCCTGCGAGTTTGCAGGACGGTGAGACATAGGTGCAACATTGCAGCATATTGAAGCTAGCACCAAGTTCCGCCAACCAAACGGGTCGGCATGCGGCATAAGTATATACATGTACATGCAACACATTGCAAGACATTACAACACCATGCAACCGCTTGCTGGTCAAGTTCTTCTTCGAACATGACCCGCCTTGACGTATCTTGTACGTTGGCATTCTACCGTGCAATCACAAAGCCCCATTGGCTGTGAACCCGACATAAAACAAGGACAGTGAAATACATTAACCAAGACATTTCAACAATGCATTGAAACCAATTACAAGCTCACTGCTGGTAGCTGCGTGCCGGTAGCTGCGCTTCATAGGTCCTCCTCTGACAACTTTGAGTCGAAGGAGAGCAACCCGAACGCATCATTCCTGAGTGAGACATGATAATACAGATGCCTAGAAGGTGCCTACAAAGCACATCAAGATGACCGTGTCATTGGGTCATGCAAGTTACACGTGTGTTGGTTCACTTCCCGTTTCTGTGTAGTAGATCGCACGTCCCACGCGGCAATTTTATATATATATATATATAATAGAACTTGCTCATTCCTGATAGTGCACTGTTTAGCTTTGGAATCATTGTGTACGTGTGCATCATAACTTGATACAATTTGATACAATTTGTGCATACTTTTGGCAGCGGCTAGGGTACATTGCAAAGTTGTCCGACAAACTGTGTTCTGCTGAGTGAGGCTCGTCGGAACTGAATTCTTAGGCGAGTTAGCCTCAGAGTATCCGCAGTCTTAGGCTGTGAAGATTGTCGAGCAGCATGAAGCAGCTGAAGATGGCTAAAGAAATCGCTCAGCGTACCAAAAGCTTCTGAGTCAACAGAATATGGCTGGAAACGATGACAAAATCAACCTGAACATACAGTAAGTCAATCGATTTGGTCTCGTGCACCATGCAAGTGTGCTCCTGTTTGCTTCATAGGCAGGGGTTTGCCCAGCAAAGGGACAGCTGTTTTATCGACCCAACCTGAAGGTCTAAAATTGGATGTAGTCGCATCCCAAATGCAATCATCAGGCGATATTGAATGTCACCAACAATGACATATTCGACCAATTTCGACCATCAGTATATTATCCTAGCTGAACCCCTGTGAAACAGTAGGTTTCGTGCGATTCAAAAAAATGCCGGGTCCGGTGTAAAGATGGCAAAATGTTCAAGACTTCAGCACCGGACAGGTGCGACAGGTGAAGAGGCCATCTTCTGCAACAACCTCAGAATGCTTCAGAATGTGACAATATGTGAAAATCACCGAATCCTCGGAGGAAAAGTATAAAAGAGTAGAAACTGAAGGTCCTGAAGTGTTGATAAAACATGATAAAAACATGATAAAATCATTAGTAAAACCTCACTAACATTCCATGAACTTCTCTCCAAGCAGTGACGTGCACTGAATTGCTATCCACGTGACACTGGCGAAGGTGGCAGCTTGGGGAGACCAGGTAGCTCCGATGGTTGTGGTGGAGAGAATCGTCTCTCAGCACCTGAGAAAGAACCGATCACCACCATTCACCATCCCAAGATATCCCAAGATATCCCAAGTGTCTCATGTCCGTTATGGCCCTGATATGCCCTGATGACTTCATTGACCCAAATCTGCTCAGATCTCAGATCCGGCTGTCACGGCGCGAGTTTCGGCAGTTTCCACCCAGCTCTGTCGCAAGCCCAGCGCCTGTACAGGATGACATCAGGATGACATCAGGATGACATTCAGACAGTGTGCTTGAGCTTGCTACCACCTGCAGTTCGTCTAGATCAGAGGTGTCTGTGTGAACGTGGCTAACACACATTACACCAACATACACCTACCATCACCTACCATAGAAGTTTGCCTCACAGGCATTTCCTATGGTTTCTTGGATCATCCGAGCTACACTTCTCCAAATCATGCCGTAGCCTCTAAGACAGTCAGGACCTTCTCTCGGTCTGGCGCAGTCGGAGGTAAGCAAATCACCAATGCAATCCGCCCGCGGTCTGCGCTGAAGCAGTCTTGGAGCAGACTTGTCAACACCTGACAGATGGCTGCACTCACCGAAGACTAAACGATTCAAAAAGCGTCCAGCACATTGGGGATCCAGGACCAAGTCATGTGACATGATATCATGTGACATCAATGATACTATCTCAATCTCGATCAACCTGGATTTTTCATTGTTTGCTGAATCTCAGTTGCAAACTACCTCGTGTCCAACAGCGAATTGACAGGACATTCGTCACGGGGCGCCCAACTTCATCATGTGCAAACCATTGCAAACCAAGATCAGCAAGAACCGTCAAGAATCATCAGTAATTAACAATCATCAATTCCAATCAGCAACAACAACAAAGAATCAATTCTATTTCAACCATTTATAATCCGTTTATATCCATTTATAGCCTTTGAAAACCATGATTGGCATCCCAAAAACATCCAAAAAACCACAATCGCATGGAGGTCCTGGCTGCCGGAGCCCGGGGCTGCTTCCGGCGCGGCCGTGGGCGACCTCGTTGACGCATCATGGTGACACGTTGAAGGCACAAGAATAGCGGAATGACATTCTGAATCCATCTAAATCCATCGCAATCCATCAAAATCCATTAGCAAGGCATCCAAAACTCAAAACTGAATCAAAAATCATCAAAACACTCACACAAACCAATACAAACCACAAATTTTGTTCGCTCGCGACAAAATCCGAAATATCCGAGGGGCCAAGTGGACATGGCGATGCCGGTGCTCTTGCGCCGCAAGGCCACCTGGAAACACGAAACGTCACGAAACGTCGTTTCAGCTCAGCATCCGCCAGCATGGCTTCCCGGACTTGGATCTGCCTCCCCAGCACTACCAAAAAAAAACATAGCCATACCACCCACTATCTCTCTCCTATCCTAATGAACATAATGATCATAATGATGGTCTCAATATCATTAATTATCCGATTTTCTGGGACAAATTTGGGTGCTCTCATGACGTCTCAGTCAGAAGTCTCTTTTGGACACGGCCTTTCAAGCTAGTCAAATTAGATGCAAATTGCCTCGGAAGTCACCCCCCAAAAAAAACAACCCCGGATTGTGTTTGGTTTAAAGACCCGATAACCATTGCCATTTGAATGTGTGAACTATGACGCTTTCACAAATACCATATACTGTACAGTACTGACTGACTGCATCAACTTTCATCTGCTGCTGTCCGCGTCACGGATGTTGCGATGGCTTGGCTGACCGTGCGATCCACAGCTGCTGACCGCTTGCCGGCCAAATCCACCGCCAACAGCCGGCTGCGAATCCCAATGCCTGCGATCCAAGCTAAACCCAATTTCGGCAGCAGCATGCTGAATCAAGTAGAACCGCCACCAATTGAAACATACTGAAACATTCGAAACGTTTCTTAATGAGATAATATTGATTAATATTGTATAGGTAGATGCAGCACCCTGCCACCGAGACCCTGAAATATATTGAAATATCGCATACAGCAGAGTATAGCTCAGAATGGTCTGGTCCAAACTTCCACACACAACACAAGACAAGTCATTGTCCTCCAGGAACAAACACCACATTAAACCCAGAAGGGTCCTGTGTGACGATTGGTCCGTCGGATGTGCACGATGAGCACTGCTTGGCGATGAGAGCGGCAAGGCCGTTGCCAAATCTCCTGTCAGATTTCTGCTAGCCGTTGTCCAATGTGTCCAAGGTCACAGATGTCTGGCATACCTTTACCATACCTTTATCTCATTCCCATTACTTTGCTACACAATTGTCATCAACTTTGTCATCAACTTTGTCATTGTCATCAACTTTGTCCTAAAAGCTAACCAAATATTGGCATGTAGCAGGCAAAACGCATTTTTTGATCGAGCTTCTCAGAGGGTTTGCCGCAACAGCCGGCCCAGGACCAGGATATACAAGAATTTGGTGCATTATGATACAGATGACATGAATACACATTAGCAATCAGTAGATATCAGTAGTATGATATGAACGACATTGAATGGCATAGTGGATATTGATATTGCTATAGAGCAGTCCTGAGCCAGGTCTTTCACCTCCTGCACTTGAGCCACACGCCTTGTGGCTGCACCCTCCAACTGCGTGGAAGCAAAAACGGCTTGGCCTGACAGTCCGAAAGTCAAACAGCGAAGATGAGCCAGTGTTTCAAGTTTTTAACAATGCCTGATAACACCTGGGCGCGTCAGGTGTTGCAGCTATCCAGGTCATGGGCCTTGGCCATAGCATGGCCTTCTTGCCACGATCTGCGGCAAGCTCGTGTCGTGACTGGCATCAGTGAGGAGGTCAATGGGCGGCTGATTCTCCGCAATCTCGAGAGCCTGGACATCCTGGCAAGCGGTGCCACATCATGCCACATCCATCTTAGTTTTTCATCCATCTTCAACTCCCAGCTCCAAGTCACTGCATTTCCTGGCAACAACAAGACTAATTATTGTCACAGCATCACAAGGTGTAATCATTTGTCGGAATCACATCTCCATCCATTTCCTTTTTCCAGTCGCTTTCCCGTCGTTTTCCCATTGTTTTCCCTTCCTTTCCCCTTCAGCCAAGAATCAAAGTGAATCTCCGAGCGCCAAAGCTCACGGGCTTTGATGGAGAAGAGATCATCCAACAGCCGTGGAAGAAGTCCCGGCTGCTCTGCAGAGCCACACCTGGCGAAGGGCCAGAAGAGCCGGGTCTGAAAAGGGGCAACCCCCCATTAATCCCATTGTGTATACATCTATATGTAAATTATATACAGAGATAAATATATAGGACATTTGATTGGCATTATTTGACAAATATGATGCTACCCAGAGGGTCTGGGGGTATCACGGACTACCCCATCTTTTGGAACAAATCCGCGGTTGGGTAGCCTTTTGCAGTGCTGACTGGCATGGGCATAGTCAGAATCCATCACATTGCAGATGTTAATTACATCCAAATTGCATGATCACGCACATTCCTTAGGCCCGAAAACACAAAAAGATACAAAAAGGAACACCCAGCTGAAACAGATCAAGGCACAATGTGAAGCTCATGCCAGCTCCAGGTGGACCACAAGCAATGAGACTCACATCTCGACCATCAATGGCTGCTTGGGCAAGACCAGTGAGCTCACCATAGACTTGTGCCTCTACAAAAGGATGGTCAGAGCATGTCATAGGCGGCCGTAGGCTGCCATGAATGTTTGTTTTAATCAGTAGAGTTTACACATGTTCGCTGCAACCCTGACGTTGCTCCGCGTCTGAAGATAAGTTGATGTTACTACTCCAATCCACATATTTGCCAGAGGGGGTGGCGGATGTTTATCCCTTATTAATATAAGTTGATGTTACTACCCCAATCCACATATTTGCCAGAGGGGGTGGCGGATTTTTATCCCCTATTAAGATAAGTTGATCTTACTACCCCAATCCACATATTTGCCAGAGGGGGTGGCGGATTTATACCTTATTAAGATAAGTTGATGTTACTACCCCAATCCACATAATTATTTGCCACGGGCAGTGGCAGATTTTTATACCCTATTGAGATAAGTAGATGTTACTACTATGTTGGGTGTGGAGCAACGTCCGGGTTGGGGCGCACATGTTTGTACATCAGCATGTTCTGATGATGATGCAACACAGATGCAAACTCATGAAGTCTCGACTAACTGAATGACTCTTGGTCACGTTCTCTGTAAGAACGCATCTTTGACAGAACTTGATCTCATCTACACACATGAATGCACTTGAAATTTTCATGATCTCCGGCTAAACAGCTTGCCATTGCCCTTGCCTGTGTGCTCTCTGGTCCAAGCACAGCACTGAAGTCACAGGTTGCGTAGCTGCCATCCAGCGCGATCTGCAAATATCCAAACAGGTGGCATCAAGGCCAACCGGCTGGAATGAGTTTGATGCCCGGCTGGATGATGTCCCGTCTACACATAGTCTATCCAGAATATATTGTATATTTATGTGTATATAGACTTTATTATAGATATATATATATATATATAATTATATATATATATGTGCTGCAGAACCTGATCTTCAAACACCATGACAAAATGTTGAACAAGTGTTCGCAAGTGCCACCTCCAAGGTGCGGCGATCCACGCGCCTCAGCAGAAACTCTGATGCAAACGCTGCTAGAACTAAGAAGGACGTGAATGAGATTGGAAAATATTGAAAACCGAAACTTTTCAGAATGAGATGGGCTTGTTTGATCTTATTTGCATCATGTCATTTCAGATCTTTTCAGGTCATTTCAGGTCATTTCTACATCTATGCGTTCAGCTGAAGGATTTTGCCCAGGAGCCTCAACACAGGCGCGAGCCCGGCATTCATGCGCAACGCCTCGTGCAGTTCCTGCGTCAGTGGAGGTCGCACTCGGCAAATGGTGCGAAGACCACCTCGGCCCCGGGGACTCGAGGTGTCATGATGTAAGAATGATGGGATAATGATACCAATATCATCAGTATAATCACATTATATTTTTTCATTTTATTGTGCCTTATGTATGTGGGAATTCCGAAGTCATTTGAAATCATATCAAATCATATGAAATCATATTCGCGTAACATGGTGTTGCTCCTTTGTTCCGATTGCCACACTGCCTGAACTGCCCTTCATTGCCCTTTCCACCTCAGTGGCTCAGCGTCTTGGCCGAGCAGCTTTGTGTCTCCGCCACCGAGCATCGCAACTCCTGGCGTTCCCGGTCCAACTCATCGAGGATGGCATTGGCTAAGCCATGCTGCTGAGCACGCCTCAGCAGCTCCTTAGACCCATGGAACTCCTGTGGAACTCATGGAAACTGACCCCAGAGGAAAAATGCCGGACAGGAACCAGACAAAACTCATGTTGAGTCATCTGCAATACAATGAAGTAATCTAATATGTGTTTTATCATTTCTGGTGTATAGGCCCTATAGATCCCTATAGTCTGCATCTGACAAGAGTCACTCAGTGCTTCACACAGTTGCGTTGTTGCAGGCATGAGGAGACGCTGATCCACACCCACCTCATGGGGTTTCATGGGCGCAAGGGTTTTCCAAGGTTCCCCAAAAATTCAGCCGGTATCTCGATCTCACCCTGCAGGGACTATGTGACGAAATGGCTCAATACGGACATATGGAACTGACAAGTTCGCAAATTGAAATAACAAGGGAGGCCAAAACAAAACCAACTAAATATATCAATTTTTCCAAATATATTCAAATGTATAAATATATAAATATATATGAGCCGTTGTCAAAACTCTTGTTCTTCGCTTGGTTCAAAAAAATTGGGTATCGCTTTTGGGGGGGCCCTATCGCTAACCATGGTTTTGTAAAAAAAGAGGAAGGGAAGAGGAACGGAAAAACAAATGAGAAAGAAAAATAAAGAGGAACAGAAAAGGAACATAAAAGAAAAATAAAAGGAAATGGAGAGAAAAAGAAAGGGAACGGAAGAGGAAAGGAAGAGGAAGGGAAGAGGAAAGGAAAAGGAAAGAAAAAAGAAAGGAAAANAGAGAAAAAGAAAGGGAACGGAAGAGGAAAGGAAGAGGAAGGGAAGAGGAAAGGAAAAGGAAAGAAAAAAGAAAGGAAAAGCAAAGGAAGAGGAAAGTAAGAAGAACGGAAGAGGAAGGAAAACGAACGTAAGGGGAAAGGAAAAGGAAAGGAAAAGAAACCCAAAAGAAGGAAAAGGAAAGGGAACGGAAGAAGGAAGAAAAAGGAAAGAAACAGGAAGAGGAAAGGAAAGGAGGAAAGGGTCTATTNAGGAAAAGAAACCCAAAAGAAGGAAAAGGAAAGGGAACGGAAGAAGGAAGAAAAAGGAAAGAAACAGGAAGAGGAAAGGAAAGGAGGAAAGGGTCTATTATTAGTGGTCTGGGGCTACTTTTTGAACAAAAGGGCATCGCTAAGGTATCGCTAGGGGTATCGCTAATTTCGTCTCTTCATCTAGGCAACTTTATGTCAAACAATTTAAGATGTGGGTATTCTGAACAACTATAGNGGCCCTATCGCTACACAGTGTTTTGTGCACTTTCCAGACACCAATGAGCCCTCAATACATAAGTTAGTATACCAGAGTTTTGACCGTACCTCATATATACATATGTATATGTATATGTACATATGTATGTAATTATATATGTGTGTATATCCAAATATCTTCAGACTCCTTCCCAATATCAACCCCATATCCATACTATCCTTCCCGTACAAAACGAACATCCAGGCTGCATCCGTGCAATCCGCAATGGCTCGGCGCAAGGCTCTCACATCCCGCGCAGCTGAGGCCCGTCGAAGCTGCTCCAGCGCCTGCTCGACCTAGCGAAACGCGCGTGGCCATTGCTGACTTCACCAAGTCGAAATCAAGGCAGCATGGGTCGCATGCGTCCCTGTGAAACGTCTCATTGATAAATACTGCTCTGGATTTTGATGATTCGTACGTATTGTATGTTGACGTTGATGTTGATGTTGACATTGACATTGACATTGACGTTTGATGATAATGATGATGATGATGATGATGATGACGACGACGACGACGACGAGGATGATGATGATGATGATGATGATGATGATGATGATGATGATGATGATGATGATGATGATTCGATGATGATGATGATGATGATGATGATGATGATGATGATGATGATGACGATTCGATGGTGATGATGATGATGATGATGATGATGATGATGATGGCGATGACGATGACGACGATGACGATGACGATGACGATGACGATGACGATGACATGACGATGACGACGACGATGACGATGACGATGACGACGACGACGATGAGTTGGCTGATGTTGTCTGCCACCAAAATGATGGGATCCAATATGGATCCTTAAGTATAGGCGGCATGGCTCTTGGATCGTTCAATTGTTCGATATGCGTCGAGCAAGGTCAGGTCAACCTTCCCTGCTCTTGTGACAGGAACTTCGTGGTCTGCAGCTTCGTGCTGAGTGGTGCTCCTCAAGAGAGGCCTTTCTATGCCGAGGATCTGCTACAGTGGCCCCTTGACAGTCACGATTTTATGAGTGGATCAAGGGCAATGTTCAGAGGGTGCCCATGCCCTTCTCGAACAGCTAATTAGGTTTCTCCACAATGGAGGCAATCCATCCATATCTAGCATCCCCAAAGCTTGTGCTGTTGCGTGGCAATCTGAGAATCCAGAATGGCAACGGGAAATCGCAAAACCGCAACAACTGGGTAATTTTGCATTGCATGTTGGACTACCTTTTTTATGGAGTATTTTCCAAGCCACTCAGCAAACATTGAGATGGGTTGTCCAAAGAGAACACTTCAAGAGAAAGTACCTCTTTCCATCCCACGATTTCTTTTTCTTTTCCACATTTTCACCATATTTTTCCATGGCTTTTGAATCCGAATCAAGCCATCCAAGGTGCATTGGACGCTTGGCAGCAGTGAAGGAGATGCACGTGTCTGAGGATCAGGTGAGGGTTGGGCTCTCCTGGTTGTTTTGATGGAGCTTGGATGGCTCTTATCTCTTATGTCCTTTATCTTCCTTACCTCCATTTCTAGATGGGCTTGTTGAAAAAAAGGGGGTTACCCAACATGGCCCGTTGAAAATGATGCAACCTGGGAATACCCTTCCTTCAATTTAAGGGTATATAGTAATCTTTGAACATCCATCACATCGAAAATCATGGGGTTACTGCAGCACTGCGTCATTTTGGCGCACCATTCACTGGGGCAGGCAAGTTTGGCTTCAGTGCCATCGTCATGGCAAAGGGCGGCAGCGGCACATTTCGCTGTGGGTGAGCAGGACGATTGTGGTGGGGCGGGTGAGATGGAGAGCTTGGTAGTCTTTAGTGCCAACAAATGGCAAAACATGGCAAAACTAGCATCATCCGAAGTAATCATCTGCGATCCAAGCCGTGTCGCTGGGTGAGAGTCTGGATAGCCAAAAATCAAAGCGCTTGGATCAACCTGCTTCCTAGCTCTTGCGCTGGCAAGCCCATTAGCACACCAATACTGGACAGACATGCAAAGATCGTAGAATGGTCTGTTTAGCAGTGAAAGCCGCCGGTTTTTGGACAGTCAATATGGTTGGCGTCGCAAGATGGTATGTTGAGATGCCATGAGGCTGCGGTTAAGGGGATGTGCTGCCGGACCGCGAGCGGCTGGCTGAAAGACAGCTTCCAGCTTCCGGCCTTTGCAGGCCATGGGGTGAGAAGCGGTGTCAGATTGTTGGCCGTTGTTGGGGTCAAAGTACCTCAACTACCTGGTCGGAATAGTAGGGATGACCGTATACCTGCATTTTCAAGGTGCAGACATGGCCATCGCAAGAAATCCCTATCACTGGTAGGCATCGGCCAAAGCTTCCAATTGTGGTTGCTTGTTGTTTATGATACCTTGATTTGTACACTGGGATTTGGTGCGATGGACCATTCAAATCCCAGGACAGAACCGTTCTTCAGGGACTCTGGCAATCCTAGCTGGCGATGGAAAACTCTCTATTTTTTCTTGATTCTCCGATTGATATTCTGATTCCTATTACCAGGTTAGATTACTAGATGGTACATATATACTATTTCAATCCATGCAGCTCACTTTGACCAAGAGATTTTCATCATGCCTTTGGCCCATGCCCCAGGGGTAGATTTGGTGACAGAGATCCCTCACCAACGCTTTGATGTGCAACAGTGGCAAGGATTCCTGGTGTCGTTGTCGATTGTGGGACCCAGGATGCACAGATCTCCTGCCATTTCTGGGCCATTGGCCATCTGAATTTTCGGCACCCAATTGGTTGGTCCATACTCAGACCAATGCGATCATAAACAGCCCCAACAACCTGGAATCCTTAGATTTTGAGTGTGGTGTCTCAACTCTGGTGAATTGACAAGCACTTGGGCTCAATCGGACTTGTAGAAATCAATTGCCAGAAACTTCAAATAAAGCTGAGAATATCGGACTACTCATAGCAAACTTTTCATTTTGTGTAGGGTGGCTCATGCAAGGTGTGCCAATGGTCAGGAAGAAGTAGTTCCGCCCTTAGTTGTTTCATCCCAACCCTGTTGGTAGCCTGCTCCGTGTGAACGGTGCTTTTTCATCAAGACCTTTCAAGAATAAGATCAGGACAGAATGTTGTGGTTGCAGCCCATCTCCAAGGTCCAGAATGGCATGAGCTGTTCAAGGTGCCACTGGATTGTGGGGTTTCTGGAGTCTCCCGCATGGAACGAACAACTTCCTCACTGATCCCTGGAAGCCGCCCCTAGGCACGGTTCCTTCATGGAGGCTGCGGATCTATTTGATCACAGCTTCTTTGGCATCAGCGCAAAGCAGGCACCCTGCTAGGGCTGGGGCCATTGGAACGCTGGGAAGGACCACGGTTGCACCTGCCGAACCAGGAATTGACTTGCCATTGAGACTTTGAAGGGAAAGGAAAACTGATCTGGTTGCAACCTTTACTTTTTTTTGCTGAACACCAAGACATTTGCTAGTTTGGCGTACGCCCCAGCTTTGGACAAAGCCGCAGGTGAGCAACATGCCAGTGTCCGAGAGGCATTGGGAGTTGCCGCGATGCGGTACGTTGGGTTTCTTCGAAGTTGTAGGACAAGGGCAGATATGTAGCGCCTACTGGCGCCTACAAGTGCTTCTGTCATTCTGCAAGATCTATTTCTTGAGAATGTTGGTTACACCATACTAGGATACGCTTGAATGATTGCAGGCACTCAAGCCTATTCTTTGGGCTCAATAAACACCTCTGAGCTACCTCCATTGTGTTCACAGATCGCACACCTCACACGTGCAGCTGGTTCATCCGTTTCAGCTGCCAATCCTTGTTGCTTTTCTTCAGGACTCTGGATTTTGTTGAAAGCTAAACTTTCCATAGCGCTGGATCTTGTCATTTTCCGTCCCTGATCTTCAGGTGGGCCTTGGAAGTTGGTTACGAAGCCCTCTTCGATGCAGGTGGGTGGATGCGAGGGGGGATGCCATCTGGAGTTTGATGGCTGCACCACTCTTGGTCCTCTTGGTGCTTCCATGATGGCGGGAAACGGATCTGTATAGCTTTCGTGGCCCGGAGGTTACACCAAGCAATCGCTTCGGCGGTTGAAGGGTGATGTCCTGGTGGGGGTGCACACTGTGGAGAACCAGCTGAACTTCAGGATCTGGAGATGGCGAGCACAGCTGCGCATTCCAAGGGCTATGACCAAGCTGCAGACTTTTATTGGTGGTGTCGTCCAAAGTGTTGACATGAGTGGGCCAATCATGATCATGGTCTATCTACAGTGGAACTTCATATTTAGCAGAAGGATGAGACCTGGAGTTGCTTTAAATCCCCGTGCAAGTCATTCACCAAATATTTGCGAGCCACGGACCATGGAAAGCCTCCACCAGGACATCTGAAGCGTCCTCCTTCGGCTTGGGTGGCTCGCAGGCTCGCGAGGTGCCAATCGCAGTGACCGATGCAGGAAGTGAAGTTGGGGTGGCTCAAGAAACGTATTTTGTCCGGTCGTTTAAGCACGGACATGAGTTCTTTTTGATGTATTTGGCCTTTCTTTGTGGGCAGTCCTGATTTGGATTACTTAAACATAAAAAGAAATCAATAGGTTCTCAACAGACATGACGCCAGAGACGGAGACGAGCAAGAGTTCAGGAATGAGTATGAGTATGTTCTTGTTGGATGGCTGGATGGTTGGGTGTGCCTCATTTTAGGTTTGCTGCATGCGTCTCTAAATTCATTCAGCTTAGCTGTCCCGTTTTCGTTGTCAGGCAAACTTGCTGTCATTTCACTTGAATCTCACTGGACAGAGTATTGTGGCGCTCCCAGCTAGTCTGCTCAAGTTGCTAGCCATGCTGTATGGCTTTTCAAGGTTCCAATGATACGGTGAAAAGGAAGAAGGGTGAATCATACTACTTGGATAACGTGGTTTTGGATACTTGCTGGTTGTTTCAGGGATTTTTTCGTCGCTTGGCTGGTTGTTTCAGGGATTTAGTTGCTTGGGAACGCAAGGTGTTCGACACAGATGGCTCTTCTTCCTTTGCAGCTCTCCACCATGCTGGGATCCCCGGTGAGCTGCCATGAACCTGTGCCACAACATCTTGGGTCAGGATTGTCAACGCCCAAAGTTGAATCATATAAGAAAAGAAATGAGCAACATCTGTTGAAAATTTGTTCCTGGGTCTTGAGTCATGTCTGTTTGAGAGGAGATTCAATTGAGTCACCTGCGGCATGAAGGACGAGCATCATAGTGCCGCAACAATGTCTGGACCTACCTTCTCATTGCTTGTATTGAGTATTCACTGGATTCCATGCAACCGGGGTAATCACTTACCCACTTCAAGAGGATTCAATTAAATGTTAATTGCGTTTCCTCTCAACTTCATACCATCCTCCACAAATCAGGGAGTCCCCGGCCAACGCGACTCTGGCTCAAGACCAATCCTGGCTTCCCCAGTTTGAGCCAACGGGCTCCTTGTAGTGTGGCAGGCGGGAGGTGGGTGACATTGTCGTCAGCAATCTCGCGACAGTTTTGTTGGCAGAATTTTCACTGCTTTACAATGCTTTACAGCTTGAAGTCAAGAGAACTTTGAGAGTGTGGTATTTCCTGGCGGGAATTTGCAGCACATGATCTATACGTATCTACAGTAGAATCTATGGTACCCACCTGTCTACTTATCTGTCTACTGAATCTAATAATCTAGTGTATCTACCGTGACTATCTATCCATCCATCTGTTCACCGAGATAGGTCGATCTGATCTGTCTATCGATCTGTTTATCTATCTGTGAATTTGTTGATTTGTCCATCTGTTTGATTCTGTTTGTCTATCTATCAATCCATCTATAAGTTTAGCTGGCTAGATGCAGGAGCAAAGGGAAATAACATCTAAACTTTACTGGCTTGTTTGGCTTAACTGGACGACCCAATGGATGCCAGGATGGCTGGGGGTTACGACCGTGCCATCACCGTGTTCTCGCCGGATGGTCATCTATTCCAAGTGGAGTACGCCCTGGAGGCATGGTGGAGCCTGGCGGAGGTTAAGGCGTTCCAAATAGATCGCGAAACTTGTGGAGGGTAAACGAACCCAAGCTTCGCTATTTGAGTGGGGAAAACTTTGGAAAACCATTGCGATGGAAAGCCAAATCTCCTCGAATTTCCAGGTCAAGGCAGCATTTCGCAAAAAGTGTCACAGTCAAGTCATCATTGAAGACTTGAGGAGGGTAAAAAGGAGACCTCGTAGGGGTACAGGACCATTGGATCTGAAACATCGCCTCAACAGGGTATGCAGATCATAGTATGACTATCATTCTCGGTATCATCTCATGCTGTTACAGGCCTGGGTTGAAGGGAAAATCGCCAGGAAACCATGGTTTTACTCAAACCTATCCCCAGCCGGTGCCGAGCCGGCCAGGCGGTCCGGAAGGGCACAACTACGGTTGGCGTCAAGGGCAAGGACTGCAACTTGTCTCAGCGGGGGGTCTGGAGGTCCATGGTGCCAGACGGAACTATTTGGATGATGAGAAGAATTTGAATTCATTTCAGTTTTAGGGGCTGAAGATGGCAAAAGCATTCTGCTGACAATATCCCCTGCCCGAATTGCCTCCAATTCATTTCTGCTAAAGTTGGGTTGCACCCAAAAAACATCTCATTCATTTTACTCCCTTATTTTCCAAGGTTTAGCCATGTTTAACCCTAGTTCACTGGTTGATTGCCTGGCGATTTTGAGGTGTGGTCCTGGCCGTGGAACGGCGCGCAACGCCCAAGTTGCAGGATCCCAGGTGACTCGGCGTCACTGATATTGATTTCCTAGGCGGCCAAGGGGCTTCCTTGTGCAAGATGCTGGAAGTCCAACCCGTCAACTTCCATGTGTAGAGTTTGGTAGACTCCGAAGATTTTTTTTCCCACGCTGTGCGCCAAGGACAATTCGAAAAATCTTGGTGGTGGACGACAACATCGCTTTGACCTTCGCAGGCTCGAACTGTGCCACTTTCTCCGCTGGTCAGTTTCTCAGAAGCTGCATCGCAGGTCTGAATGCAGATGCTCGGGTGCTGGTGAACAAGACGAGAGTGGAATGCCAGTCGTATCGCCTGAATGTCGAGGACCATGGGATTCCATGGGATTGCTTTGCTGACATAAGTTGGACAGTGGACATATTTTCATTTTTCTGCCTGCCTGCGTGGAATCAAGACTCTGGGGACTGAGGAATACCCAGGACACATGCTTGCTGCCTTCATGAAGGATCATCATTTGCAGCATAGCCAGCTTCAATCTAGTCATTTGTGCAGATGCCAGAATGTCACAGCTTAGATGTCAATGGCAGAGACACAGAAAGACCATCTCCAAGATACTTGGTATCAGTTTCTGGCCCCCGTAAAACTTGCTGTTGCTTCTTTTGCGAGCATCAAATCTCATTGAGTCCAGTCTAGCCTGTTTCTCCCCAAATTGGTTTGCTTACTTCTGCACTTACCAAACTTACTCACCCCCAACTGAAATCCTCAAGCTTCCCAAGCACCAAATTGTTTGAACTCTGCCATGGCACGGCCTCTGACCATCGCGTTTCTGGTGCTATGCTGGCGGAAATGTGGTGCCTTTGAAAGATGTCTCGGGGAGGTGCAGTTTTTTGAGACCTGGCAATGGAAAAAATCCCCATGTTCAAAAGGGACATCATCTGCAAATTCAGGATTTCTCATTGCAAGGATTGATTACCAGAATGTATTAATCATAGTGTTCTATAAGCGTATTTCTTGGGTACTGAAGCGTTTCTGGAATGATCCAATGGCAAGAATGAATTCATCAGCAACCTCATGTGTCAGATTTGTTTGAAGGGAAAACTTCCAGGAACCACCTTTTTGATCAGCAAAACCTTGGGTTTTTTTCTGTGCAGGGCTACCTCCATCAGCGGCTCTGTGAAGCCTGGGAGCAACGTCGGAGTGCAGGCGTGGGACGATGATTTGGAGGTTGTTCGAATTGGGACCACTTTTTTGGTCCATGTATCAGCTGTTTCGGTGTTGGTTAGCATATATTGTTCCCTGTCATACCAGTGCCATGCGCATTACTGTGGCGGCTGCAAGACGTTGAAGCACAGCCCGCTCTGCCAACAGCAGCCCTGGCAGCCGGTGGCACCTCCAGAGCCGGTGCTGCCTCCAGAGCTGTTGCTGGCAAGAGGAAGCAATGCAAGCACTTTGGGCATACTGCGATTTGGCGCAACAGATCTGACAGATGTGACAGAGGTGACAGGTCCAGCCTCATGCGCAACACCAGAGATTGTCTACGACTACAACGTGACCTTGGACAGGCTCTCCTTTGGGGGATACGCATCAAAATAAAGATATTATCACACAATATCGTTCCCTTTCATTGTTCCTTTTGTTACCTTGGATCAATTATGGGAGAGATATCGTTTGAACCCCTGCGCTGAGACAGTGCAATCACACAATTTTGTTCCTTGTCGTTGTTCCTTTTTTACATCGGATCAGATTTGGCAGGAACGTCATTAGCACCCCCGCGCTGAGACAGTGCAATCACACAATGTTGTTCCGTGTCATTGTTCCTTTTTTTACATCGGATCAGATTTGGGAGGAACATCGTTGGAACCCCCGCGCCGAGACAGTGTAATCACACAATTTTGTTCCCTGTTGTTGTTCCTTTTGTTACCTTGGATCAGTTATGGGAGAGGTATCGTTTGAACCCCCGCGCTGAGACAGTGCAATCACACAATATTGTTCCCTGTCATTGTTCCTTTCTTACATCGGATCAGATTTGGGAGGAAGGTCATGAGAACCCCCGCGCTGAGACTGTCATTGTTCACTTTTTACATCGGATCAGATTTGGGAGGGATATCATTTGAACCCCCGCGCTGAGACAGTGCAATCACATAATATTGTTCCCTGTCATTGTTCTTTTTTTTACGTCGGATCAGATTACTAGAACCCATGCGCTGAGATAGTGCAATCACATAACATTGTTCTCTGTCATTGTTCTTTTTTTTACGTCGGATCAGATTACTAGAACCCATGCGCTGAGATAGTGCAATCACATAACATTGTTCCCTGTCATTGTTCTTTTTTTTTTTACGTCGGATCAGATTACTAGAACCCATGCGCTGAGATAGTGCAATCACACAATTTTGTTCCCTGTCGTTGTTCCTTTTTTTTCATCGGATCAGATTTGGGAGGAACATTATTAGAACCCCCGCGCTGAAACTGTCATTGTTCATTTTTTTTACATCGGATCAGATTTGGGAGGAACGTAATTAGAACCCCTGCGCTGAGACAGTGCAATCACACAATATCGTTCCCTTTCATTGTTCCTTTTTGTTGCGTTGGATCAGATATGGGAGGGCTATCATTTGAACCCCCGCGCTGAGACAGTGAGGTTACACAATATTGTTTCCTTTCATTGTTCCTTTTGTTACATTGGATCAGATTTTGATGCTTGTGCGGAAGCCCTTGTACCGATTCTTATTGTTGCCGTGGAAGTATGAATCTAGTGAGAAGCACCGAATTGGACAGTGTTTCTGGTGATGGGTAAGTTGTAAAGAGCCCATCCTTCCCTCATCATCCCAAGGCGTTTTGGAGTGGCCGGCCAGTGACGACGAGCTGGGGGAGTTTCATGCCTTGGATGGGCCTAGCAAAATGGTGGTGCAACTAGCGCCAAGCCGTGGCAAGAAGAGGCGGGATGCACGAGATCACCCTGGCACCATGCTGGTCACACCAAACTAGCTATACTGAAACACATAGATAGTCAACGAAAGAAAACCATACACATACATGCACATATATATATATGTATATATATATATACACGTAATTATACGTATATTTATATGTATATGTGTATGTATATGTGTATGTATATGTATATGTATATGTATACGTATATGTTTATGTATACGTATAGGTATATGTATATGTATATGTATATGTATATGTATATGTATGTATATGTATATGTATATGTATATGTATATGTATATGTATATGTATATGTATATGTATATGTATATGTATATGTATATGTATATGTATATGTATATGTATATGTATATGTATATGTATATGTATATGTGTATGTGTATGTGTATGTGTATGTATATGTATATGTATATGTATATGTATATGTATATGTATACATGTATGTATACATATGTATATATGGATTTACACAAGTTCAAACAGACGTTCATCCCCTGTGTGTAAATGGCTCAATAATCGGTATTGACCCATGCCCATGTGTTGCAATGTTTTATGTTGAAAAGGGAGGTACGAAGCCCCACCAGCCACGTAGGTCGTTGAACTCCCCGCAGATGAATTCTACGCGTATGCCGTTCGATGGTGAGAGATTTCACTTCGGTAAGGCACGGGGTTGACAACTTGGCAGCTGACTTGATACAGTTGGAAGTATCAGTGTCCGTGTGAAACTGGTCCAGAATTATTCCACACCCAGCCAATGGTCTGAAGTGAAACTTAGATGACATTACAGTACAGTTTATTCCTGGCAGCACAGCCACCGTTTTTTTTTCAGCGCACTTACAGCCCCAGAAAGTGTTTCCATTTCTCCGGTTCAGCAGGACCAAACACTTTTAACCACTGGTTGTTGCATCAGTCAAGAGGTGTACTACAGCCATGAGATGGCACCAATAACCCGACCAGAGCCTCACAGGACATCTAGCTGCTTATTGATGTGAAAGTTGATTCCCAAGAGTATGAGACTTTGATGCCACAAATCATCAGCCATCCCGCCAACAGCATGGCAGGTGGACCAACAGGAGGTGTTGCTGTGTTTCAATCCCTGGCGTCAAAGTTCATGCCATCATACAGAAACCTCCAACACCTGCCACTGGCCGCAATATGCTGAGATTTCGGATGGGAACTGCAAGGAAGATCCTGCCGTGGTCCTTGTCAACAAGTTCCTGTGCACAAATAGCACAGTTTTGAAACTGGCAGTGGATGAAGAAATCTCTTTTTGAACCCTGGATTACCGATTAAGATTCTCCTGCATGCACAGGAACTTGCAGCTGTCTTTAACAAAATCATGGAACTCCAAACCACCAAAACAACAGCTCCTAATTTTGAGGTACCCAATTTGACCCAAACCTACATCATTGTAAGTTCAAGGGGTTGTTCTGAAACGGTTTTCATCTACTTTGCTATTTCTTGTCTGTTTGCGCCGGATTTCCAATGAACAGAACTGCCCTGTGAGGCATCCGATTTGCCGGAACCATTTTTTATTGGTGCCCCGAGGGGGTGAACAGCCCCAAGTGCTGACCTTGGATGCGCTGATGATGGGACTGGCTTTTGCACTGCGCAGTTCCCCTCGCCTTTGGGTGTCTTTCAATACCATTGGAGCTGGGGCTTCGGTGAACCACCTGCACCTACATGGTGCTTGGGCTCAATGAAGACATGGACCAGGAAACAGCTAATGTGGTCCCACAAACTCCAACTTTTGAAGGTTTTTTCAACCTCTTTGATTGGGTTTATTGTTGTGTTTATGATTGGGTTTCATCCATGATCCATTTTCAGTTTTGCAGACCCTTTTTCTCTACCTTGTCTTGGGTTGTTTTAATGCAGATGTGGATATTTGTGATGAGTGTTGTTACCACTTTGAACCCCAATCCCCAACCCTTTGTCCCACCCAAGCCCTGACCTGTCAACCCGATCTCCAAAACCCGTGTCCGACCGCAGCACTACACATGACCTGAATCATGATTGCTTCATGGGAAGCAATAGTCGGTGCAAGTGATCATTTTCTGCCGAGGAATCATCATCATCATCATCATCATCATCATCATCATCATCATCATCATCATCATCATCATCATCATCATCAATGATGGGTCATGCCCATTTCATAGGGGTTGTTGTAATGTCTTATATTCATCCACAGGGGTTGTTACACCCATTCATAGAGATTCTGAACGATTCCCCGAACAAGGACACTCATCATCCCGCTTGGGGCACATTATCTCAGCGCGTTCCAACCTAACAAGAAACCATCGAAACCATCCCTGTCCTCCAGGTTTTTTCCCTGGCACTGGTGCTGTGCCACCGCGCGCCCTGGATGCCTTTCCCTTCGAGGAGCAGTTGTCGAAGCTGCAGCTGGCAGCGAAGCCCCGAGGGCCGCTGACCCTGTCGCGCACCACCACGTGGCCGCTGTGTGCGTGGGTGCCCTGGCTGTTCAATTGGGGAGGTACCTTTGGAGTCCAACCATCACTATTCTGGGGGAACCACTGTAAGTAATTGAGCAGGGTTTATGAATCGGGGGTTGGCAGTATTCGCATGGATTTTTCACCAACTTATGCACACCAAACAAGCAAATCTAATAAGTGAACATTCTTACAAAACAATGGACAAACATGGGTTGGAGAAAGCATGGCAAAGACGTTGAGTGTTCGAACAATAATTTTTGCAGAATTCCATTGAACAGATGGAGGATTTACCAGGAAAAGATGATGCTACAAATCAAGCTAGCAAAGCAGCACTAGGCAATAAAACGGGAGGATATGCTACCCACAGACGTAGGGATTGCGACTAACACCAGGTTTTCAATAATAGACAGCATGATAGGTCACTAGAATGGAACCGATGGGGCATTGTTTGACAGGGGCTTTGTACCCAACATGAGAATCATGGTCACTACATAGGTCGGTGTATCATCAGTAGCCTTTTTGCCCGGGATCCCACGACCCCGATTGCTATAGCCAGGTGTTTACATGGACAGATGAAGAGGCGCTGAAGATTGACAGCAAACTCATGGAGCGACGCATGGCGGAGTTTGTTCATGCTTTCATTGAGACCTTGCAGGCTGGAGTTGAGATCGATGCACAGTAATCGCACACATGTTCTGGTACGGTTTCAGAGTGGTGGATGGTCAGGTGTATACTGTGTATACCTCAAAATGATATCTTGGTGATATGTTACGGCATTCTAGTGAAGGAAAGCATGGTGAACTTGTGACAGCGAACTTCTTTGTCCTTTTGCTTGCAACTTGCGACCATCATGGATGTACCAAAAAGGAGTCAGGGAAGAAATCTGGAGTCCCTTTGGGGATTGTGATTCACAGCGCCTATGCCATCCTCATAGGGTCCCATCACGCCACCAAAAGTGTGCGAACCCTTCTAGTCTTGCGTTGAGTAGGAACTGCATGGAACTGCATTTTGGATCGAAAGGAAGTGGATACTCCAGGGAAGATTGGCACGCGTTTTTTTTAAACGATTACTACCCAGCCTGATACAGATCGACTCCTTCCATGTGGATTTCATGTTCCAAGAAATGGTTTTGGATTTCCGGGTGACTGGCAAGAGCCTGATGCTTGGACACTTGGACGGACACACAACGAATTTCGCATGAAAGCGGTAGCATAGGGAAGCTCCTGGACATGAAATAAAAGCAAAAACATCGGAAACTCTTGGCCATACAAAACAAAAATAACAGGATTCTGCTTGCTAGTCTTTTTGTTTGGGTTGGAATTTACTGATGTAAGTAAGAGTCGTTTTTCATGAAGGCAATGTGTTTGTAAACCAGAGTGTGTTTATAAACATGTTGTCTTAATGCAAACTTAATGCATATAAATATATTACATTATACATATATATATATATATGTATATATATATATATACATTTGCTCTACTACATTTAGAGCAGATGAATGATGTGTCATGTGTATTACATTGCAGGACTATAGCATGACATGCATGGTTGTGTATGGGCTCCATAAATTTTCATGAACTCAACCCTAAGATACACCATCACCTATATTAACATTTTTCCCATGACCGGTAAACGCACCGAGTCCATCCAGATATATGTATATTATATATAGATACAGTATATATATATATACATTATATGTATACATGTACATGAATGTTCAGATGTTACATACAAGTCCTGGATGAGACCCCTATTGTGACCCACAGGGTCATCTTACATTTGTAGGTGTTGGACATTGCTCACAACGTCCACATTCGAATGGCGCAGCGCAAGGCCGGGATGGTACTCCACTAGTGCCTTCCTGTTGTGAGAATCACAAACGAGAGTCTAAATCCCTCAGGGTCCCCCAGGGTTTTATACAACATGACTAATGCTTGGTGGGTCCATTGGTGCCCATGTTTGAACCATCCAGACATGATGAAATTTGGTCTGGTGAGGTGGTGGTCTTCCCTCGACAAACCTTGTTTGAACAGAGCCACGACGTGACGCAGTTGCAAGTCTCCGGCCATGAAGTGCTTGGCTGGTGGGTGGTGGCACGTGAGGATGCGATGATGCGGTTCATCTTTGCAACATGTTTTTTTTTTTTTCTGTTACCCTCAGGCAATCAACATGGCAATTGAACATCTTTCATAGATGGAAGTTCTATTGGGAAAATCATTTGTAAATGCTGGATATTCCATTGCCATGTTTGATGACCGGAGGGTATTGTTTGACATCTACAGTTTATTCATATCCATGTGGATTTGTCTGAAAATGGGGTGTACATTCCAAATGGCTATTTAACTGGGAATAACAATTATAATCCATTGGAATTAGGGGTGCCTAATTTTCAGACAAACCCATGTAATTGGGTAATGTGTGATATTCTGATTGCAACTGGAATTTCCGCAGATGCAAAACATATCAGCTTTGAGACCAGATGTCCACATCCTGTACCTCGTCTCCGCAGGAACACGAGTTGAACGGCACCCTGGCCGAAAAAATGATGCGCCGCGCACAGCTGCCAAAGACGATGCAGCAGAAGGTGTTGAAGGCGCGGTGTCCCCATGATATGCCCATGATATCCCGTCCAAAAATTGGCTATCACATGCTATCACAATTTTCAGAGTTGGAAACTCTGATAACTATGGTTTTGACCATGAATGAGTAAGGGGTTCCTCGCAGATGTTCCTTTACGGCAACCCAGGTGAACAAAGAGAGGACTTCAAATTTATTGGGTATTTGAGAACTGCAATCTTGAAGAGAGTCCGTCCACACAGTTTAATTTGTGGTCAAGCAATGTACTCATTTTTGAGGATGGGGCCGTCACCTCATTTTGAAGGCGCTGGAGTGGATCGGTTGGTCACTCTTTGAGGATGCCAAATTCCTGTGTGACGCGGAGGCACCAACGCTTGCGTAGAAAAAATCTGGGAGCGCACTGGTGGGGTATGAGGTAGCTATTGGGTAGAATTTCTTCAAAGCAGAGGTGTTTGCTTCAAAAAGTCGACCCAGTGCAGCCGGGGCTTGTGCACATCCAGTGGTGAGCTCTTGCTCTCGCCAGCCTGTTGAAAGCCGACGTGAAAATGGGCGTTTAAAAGTGGCTTTCGGAGGAGACTTCCAAAGAGGGTCTCCTTTGTATCACAGTTCCTTTTCAGCGAAAGAGCAAGGAAAGGAATCGCGAGCAGCAAGTGAAAGCGCGAAAGGACTGGAGCGAAATGAGACTTGAGTCGTTGGGTATCTTCCCTTGAATATCTTGTAGTATCCTTTCATCTTCGATGGATCAAGAACGGACTCAGCTACAGACCGGTGTCAGGACGCGCCAACAGTGGATTACGTGGCTAGGTGCCTTGCTTTGAAGACTTGGGACTTCCTTTCAGCAATGGTCAGAGCTGTCGGATTGGATCTGTGAAAGTGTGATGCATCGCGGAGGTTTTCAGAGTGTAATTGTTCACATTCCGAAATCTATAGGCTGCCCAGTCAGCAATATTGCACAGGTGCTTTACTTCAAATTCCAGACTCCAGTGACTCCAGACTTCAGAGTTTCCACAATTTCCACAATTCCAGATTCTGTGTAGTTGCAAAAGATGCCAAGGTATCAACCACTCAGATTTCCTTGAGCAACCAAATTTGTTGGACAAATATGGAAAAACAGGGATGCCAGGGATTTCAGTGACCCTCCTACTTGTACCATCTTGTACCAGGTTTATTGCAAGAACGCAGCAGAAGTACACCCACAGAGGAGCTGGGCAGCTGGCAATTTTGTGCGTAATAGACTTAGACTTGGTCACATCCAATCACATCGCCGCCGTATATATTATTACATATCTAGAATGGACATTGTTGATCGTTAAATGATCATGTCATCATTCTCATCCTTTTTCCACGTCCTTACCTCCGTTCCATTCCTATTCCCTGTCATCGTGATCGACAGAAACAGCCAATCCAGCTCTGGATTCCTCATCATCGCTAGTGGAAGGATAATGATGAAGTGATGTGAATCCCCTATCAATTTTCGATTATATCAGGATCATTGCTGAGCATGATGGTATGCAAACAATCCAAAAATACCATAGCAGGTTACCATGGTATTTACTGATATATACCAGGTATAATGATGGAGAATTCCTCACAGGCGGCGTTCGACCCTTTGGCATCAGCACCCTCTTGGGCGGATTCGATACCAAGGGCCAGCCGGCCTTGTGGGGAGCCCGGATCTGGCTGTCTGGGTCTGGGTGTTTTTCTTGATCCCAAACTTGGAGTTTTGATGGTGAAAACGATGCTAAAACATAATGAACCAGTAGTAAGCTATCAAATTTTAGGGCATCCCAATTTCAAGAATCCCCAATTTCAAGAAGCTACATTTGGTAGCAAAGAGCAGTCAGTGGCTCCTCTACAGTTGGAACCTTGGAGTTGCTGAGGTTTCAGACAGACCCTGCAGGAACCTACTATGCATGGAAGGTGCAGTTGGGATCAAGTTTGCATTGAGTGGCTTCTTCATGTCGCCGCATGATCCCAACTGGAATGAACATTTGGATGAAAGAGCGTGGCCAGGCAACAGCTATTGGCAAGAACTCCAAGAGCGTGACGGACTTCTTGGAGAAGAAGTGCCTTGACCAATGGTATTGCAGCACACTACCCATTCGTCAATTTGACCCTCTTTGCTCCTGAGCTGAGTTGAAGTGCTTTCACCCAAGATGCTTGATCATCTTACATGTCGACCTCCCACTCCAAATTTTCCGTGGTTCCCTGCTCCATCTCAAGCTGCATCTTCTCTCCAGCCTCAAGGTACAAAGAAGATCTAGACGAGGACTCAGCGGAACGGCTGCTGCCATTGCGATGGCGGAATCCATGGCGGAGTGGATGGGCAAATCCCAGAATCATGGTGGATTGGGTAAGATGAGGGGAGAATCAGGTAGAATGAACCCCCCCAAGTTATCATCCAAGTCGTCATAAATCATCCGCCAGGATGCCACCATCAAGTTGGCCCTGAAGGGACTCCTGGAGGTCACTGAAGCTTCTGGAAAGAACATTGAGGCATCACCTGGTGGACCTTGCTGGGAAGTCCCCAGATTCCATGAAGATCCAGTCTGATATTGGTAGAGATATTGGTAGAGATATTGTAGGTAGTGGTGATGAACAAGTGCCCATCAATTTCGAGAGTCGAGATGTAAGAATTTTGAGTCATCCTCACTGGTCCAGAGGTGGTGATCATCAAGCAGTCTGGCATTACGTGGATGCCAGACGAGAGCCTGGAACCTTTGGTGAAGGAACTGGATGACACAGCAGACTCTTGGCGCCCGTTGGGGGGTGGTGTTCTCGGGACGTCCCATCATGCCATAAATTTGATGTGGGTAGGGAAATGAACCGTCATGCGGTCATGACCATTCATCGATTTCTTTAGACATTTCCAGCTAAACAAACGTGATGGTTGGATAAGATTGGTGGAAATCATCCATTCCAATCATCTCCAATCATGATACCTCAGCATCAGTGGACAATGGATGCTGGATATGATCATATGTGGGTTTCCCAAAAATGGGCTACCCCCAAATCATCCATTTGAATAGGATTTTTACATTATAAACCATGCATTTTGGGGTCGCCCCATTTACGGAACCACCCAATTTCTTGGCTTCCTCAAGCCATGAGGAGAAGATTGCCAAGCTCAAGGAGCAGCAGTGAGGGTCCACGAGTCGACTCCAAGGGACATCACTAGGACCCCCCGAAAATAAGGAAAGTCACAGGAGCAGTGTACTGAGAGAATATCAAGAGAATATCAGGAGTCACCAAACTTACGATCTTTTTTTATGTGTCCTTGGGACTACTATGATGATTGGGATTTTTATAAACAAAGTGAAACACGTTCTTTCCCTGCCTCTGTAGGGACAGACACTTAGGCGTGTCGCAAATTGGAGTCAGACATGGAACAGACGCATTGGCACCGAAAAAATCCAACGGTGGAGCCAAAGTGAACAGAGGGTCTCATCGACGAGTGGCGTGGATCTGATAAAACTGGCAACTGCTGTGCAGCATGGACTCTTCCAGTTGTGTCTGAAAGTGGGGTACATAGAGCACAACCTCACAATTGCATGTTTGACGGAAAAAAACATGATGCACCAGAGTATTTTTGAACAATCCTCGTTGGATGCGTTGTTTCTCTGGTTTGTCATCGCATGGCCCCAGACAGACAACTCCAGGTAGCAGGTCAAGATTTACCTTGGAAAGTGGCCAGAACAAGGTTTCAATTATTTCCGTGCGGCCAGGCAATACAAATGTTCCAGTTGGGCTGAGCCTGTTTCCACAAAGAAGATTGACAGTGCTGCTTTCCATGGCCCAGAGAGGAACAAATAGCAGCAGAGGACCAATCCCTGCTGTAGTGCCTCCATGATAAGAGGAGTCATAGAGTCCACGGTAGAGATTCTCGAATTGAAAGGGTAAGACAGGTAAGACAGAACATTCGCAGCTTGCAAGTCAAGCTTCAAGACTCTTGTGACATTGGATGGCTTTCAAATTCTGGCTGGTAGAAGGCCTTCACATTTCCTTTGAACTCCAGTGACACTTGTGACTTTCAGCACCTTCCATCGCCATGTTGGCACTGACTGAGCCCAGATCTCTGGTCCTCCAGGGTGGGGCATTGAGGGCACTGGCTGCTTTGAGTCGCTGCCGACCTCGCGGACTCGGTCGTGACATCCGCGTGGTCACGACTCGGTGGCAAGGCCATCGGACCTGCCGTGGCTTCTCTTCAGAAAGACAAGTCAAGGACGAGAAGGAGACACCGGAGACACCTGAGCCCCCGCGACTTGAAACTTCATTTGGCAGGTTCGTGGATGTTCGTGGTATCTTTATGTATCCTTGTGGTTTCTGAGAATATACTGTCTTTATATAATTTTATATCTATCTCTTCCACTAATTATTCGAGACAGCTTTGTGATATTTGTGGATTTTCTTCGCTGTTTTTGAAGGCTAGGTGAGGACTTTTGAGAAATTCTGTTTGGGCCACAAAATTCCGTGTATGGGATTATGGGATGTCTTGTTGCCAGTCACCCCCCGAGCGCTTAGCCACCCTAGAGTCAGGAACTAATGCGGCTCTCCCACACTGAAACTGTTTTATTCCAACATTTTTTGGGACCCCAAGTTCATTTTTGGTATTTTTGGGACACCCACTTCCCACTCTTCACCACATTTTCACCGCATTCGAGGCAAACCTTTGGCGAGAAGCTGGTTGTCTTCGGCCTTGCCTTGCGTGGCATGGCGCTGCTGCCCCGTTTCGCGCCCGCCGCGCAAGTGCTGCGCTTCGCCGGGGTCGGGCCCATGGCCGTGGGCGCTGCAGTGTCGTTGTACGAATTGGGCGGCTGGCGATTGCTGTTGGCTGTGCCGGGATCTCTGGGTTTGGCGGTGTCCGCCTCCGTGTTGACGGAAAAGAAACTGGAGGAGAACTTGGGGTAAATTCAATTTGAAATTTGTGTTTTTTCATTTGGCAGGTGAAGTTCTCTTTTCTTGCAGATCATGGCAAATTTGGTTGGTTATTCACGAGTGAATTTCCACTAATTTCCCTATTTCGCTGCCTGGACCCCCTGATGCTTCAGGAGCAGCTGAAGGAATCGGTGCAGGCGCGGTTGAGCGAAGCGGGCTGCGTCCCACGGGAGCTGATGCAGCTGCTGCCGGATTCGAAAGTGGTGAACTTTGAGACGAACCGCTGCAAGTTGGAGGCAGTCTATAGAAGGGATGGCTTCACCTGGCAACTGGAGGTCTTGGGGTGGAGATGATTTTTTGGAGAGTGGACTTGAAATCAGAGGTGGTTCAGGTGGTCAGTAAACATCTTCAGGTTGGTTACTGTTAGGTAAGCTGGATCCCATTTGAGGTGAGAGCGGAGCGGAAGAGCTTTCCCCTCCAGTGGGAGGTGACGCAGATCCAGGTGAAGAAAGGTTGCTGCGCTCCCAGCGGACAATCACTTCCGCCACAGACAAGACACTGGGATCCACAGCAGGAAGTTCTGAAGTGGAGTACTGTGTTCAGTGAGCCGGCCCTGGCAAATTCCGAGTGACCAAAGTTGTGGCAGCTTCCAGGTCCCTGTTCCGGAGGATCGCTGAACACCACACATAGCCATTAAAGAAGTTGCTGAAACTTATTGGCAACTTTTTTTGAGATCTTCAAGCTCTGTTGCTGAAGAGTTTTGCGCCGGGCCTATCGTGGCCTCAGTGAGCTAAGACCGAAGAACGTCTGCGAAGCAGCGGTCAACACTTGCCGTGTCTGGTACAGTCTCCTTGGGACATGGCATTGCTCATCCAAAAGGTCTTGATTTGCGGGATGTGGTCAGGTTCGTTCGGAGATTAAAATGGCAGTTTGAGAATCTTCATGGCCAGCACTTCCTGTTTGCATCCCCTTGGTGAAGCTTCCCAGCTGTATCTGAGGCCCAGATGGAACAGTCCGCTGAACAGGACATGGCTACGCTATGGTTTTTGATCCTGAACACAATCCCTTCCCAGCCATTTCATGCATGTGATGTTTGTGTCACCCATGACCCATGCCCAGGCATTGACTGTGTGTGAAAGAGGTAAGTGATCGAAACCATGATTGTAAGCAATCCGCTATTTAGCCGCACATCAGCAAAAAATATCCGAAGATATCCGAGGTTTGAGGTCCGAGGTGTTTAAGAAGTGCCAATTCCATATTGATCCAGGATGAGCCCCTTGTAGCCGGCCGCGGCGCGCCCTTCTCGCGCGGGGCCCATGTTTCTTATTTCTCCTCGGATGTTGGTGCAGTGGTTAACACAAACTGTTTTAGATAGATTATCAGGAGAAAGTACAGTAGATAATGGCAATATGAAATGATATAACTGGGAATAAAGGTGCTTCAATGATAATACTTTGAAATCATGCCCAATCCAAAAACATTATTGACAAGCATTGACGAGCTAGTTGCGGATGCCTTTTCACCATCCTCAAGTTGGAGATAGGTCAAAAATGGATGACAATGGCCTGGCACATTGGTCATTTTTAGTATCAAGCCATCCATTCTTGGCAGCACACCCCACCCAAAATTGCGCCTCAACAGCCAGGCTGGTCCTCAGCAGCTTCTGGAACGTCTCACCCGCATGTGGTGGCACCCAGGATAGGTGACTCCACCGAAATAGTAATTTCAATCGGGAAGATGATGAGAAAGCATGGGATGTTGATGTACCTGCGAGTTTCACACAACCCCCACCCCTTATGATGGGTGAAAGAACCATCAATCACATTGGGAGTTCTTCTGCATGCAAGCATCGTTGTTTTTAGTGGCCCCGAGATGGTTGAGGATGGAGGATGTGTCTTTTTCACTTCTTTGGAACGAGATTGACTTACCGAAACTGTTTGACTAGTCCTGAAGCAACAAAAATTTTGCTGCACGGCATCTGTAAGTGAGGGTCACAGCGAGGTCAATTTCTTTGTTGCCAAGAAAGCGATTCTATGCGATTCCTCATCCCATGGGCAAACTCTGTTTTGCTAAAGACTTTGGTGCACTTCCTGGTGACCTGCCTCTTGTATCCTTTGGTTGTGTTGGTTTCGATTGTCCCAAGACGTCGCAAGGTTGGGAAAGCTTGAGGTGTTATAATTGTGCCAGCTTTCCCCCCCCTATTGCACTGAGATCTCTTGTCTAAGGCTTTGTGAACTTCAGCTTCAGAGGGTTGATGTCCCCGAAGGGCAGGCGACAGGGCCCCAGGGCGAAATGGCACTTTTCGTACAGTCAAGGTAATGGAAGCGGTTGCTTGAACAAGAACTATTACGTTGAGAAGATCCTCAACAATGTCAGCACCATCATCAACGTGTTCTGATGGAGAGATCAGTGGACAGTGCTCTTGTGGCCTGCGGATCTAGGTCTGCAGGCCAGAGAAAGTGTGGTTCTTGTTCATTTCATGCAAACAGTTTGGGATATTTCCTTCCAAATTGTATATAATTATTAAAAACCATTATCCAACTATAATGAGAGTATTATAAACTATTCTCACCGACAGGTGTTTCTCCTTCCACGACGATGCCAAGGGCTTTGCGTGAAGCCCAGTCCGAGTGACCTCCATGTCTTTGGCTTCAGCGATACTTCTGTTGATGGGTTAATATTGGGGGTTATTGTCTGGATCAATATACCCCTATGCTCTTCAAAAGAGGGGTGTACCATTTGAGTATCAGATTATCACCACGTATTTGGGGAGTAACCCCCTAATTAATAGATCATGGTTTATTGATCCAGGGTTGCAGTCATATCTCACAAAAGGAATATGACTAACCAACGATTCGAATTCAATCAGCCAATCCCCAGGTGAGGGGTGAAGGAAGCGCCTCACTGGTGTTGCGGAGGCTCTTTGGCGAAGAGGCCTGGCTCACAGCAACAGACTGTGCATTTCTGCAGTTTGGAAATGCGTCTGTCTGAAAATGGTGTATCCGTATCTCAGATTTTGATGCTTCATCATCATTTTCCCTGTGCAAATGGCCATAAATGGAGCATCATAGCCCATTTTCCCAAATCTTTTTGCGTGCATTGACACCGAGTGAATTCCTTGAGTGCCATTTTTTGTGTCTGGGGAGGTCTGGTTTGGTTTCCGTGATGAATCTGATGGCCAGGTGGATTCTTCCAGCAACGACGGTCTCATCAGGCGGAGCAGTGACAAGACAGACCTAAAACATCCTGATGCCACCAGTAACTTTTTTTCCACCTACATATCCAAGGAGATCATGTGCAATTACGGAAAGAAATGATCAAATGACACACATGTCTATGCGAAGGATTGCTTGGCAGTCTTTTTTTTAACATGAACACATCTTAATTTCGTATTTTGCCAACATGCCATATTTTTGATCTTTGCAGATTTTCAAAGCTGGATTCTAGGAAAAAGACAATCACACAATACATGATTACATACATCTGTGTATATCATATATGTATATATATAATAACTATGTATATATAATCACTACCTCTCTCTAAAAAACGCCTGTAAAAAACCATGGTTTCTAATTTTTCCTTCACTACTGAGGGCGGTAGAGATGACCCAGTCTGGTGCTGCTGCTGCAGATGTAGATGCCTCCTTCCTTGTCAGGAGCTCAGAAACTTCGACCCAGAAATCCCAAAACTTTGGATCCAAAAAATTGGATATGGGCATTCTGAGTGATTTATTGGTGCATTCGAAGGATCTTCACCTTTTGGGCATACATCCAAAGAAACCAACATCAAATAACCAGAGAGTTTGTTACCAACAGTTTGAAACAGCCAAGGGGTTTTTCCCCGCGAACTAGGCCATCCAGGAGCTACTGGATATGGTGCTGGCTCGCAGCTACTGTCGGTGGGGGATCTCTGATAGTAGCAGGCTGCACTGATGTCGGTTCACACGTTATGGTGATTGAATACCACTGGTGTGGACGCATCATACCCATAGACTCCCAGCGGCCAGGCCCTCTGATGTAGATTTGGTGGAATGCCATGCACCAGGAGAATCAGTAGCACGGAGCCTCAAGGCAGTCGTTGACTGGGTATTGGTCCACTTGACCGGGTAGGGTTCATGGCAGCTCAGGCAGATGCGATGGAAGCCATTTCTTGCAACTTCGTGCTGCGGGAGGACTGAGCTGCGTGACAGGTCTGTTGCTTTGAAGGGGAGATGAGCCATAAATTGCGGACCCCGAAATGAGATGCTTTAGTATAAAAACGGACCAACGTCATCCGTTCCAGAAAATTTTGACCCTACCTATTTGTTGATCCCAGCCAGGAAACCTCGGAGCCGCTTCAACCTTTGTGGCTGCCTCAATTTGCCACAAGAGTAGGCTGTGATTTCCGAACTTGGAGAAAATCCGAAGCCCTTTCAAAATCTTGCGAAATGGATTTTGGAATAGGGGACCCCATTCCATCCAATGATTCTCATTTTCCCCACTCAAAATTCAACAAATGGAGGAGTGAATTTCTTATTTCCAGACTCCAAGGCCCATGACCAGCTTCAAGGCCGGGATGAGATTGCCGGAGATCGCGATAGTGAAACGAGTCAATCACCAAAATATGGACGTGGTATTTCCAACCAGTATGGAATACACGCACACACACACATACTGTACAGTATATATACATATATCTATATATACATACATAAGTAAACTCTATAATACACATACATACACACGCACATGTATATACTGTAATATATATATATATATAATTTATATACATACATACATACACTGCCTATATGTGTATATTGCACACACATCTATTTGTAGATAATATGCAGAGTATGTAAATATAAATGCAACGTACGTAGATCGACATGGTCCACCCTATACCCCACCAGCTAGTTGACCCGTGGCCGAATAAAGCCAGGCCGCTATGGGCTCAGGCTATGCGGCAGTTGCTTGGCCGATTTCTGGAAGCGTTCCACATTTTCACTAGTCACTTATGCTCAGTATGTCAGACTTATGTTCACCCAAAAGGTAATGTCCTTTCTGCCGCCTGGGAAGTGACTAGTGGAGTTTTGCATCTCTAAGGCTGGATTGCTCGGACTCATCCGTTGCCTCCGTTGTACAAGGTCCCCTGCCAGAGTCCAGCTGGTGGATCAAGCTTGGGGCCAACAAAAAATGTCTGACCATGATGAAACCCGTGTCAGGTTTTAGCCGGACAGATTGTAGCAGGACGGAGGACAGGACAATTTGATACAATTTTCATTTGGTGGTTGCCATTGCGCCCATTTTGGCTCCCCGGCTCCCCCTGTTTTGAGACCAACGAAATGTCTCCGGCTCGGCCAGGTGTGCCTTGCTGCCCGCAAATGTGATGCTCAGGCAGATGAATCCCCACCTGTCTGAAGAGGTGGTAGAGGTGCCGAAGGGTTCCAGTTTTTTAGATGGCAATGTGTTGGAGGAAAATCATCTTCAAAGCCAGTTGAAGTAGGGGTGTTTATGGGATTATTATACATGTAGATACCCCACTTAGTGGTCTGATTTTCCTGACTTGTTTGACTTGTAAGTTGAATCAAATGGATCCAAATGGTCCAAAGTTCCGTGTTTGTGTCACAAAGTGCCATGATCATGTAGCAATCATTCACTATACCTGCTATAAGTGGCGATGCTTCTTGATCCCAATCCTAGTATTTATGAACCCCCAACAAACGTGGGCTGGGGAGAACCAGGGGACCGCGCTGCTCTTCCCCAGCGAGTCGCTGGAGCTACACAATTCGCTTCTTGGCCTGAGAATTTCAGACTTTTTTCTCATAGGGGTTAAGCCGCACTGCATCAGTAAACCTGGCACTCACCGGTTTGGACTCAAGATTGTTGCCTCTTGTAACTCTTGCACATGCCCATTGGATTGCTTAGTTTTATCCAAGTCAGCCAAGAGGGTGAAGAGACTTTGTGGAGCCAGAGGTCCCCCTTGTTAAACAGATTAGACACATTCCCCATCATTGATGATCATGGTTGGTTGCAATCATTGGTTTAAATCCTTTTTTTGGTCAAATCCCACTCTTGATACCAACAAATCCCACTCTTTATTGGCTAAGTCCCAATTTTTGTTAGTCAAGTCCACATTTTTGTTGATGTTACGGTATATGGCATATGGTTTTTATCATTTTGCCTATACTGTGGTTGTCCCCCATGTCTCCTGTGGAAAAACCTGACTGGGTTCAACTGGTAGTTTTTTTTTTTGCGAGGCTTGTGCTCCCTACGGGTCTGATGCTGGTGAACAGCTTTGGCGTGGGACCCAGCTGGGTGAAACCTCAGACGTGCTGATGGCAACTCGCTAGGTGTTCACCCATTCAGATGGAAAATCATTGGTTTTGACTCATACCCATGTGACTGAAGGGTGTGTTGCAAGATAAGATTTGAAACTTCCCCAAGTCATTTAAAAGTCAGCAGACATTTGAACTTCAGACGCTGTGGCAGGTTCCAGTGGCACAAACTGCGCGGCATTGGTGGGGGCGACTGCAGGGACCTTGCATCAGGCTGTGGCAAACGACTCTTTCTGATGGACGTCTCTGGAGCTAACAGGGAAGGGGAGATCTTTAGAGCTAGACCCCATACGGCCAGACCCCATGAGCTACACCTTTTCTGCACAGATTGAAGAGCAGATCTGAGGCACGACTTGGATCCGATCGGCAGTCGCAGACCGCAGATGCCAAAAAATGATGAGTGACCTTTGCCACGAAGGAAAGAAACACCCAGAAAGCTCCTGATGGAAACAAGTTGCCACAGAAAAAACTATTCAGACCGGAGCTCCTGTAACCCTTTTTTCTATGCTTCAAACAAAAGGGGCAAGCTGAAACCTGTAAATTCTTTGGGAGAACTACTAGACCGAATGTGTGCCATGCGCCAAGAACGCTTCGACAGGTGATAGTTGCCGAAGGGAGTGAGTTTTCATAGCTATTTTTTAGCATGCTGGATGCACTTCTGCGGTGCCGTGGGTGTCGTCAGATGATCAGGAGGGCCAGGGAGCACTAAGAAAAGCTCTGCGAGGTTTGGCTTAGAGTAGTTCAGTCCAGACCCACCTGCGGCTCCGGCACTGTTTTGCCAGCCTCCAGGAGGCAGGGAATTTCCAGAGCATCCAGCATTTCTGTTTACTGCTAGGAAAGGATGACTGAAACTTTCAATTCTAGTTGGGCAAGTGGCAGATGGGTCGCTAAATTTCCATTGTATTTGGTGGGGAATTTCAACGCTTCCTGAAATAGTTTGTGAATGTTTATAATGTCTTGCAGGGTACTCCAAACCCCATGGTTGATCATCAGTTTCCCACTTCAGATGTCAGGCTGTTGGCACGGAGCCATGGTGGGCAAGGATTGGGATGGGATGTGGGCAAAACTCCAAATAGATGCAAATGATAGAGAAAGCAAGTTTCAGATGAGCTTCAGCTGGGTCCCGGCCTGAATCCTCTTTGAAGATGTATCCATAGCCCACTTCCAGAAGTCATCGCAGTTCCTTTTCTTTTGCAGCCTGAGACGTTTTTTGCCACTGGAGGAGGTTTCGATGATTTTCCCCATGTTTGAGGGGGTGATGTTTATCTCAGCGCCCGGAACCTTGGACGACTTGGACAACTTGGTTGGACAACTTGGACAGCTCGGCCATGGCATTTTTTGGGGTCTGCGGCGGAGCTGGATGTCATGGCACACTGGCAAGGTATATGCCACACATGATTGCGGTCCTCATCGTCGTTGCGACAATTGTCCGAAAACCCTTTAGGATTTGTGCCGGAGGCTCAGATCATACAAATCTCTCTTGGCTACTGTGTTTGGTTTGAAGTTGATGCAAATCATGCAAATTAGAACGTGGGGCAAAACAAAAGTGGACGGGGGAAGAGAGTAGTCCTCCTGAGATGTCCAGTTGGGACAAACTTAGAGTTTGGGTCAATTTAAATACTTTTGCCTTGACACATGCCCACCACTTGGTCTATCTCTTCGGGTGCCAGCAACCAAACCGTGTGACCAACTCCGGCAAGTTGAGGTGGTGGTGCTGCCGATTTTGACGCCAAATACTCAGAATTTCCGGTGGCACACAGATGGTTTTCTGCGCCCAAATGAATGTGGTAAACCTGGTCAGAAGGACCTTGTTTTGGGTATGGTTTCAATCCCACCCATTTCTGGTGGACCAAAGGGGATGGTTGATGGTTGAGTATTTTATGGGCAGGCTTTTTCGCATCAAGCAAACTGTGGTTTTTTGCACATCACGGCGCCACCCACCTTAGGTTTGGGTTGCTTTGTGCCCTCGCAATCCAAGAATCTCGCTGGCATGCAGAGGCGACATCCCCACCCGAGACCTGTTGGGTTGATACACTGCATTGAACCTGTGGCGTTTATGCTGCAAACCTGGGTATTTCATGGAATTTTATGCGTTTCATGGTCTTTTCTTCATTTGGGTTTGTCCAAAGCTAGGGCGCTGTACCCCAAAATTTTTGAATTTTCATTGTCATCGAGACAAATGATGACAGTTATTTGGAATTGGGCTTATTTTGCTTGTCCCTTCGTTGCGTCCCCTACCCTTGACTCGGCCTTTCCGCAGGCTGAAGGTTATGACATGACTCAGCCATCACTCCGAGAAGCCTTGGAGGACCTGGGGCACCTGGGTCGCGGGTGAGTCGCGGTGAGTCGCGGTGAGTCGCGCTGAGCTCGGTGATTTCGCCCAGGACTACATAGCAACTGGCAAAGGCAGTCTAGAAGAAATCTTGGAGGGTCCATGGCTGAGAAACCATCCAGCAATGATGCAGCACCACACTTTTGCATTTGGCGCTGGGCGGTGAATGCGGTGATTGTGATTTCGCCATTTCAAGCTCGGTCCGAGGCAAAAAGTACCCTCCCGTCTTTGGCAAGATTGAGTTGATGCGATATCTCAATACCTGGTTGGGCAAAAGTGCATCTTGGCGCATGGGTTTGGGCGAGATGTCTCAACACCAGTCTGCTCCAGGCCCCATATCAACAATAGCAGTCCCTCAGGTGGCCCTGTTGTTGAGGTCTCGAAGTCTATCTCGTTAATATGGCCTTTAGACCTGCCAAGAAAAGGTGAAGGGCTTCCCGAGCTGGTTGAACATGAAAGTGCCCAGAAACCCATCAGACACTAATTCTTCTGTCAGAGTCCACTCTCTCATGGTTCAGTTTCGATGCAGACTAAACAGCTGCAGAGGTGTTCCACGACACCGACCAGGATGCCGACTATTTGCCAGAGGCACACGGAGATGAGTGCGGGCATATTTGGACGCCAAAAGCATGGTGATTCTGATTCTCATATTCTTCCCATCGGCTAACTTCAGATGCCTTCATTTTCAAACTTTTCACGGGATGGAACTACATTGAGCTGGCTACTCCGGGTTGATCGAACCCGAATGTGATGGGGGTTTGTTGGGGACGATTCCGACCTGTCATGCAGTGATTCCTATCCCTCCTGTCTTTTCATCCTCAAATGTGAATGGTCACCGAGAATGCAATTTTTGTAGGAAAACGATGATGAACCATTGGAATCTGGCTTAGTTTTGAAGCAAAAACCTCAGGATTCGCTGCTACAAAGGCCCTGAGGCAGACAGATGCCAGGCCTACAACAAGGGCGATGACTGGTTCGAGGCTACTCTGGCAGATCCCATGGTGTACACTGGAGCTCTTTATGCAGGCGGGGCGGCTGATGGCTGTGCAACCCTTGTGTAAGAGCAGATCATCTAGAATTGCAACATGGTTTCCTCAAAATTCAGTAGAAACCCCAAATTCTCCATACAGCGCCTACATTGTCAGGCTCCAATGAAACAGTCTGGTCTGCGCAGCAGAAGAAGTTCGAGCCCCGAGCCCCCCGTGGGCAGAGATGTCAGGAGGGCCCTGACAATACCTAGACGATGGGTACCTTGGGTTCCACTACCTGCTTCGTTTCAATCATCACATATCATGTGGGAATTTTGGGTAGCTTTCGTTCCAGAATTTCTGATGGGAATCCCTACTGACGAACCTGTGAAAGAGAAAGGACAAAGTATTGGGCGCCGCTCAGTTGGATGATTGATACACTTGCTTCAACGCCCTTTCACTCGACCATGTGCGCATCCATTTCCTGTTGGTGAAGGCACCCTTCATTAGCCATAGGGACCCCAGGGTCCTGATTCACTGCTGGGATCAGGTTGGAATTCATTGCCTACTCTGTTGGTGTGAAGAAAGGTGACAAGGTCGACGGCCAGTGAACCCTGATTCAGCCAATTGGGATTGTCCAAGAATGGGGTATTCCCACTTTCTGCAGTTCAATGGCAGGACTTGGGGAAGTTGTGGGGTGCCACTGTCAGACAAAAGCTTGCGCGGTAGATGGAAAGCTGGTCAGACAGAAGACCTGAGTCATGAGATTCTGGTACGTAAAGTATCGTAGAGTCCCAAATCCATTCCATGGGGTGTATTTACATCCATTGCCGCAAGTGCATCCAGAGAATCCCAACAGGATCCTCTAGTTATATAAATCTATCTATTTGGACCTTGGGATGTATTGTCGCAAGTCCATCCTTGAGTTTGTCCTTCCAGGCATTGGAGATTGGCTGTGGTTGGGGACGCGCCAAGCCCCAGTGGCAATGCCAGGGATGAGGTTTCTTATCCCACTAGGAACAAATCCTGCTACATGCATGGGACCCCAAAAACGAACAGATCCAATACCAAACCAGGGTTTTTAGGGACTCTTCATGGTAATTGGCTCGGAAATCTCGGGGTTTCCAAGGCCTCTCCAACTACCTTGCCAGCAAGGGAGCAAAGGTCACAGGCGGCTGCCGTGCTGGACTGGCTTGACCAATCACGCTGGCAGGGAACGGTTTTACTGTTTTCACTCTTGAGCTCCCCCAAGGGTTTGAAAGGCAGTGCACATCAACAAACTTTGTAGTGACCAGTAAAGCGTGACCAGTAAAGCAGGATGTTTGGCCAAACATATGGCAAAGGGAATGGAGCACTTTAAATTCAAATTGTGGCTTGAATATCTCAATGTCCGCTGGTCAGGCGTCACGATGTCCACAGATCAACAAGCTTATGCCAAACGAATGAGCCCCTTGGCTCAACTGGGTCAAACTCAGGTCCTTGTGCAGACACTTGGCCGAACTTCCATCACTGCAGCCTACTCGACACATCCTCACAAGGAGAAGTTTTGATCATGGTACGCAGTCGGTACACATGTTGAGGTTCCTCAGCGCTTGTGTTTAGTGTGGAGTTCGGTGCAGCCATTTTGTGTTCAACATCGCTTCCCAGGGCCGCTCTTGACACCAGATTCCGCGAAGGCGAAGCTTTGCAAGCATGAGTGAGAAAATGCAGGCGCTCTCCATCAGCGGCCTGGCATTGGAACCTCCAAATGCATCACTCCTGCGGAGGTTTCCAGATGTACTCCACCCTATGCACCATGCACCAGCTCGCAATCAAATCTTCCAAGAAGACCGTGTCAACCGTGCTGACCTTGTCAGGCGTGCCGACCCTGTTGCTTGTGTCGAGTCTTCAAGGGCTTCCGCTGGAGAGGTCTCTGCATCTTCAGGCATGGGAGCAGAGCAGATCCAGCTGTGAGCCACTGTGACATGACAAGTGACTGTCATGGATCCGATGGAACAAATTCATTTTGTGGCAGTTTTGTTTTGAAGATGTACAGTGATGTACAGTAGTTCAAGGAAGTGTTTGATAGGTTCATCTCAACAGGGAAACTCCTGGATAGTGCTGTCTTGCCTGTAGGGCAAGTAGTATCCTTCAGGGTATTCCGAGTATCCTGGGTGCGGAGAGCCTATCTTTGAGCATCTTGTATAATAAGTATCTTCAATAGAGGCCCTCTGCTGTGGCCCGTTAATATTCTATGGCAGAATGCAGACAGTCCAGCAGATTTTGCAATGGACATCTGAATTGGAAGTTTGGAAATTGAAGTGTGAAGGAAATTCTTAGTTGGCAAGATTGGAGTGAATCAAGACTGATTTTCCACTGGCTGTTTGCAAGAAGTTTCTCAAGTGGCTGCCTTGCTGGCGGGTTATTTGTGAGAAATTTGTGTTAAAGAACGCTCTCGCGATAGCATGATTTGCTTTTAAGATCCCGTCAACATGAGGCCTTCGGATTGCAGCGATGGCAGCTACGTCCTTCATACAGGTGTACTCTTGTTTGCCGTAGCTTGATATGAAGCAGAAAGGAGTGAGCAGTTTCCTGTGACAACCTGAAAAAATGCCGTTCTCGGTGCCAATGCAATGTTCAAGTGAGTTTGCCACCAAAGCAAAGTAAGCAGTAGGGGCATGCAAGATAAAGCACAATGTGCTTGGTTCAAAAGACATGGGGAAGTGCCTCTTATCATTAATGATTGAAGCGTTTGACCATTTATAATCCTTATAGGATACTTCAAATGCTCGTAGGATGATGATGTGAGATGAGACAGATGTAGTGTTGGTCGATTACGTGCTTCCATATTGCTATTCTCCTTCCTGGATGTCAAGCTAATGGCTTACAAGTCTTGAAGTCTAAAGTTTGAAGGAAAGGGGTTCTTTGCCTTTGCTGGACCAAAGAGCTCACTATTGGCAGGCGTTGATGTGACATGATGTGACATCTTCTGGACAAATAGGAAGGTGCACCGTCCAATTAGCGCCAACGAGTCTGCTACAAAGCAGTTTCGTAGCTGAGACTTTCAAGGCAAGCGCCAGTTGCGACGGCCGTGATTTTTGAGAGAAGAGAAACAATAGAAGGTCAGTTGCTGCAGCTGCAAAAAGATCGCATCCTGAGTGCGGAGAGCCTATCTTTGAGCATCTTGTATAATAAATATCTTCAATAGAGGCCCTCTGCTCTGGGCCCGTGAATATTCTATGGCAGAATGCAAACAGTCCAAAAAGATGGCCAGTGATGTGGGCGCTCCGCATTTTTCACACTGCCTGCATCCCCCTATGCCGAGGCCAGCAACTCGGCAATAGCGAAAATGTGGACATTGTCCTGAAGAACTTTTTTGATTTGCAATTGCCGGTCTGGAATCTCAGTCTTCCTCGCATTTTGACGCGATTTTTGAGCCATGATGTTGTAGGGTGTAGAGATCATTGCTTTCCCTTCTTTTGGACTCTTTACTGTGACCAGCCACTGCAGCATGTGGTTCACTCTTATTGTATCGATCATGCAGTAAATGAAATTACAACCTCTCTCTCTCTCTCTCGATATTATATATAAAGTATATGATATGTATGATCTTATTATAAATCATCACCTCATTATCATATTATATATGTATATACATATATTCGTATACACTTCATCATTGATCATGCATATATATATACGTATACATTTCATTCTATATGTATATACATACAAATGTATTTACATATGTATGTATATATACATGTGTATGTATATGTATATGTATATGTATATGTATATGTATATGTATATGTGTATGTGTATGTATATGTACATGTACATGTATATGTATATGTATATGTACATGTATATGTATATGTACACGTACATGTATATACGTATATACGTATATACGTATATACGTATATACGTATATACGTATATACGTATATACGTATATACGTATATATGTATATATCTATCTATCTATCTATCAATCTATCAATCCATCCATCCATCCATCTATCTATCGATCTATCTATCTATCTATCTATCTATCTATCTATCTATCTATCTATCTATCTATCTATTATTTGTACATTATATATATACACGATATATATACATACATAGGTGTATATACATACACATATATATATATACATATACACTTACATATATATATATATATATATACATGTATCTTGTTTTTTTTTTTTTTTTTTTCGGTTTTCTGGTTTAATCAAGTTCGCCATTGACCCTTCACCGGTGACCAGGACAAGAGCTTCAACGTAATCTCCTCAGTGGAAATGGCTGAGCACGTCGGCATTCGGAGCCTTGGCGCTATCATCCTGGATCGAGTGTCTCCAATATACACCCCAATTCATGCTTATCTCAATCGGGAAAGTGGCGATTACTCAGTGGCTTTAAGATTATTTAAGGATACCCTATTCTCAAACAAAGTTATATCAGTAGGTCTTTGGGTCCGCTTTCACACTAAATCACATGTCTTTGCACCAAAGGGGAGACCTCAGACCCACATCCCATGCGAAGTTGGTACCTTAAGGCAGCCTTGACAGCAACCGTCGATCCCGTTTTGGAAAATTACCAACATGGCATTATGCCATTTCTAAACAGAGTAGTTCCCAAATTCGAAGCAGGTCCGCCAGGTTTAAGATTTGTTCAAAAGTTTAAACCTACAATAACATGGATACAGCCTGTTTTGGGATGAACATCCACAAATTCAAACTATTTTTGGGTTCACCAGCATATCAAGCTGAACTGATGCCATACCCTCCCTTACGTTTCAGTTCCTGCCCAGGAACTACAACAAATTTCTGCGAAAGGCCAGTGTGGAAGCGTGGAAGCTGAATGAAGCTGATTCGTTGATGCCCAGTATAGTAAGATCTTCGTTGGTTGGCACAAGGTCAGTGCAATCTGTAAAGGATTGATCCATCATGATCCATCTATCTATAACTAATTTCCATATCTAGATTTCTAGTGGATGGACATTCCCATGAGGTGTGGCGATGGGTCTCCCTGAGTGCCAGGTGCACCGTCTCCTAGCTGATGATGGTACGTTCTACTTGCAGGTTGCGGGCCTGCCACGAGGATATGCTTCAGGCAGGATCGCAACGTTTGCCATGTTGAACCATGAACAGAATAGCCCTGTTGATTGGAGGTCCTACCTGAGGACCTGGGTTATTGGAGATTTTTTTGGTAGTTGATTAGCTGCATACAAGTAAATTAATCAACCAGCATAATAGGATAGGATATTGCTATTATTGTTATTATTACTATTTGATGTTCATTTTTCAAACAATGGCTCATGTTGACCAGGAGGAAATTATAAATCATTCTTCTCACATCCGTTGAACGCCCACAGGGAATGGCTGGTTGGAAAACACGCCCTGAGTTGGCATGTCTTAGTGAGTTGGAGAGGCTCCCCAAATGGGTATTGTTTGGTCATGGGCAGGCTACAACCACTACGAGGATCTCGTTGGGATCTCCAAGTCGACTGGGAAGCGAACAGGAACAAGAGAGGATTGGAACAGGTTGGAAAAGGCTGTTTGGCTAGTGGTTTCATTCAGTTTTTTTTTTTAAATGTTCAGAGACAAACATGGGATGCTGATATATGACGTGTGTTGTTTTTCAGATAGGTTCAAACCACCAATCAGCTGTTCCTCACAAAGCTTGCACTCGCATCTCAGCGCTTTATGTAGTTCACATGTGACATTGGCTTCTTGCATCCCCAAAAAAGTCAGAATCCAAATCAATAGATGCTCACCAGTGGTCACATTCATTTGTTTGGTTGCGTAACAACGGCAGAAACAATAATTCTGCAGGTCCCAAGTTGGGTATTGGGCCTACCTTACCACACTTGCTGAGTGTCCCTCATCATTGGCTGCTTAGCCACCAGGTGTGGGGGCTCTTCATGGACGAACACGTCTTTCCGGGCGCAGATGCCTCTTGCCCCATGGGCTGGGTGGGGCAGCCCAGCGACGTTTCAGCTTTGGTTTTCCCAGTGAAGTGTCACAATGTGGGGTATTCCTTAGACCAGCTCACATATGAAGCAGAACTTCGGCAAGTCCGACAGCAGCTTTCGAAAAATGTCAAGATGAGCGTCACAGCCCAATGACCTGGTCCACCGAAGGTGGTGACACACTTGGAGCAGGCCGGATTCGAGGCGCCTGGGGGTGTATGTGAAAATGGTAGATGAACCCAATGAAGATGCCATTGAATTGGGAAAGTGAGGAGAATTAAAGCGAAATCAAATTTTGGGGTGGCCTATTGAAAACCTACATGTCTCAAGATGATTGCAGATGGGAAGCTCCACTGCTAGCAAATGAATCCATTCATTTGCCTCCATTGTGTTGGTGTATCGTTGATGCCTCTCAGTTGTGCACTCTCAAACGTGGGCATCGCAGATGTATCACGTGGCTCAAGGATTTCGATCCCGATTGGTCGTTGTGCAACCGCGCCTGGCTCGTGCAATGACCTGCGAGGTGAAAATTCAGTGGCATCTTGACCGACTTTGGACGTGGTTGTGGGTGGTTACCCTGATAAATTACCCAGAAATGAGGCAAAAGTAGGTATGCCTGGATGGTGTTGAATTCTGACCTCACCATATCGCAAACTTGACTTCCAAGACTCTCAAGGTTGGTAATGGTGACCTGTTAAGTCATTTCTGGACTCTTCAGGGGATGAATTTGTTTGAAGAGTTCTCCACAACCACTGTTTATCCCCATTCCCAGACATAGTTTGAGCTTCAAGAGCCCATGGATACTGCTCTTCCGCATGAAGACCAGCTTTGAGCTCATCCATGCGAGGAAGAAAGCACGAACCGAGCTCCCGTGGTTTTGGGGCATGATCAAGCAGTCTGCATTTTCGCTTTAACTTTAGTATCAATCCATGTGATTATAGGTCAGAATCCTGGTACTTCGGAGGACTATGTCAAAATTATCGGAATCAATTTGTATATAGTTTTTTTTCTATTACGGTATGTTTTGTTGTATTTGAGTATGGATTGCCCTTGGTATGTTCACCTCAGCATTTTGGGGAGAGTTGTATCTGAGGTGCGGAGGCTGAGGATATGGCAAACATGCCAAGGCGACTGAAGACATGATCCTGGAGTGGTTTCCTTCAGGTCAGGGAGGGGATTGGTGAACGGTTTGATAACCGGTGTGACTCTGGCAATTGAACTAACCTGGGCAGATCAGTGTATAGGTTATATGTACATATTATACTATACACACACACTACAAATCTACAAGTAAGAATTGCCAAGATATAAGGGGAATGTTTTGCCAATAGACGGAGGATTTTGACCAAAACACAGGGAGAATATCAAGAGACTGCCACACATCACCAAGGGCACCAGCGCTGGGCAAGACCTGCTCTTGCAGCCAGGTGTGAATGTGAAGCAACTGAAAGATCCAGGGACCACTGGCAACTTCGAAGTCACCTTGGATGGCAGGTTGATCCACTCCAAGAAGACCCAAGGAGGGGATCAGCACTGGGCGATCACACCTGGTGGTATGGGTTGAGTCATTGGGGTATGAAGGGGTCAAAAAGAGTCGTCATTTTGTGTACTAACCATCTCTTTTGGGGGGTTGATCACTGTTGATCATTTTGATACATCAAAAGCACAAGCTCTGAGAGTTCCTGGATGACTCTGCCCCTCTTGATTCGATCAAAAACTCCCCTCTTCAAATGGAGCTGGGTTCAGTTGACCATTGAAGGACAAGGCTTTTTGGAGAAAGCGCCCAAAGAGCGACAAGAAGAAGCTTGGCGAGTTGAAGTTTCCTCGGGTAGCCGCTTTTCATGGCCCACGATTGGGACGTAAAGCGCTCTCTGTGACATGGAAGATGCATTCCAGCATCGTCGTACGTGTATCGTTACAAGAGATTTAAGGATTGGTGAATACCTGTAGGGCTATCTTTAGGGGATGAACGTCGACTTAAAACTTCTCAGTTATTTTGGCATCAACTTTTGGGACTCATCACCATGTTTGACTGTAAGTCAAACCTTTTTTTACACCTGGACTCTTATCTTTTGACATCTCTTGCCCCGCGATGCAAGGAAGTGAAGGCTGAGATCGCCTCTGCCGTAGGAGCACTCGGCGATACCGCCCAGCCATCCACTGGAGATTTCAAGGCTGGTGCCAAGACAGGTGGTGGAGGTTGCAACATCTCGTAAGGCCTGTTTTAGACTCGGTTTGGGAGCGGCCTTTGTGAGTGTTGCAACCTGCAAACAAAATCAACATTAAATGAAATGACATAATAAAGCCTTGGAGGATCTTGGAGGTATTTCAGCCACTTGGCTCAGTTGAACAGTACCAACTTGTCCAGCTCAAATCGAGAGTCCAGGATGCAACGAACATTTGTCCACCACCCGCAACTTTACAAGTGCTCCCCTCCAGCGTGCTTTGTTGCATCTGAACAATGAGCTGGGATTTGCTCGACAAGCACTTTTGTCGGACAAGACGTGCTTTTTCTATCTCTTTCTCAGGTTGCTGAGAGAGAGAGAGCGAAAGTTTGTTTGTTTCTTCCTCCTTTTTTTTGAACTATGACAGCATTTTGGATGATTTTCGGAAGATTTTGGTGGTGCAAATCCCATGCTGCCGTGGAGTCCTGGCGCACAGCGCATGATGTTTCCTCCCAGGGACCCCAGGGCCCCTGTGGCTTGGACACTGAGAGCTGGCGGGTCGACTTCTGGCCGCGACTGGAGCGAAGCGGAGAAAAGACGTGAGCTGAAGGTGTGATTTTGAGATATGTTCAGCAGATTCAGAAGTTCTTTGTATTGTTTTAGAAGCACTCCGATGCAGGTGGAGTACTGACTCTGACATAGCTCGACCATAGATTTGCTGATGCAGCTGATGCAGGTGCAGAGCGTCCACAACATGGGAGTCTTGGACGGAACAGCACAAGCTTCTGTCGGATCACTCATCACACTTGTGGATGGGGAGAAATCATAGAGACCTACAAAAGCACAGGGCTCAAAGTTCTGTTTAGGGCCCTACACCGAAAAAAAGCTGGGAATCCATGACTTTGATGTTCATCTTGCCGCATTGCTCTGAGGATATCACTATTCCCAGACCTTAGCCCATTGGCTGGAAAATTGGGAGGCCAGCAAGGACAAAATCGTGAAGGCCTGCTCCTGAAACTTTGCCGATGGTAAGGACACCACTGGCAGGAATGGTTGTGACGATCTTGATGAATTTCATTCCCACATGACTTGGTTCCAGTCGCGTTTTCAGTTTTATCACCCTTCCTAATTTTCATTGGTTGCCTTCTGCACCATCCCCATCCCACCCCCCAGCTCAAATTGGAATTCCAGCCGATTGGGGATTATATAGCTCCCAAGATTTTGCTGCTTTAGTTTTGCAGACATCTTCCTAAAATCATATAAAATCCCGAAAATTGCCGGTGAAGTTCCCACTTGTGGTGGTCGAATGCCATCATCCAGGCCTATGGCGAACGCTCTTGGAGACGCTGGCGCGTCTTTTTGGCTTGGTCCGTGCGCATCTCCCGAAGGCCAGGGGTGGAAAAATGGGTCCAAGAGAGGGGGGACAATTCGGGCCCCAAATCCAGACAATCCATGAGTCAGGGCTGGAATTCCCACCATTTTTTGCCAATCACTCATAGATTTCCTTGTCCAAAATTGGTAGGGGTCAAATCAAAGACCCAGTCCTCAAGTTTCGTCAATTAGTTCGGACTTTAAATCATCCCATTGAGCTACTTTTATTGATTTTGGATAAGTCTCTGCCAGTGACAGTATTGGGCAACCAAGTTGTTGTGCAGGAAATCNGTTCGGACTTTAAATCATCCCATTGAGCTACTTTTATTGATTTTGGATAAGTCTCTGCCAGTGACAGTATTGGGCAACCAAGTTGTTGTGCAGGAAATCCGCAACTGCTGCAGCCATTTCTGCTTGATACAACCAGCCTTTGAGGATATCCAATTCTTCCGATGCAGATGGCACCGCCAAGGTCGCTTTGGCCGAGGCAAGTCCCAACAGCTTCGGGGAATCCAGTAGTATACGTGNCTTTGAGGATATCCAATTCTTCCGATGCAGATGGCACCGCCAAGGTCGCTTTGGCCGAGGCAAGTCCCAACAGCTTCGGGGAATCCAGTAGTATACGTGCGGACCCCTGTCCAGCACATGGCAGTTCCTGTGGCGCCGGCGGTGCGGCCTCCGGTGGTTCGGCCTCCGGTGGTTCAGCCTCCAGTGGTTCGGCCTCCGGTTGTGCACCCTATGCGTCCAGCGCTGCGCTGGATCTATGCCGCGCCGTTGAAGCAGCAGCAGCAAAGTTCTGCTGTGCAAAGGATTCCGGGTGCCAACGCAGCACCCAAGGTGGTGGCGGTGAACGTGGGACCTCCGCAAGCGAAGAAAGACAACCCTTTGATCGAGGGACGTGTGCCGACAGAGAAGGGCGTGGAAACGATCAAACCTTCAGATTTCAAAGCAATGTGGGACTGGAACCTTTTCGAGCTTTTTGATTGGTGCACTTTTTTTTCCCATTTTCTTGTTCTTTGTATATTTAGATGTACTTGCTAGGTGTACTGTTTTCATGCGAATGTAGGCTTTTTGAAAAGGACCTGGCATTTTTGTCGCATCGCCAAGGAACCAACAAAGTATTGTTGTCATTGATCTTCGCGGTGAGGACAGGGCCGCTGGCACAATTGCAGGCGCCCGTCCGATTCCGGCANGTCGCATCGCCAAGGAACCAACAAAGTATTGTTGTCATTGATCTTCGCGGTGAGGACAGGGCCGCTGGCACAATTGCAGGCGCCCGTCCGATTCCGGCATTGGATTTCTTAAAAGACATGCAGCTTTGGTGTGCAGAATTTAAATGCAAACCGATGGTTGCATTCTTTTGTCAGTACTCCGCTCACAGGGCTCCGACTGTGGCAAATCATTACAGAAGGACCTGCCAGCCTACACAGAGGGTGATCGTCATCGAAGGAGGATTCAGAGGGTGGGAAGCACAGAAGCTTCCAGTTGAGAACCAGAGCACGCAGCTGTCTCAGGCAGCGTATGACCAGATCGCCCTGAAGATGGGCACTGACATGCTGTCACTTGCCCAGGTGTAGAAAGATGTAGAANAACCAGAGCACGCAGCTGTCTCAGGCAGCGTATGACCAGATCGCCCTGAAGATGGGCACTGACATGCTGTCACTTGCCCAGGTGTAGAAAGATGTAGAACGCAAAGCCAATGAGGCCAGTGAGCCGTCTCCAAAAATGCTGGCGCCCGACGCTTGAGCAAAAAGGAGAAAACACGAAGCTGTCCAGGGATTTCGCACGCCTTTTGCCACTTCCTTTCCTGAAGAAGGAATGTATAGTCTAATAAAAAGTGAAACTATGGGGAATTGGTTATTCCAAGACCCACTGGATATTTTTTTGGACAGTCACATGATATTATGTGGTAAACATGACAATAACATACAACAACAACCATCAAGAAGAACCGCGATTTTTTGTCAAGATTAAAAAAGCACACAAGGTAGATTGAGGCACATGTATTACTATTGGGCGTACTGCAGTTACACTGCAACACAATCTGGAACGTCATGGGGACATGACAAATAGAAAAGGATAGGTATTGTACAGATGCTATTATATAATATTAATATATCATTATATGGTATTACAATGTATTACAGGTAAAGAAATTGGGTATGTAGTAGCACGAACTCACAACACGGGCATGTCATTCACAGTGAGGGAAACGTGCCAAGATATTCCTGCCGCCACTTGCATCTTGAAGTCGATGATGCTCCTTGAACTCGCCCAAGTGAGACATGCTCCTTGCTCTGCTTGTGTTCGAAATCAGCTTGTGGCCACTGTAACGACCCCAATCCACAAAAAGATATCACCTTGCGATAAAAAAAGTGATCCATGAGGATCCACGCAATCACTTTTGTTGTGCATATGAAGCAAAATCCCTCCGCCCCAGTACTAACCCCCCGAATAAGAAGCACCTGGAATATGTAGATTTGTTCAGTAGTTTATACCACTTGTCCAAATGCCTCTCGTCGGTCAGGGGTGGCAGCACTGTGCAGTGGATCACAGCTACCAAGAGCGGCCAGGTCAGGGCAATATTAGATTGGATTGGTTAGTAATTAGATTCATTGATCAACTTATAGAATGACTAATTGTTTTAAAATCACCATAAACTATAAGTGATTAATTTGTCACCAAGTGCCATGTGGAATGTTGATCAATTAGAGGGTGCCCCCCAAAAGTGATGTCAGTTGTTGCGAAGAATGGGCTATTCATATGTTTTTAAACTATTTCCAGGGCTTGGGAAATGTGGAGATTTTCAACATACAAAGGATGATGGAGACGATCTCCCAAGCTGGTGATGTTTGGGTGGGGATGGTGGCCCTTCAAGGATGCTCCGATGCACAGAACATGCCTAGCTATGCAGCACTTTGTGGTGCTCAACACATAGTTTGGTTTGGTTTGGTTGGTGGTCATGAATGTCAATTCTTGTTGGTGATGTACCAGAAAAAAGCCCTTTCTACTAATTGGATCCCAATTCAATTTCAATTTCTCAACATTTGCAAATTTGTTCTCGAACTCCTTTGCGTCTCCCCTAAGCTTTGCTGGTTGAATCTACCGATAGATGAGCATCCGCTTGCCAAACTATTTTGGGCATCAGGCTTTTCACCTATACCTAAATCCAAATTTTCTGTTGGTGAAATCATAGTCTTTGCTACCAAGACTATTTTTTTCCGGTGGTTTGCGGCGATTCTGCTTTTCGTTTTTTATTTGTGGTTTCGAGCCATCTTAAAGTTCCTACTACATGCGATCATGGCCATTCTTTTTGGGGGTTTCCTAAAATTGGGACCCCATTTCACCATTGGTTTTGCAGGGTTTCAAACCACTTCTATACATCCCCTATTGGAAATTAACACCATGTACGTGGTCCCTTCAACTGTCATTTTGATTGGTTTTGTGGCATTGTTTGTTTTGTTAAAACTACATTTGCCCATGACTTGCCAATTTGGCGGAAGATCCCTCAGGAGTCTGCGCGCATCGCTGCGCAAAACCGCTTGGCGCCAGGGATCTTCCAACTGCCCGAGCCGAAGTGTCTTGGTCAGCGCCAAGGAGTGACGGTAGCGAGGAGAACTGGGGGATCTAACCTCTGGTAAACCAACATAACTATGGAAAATCACCATTTTAAACACGTAAATCAACTATAAAGGACAATTTTCAAGAGCTATGTTAGTTTACCAGAGGGTAAACAGCAAATCTTGGCCGAATCAAACGAACAATTCAAGTGGTCGAACCGTTCGGAGAAAGAGGAAAAAACAACCCAAAGGGTGATTTGACCAAGCAAAATTTGGACTTTTGAGGATCACCAACGAGGTCCAGCAGTAAACCCCAATGACTTGACCCACAGATGCCATAACCATTCCCTTGATGAGTCTCAATCATCTCCGCGTGATATCCCCAGAAAATAGTTTCCCCATTAATTTGCTATATACATTCATATGTATGATTATATATATATATATATATGTATACGTGTATATATATATATATACATATTATGACTCATAATGTATATATACGTATATATGTATATAGATATATAGACAAATACATTATTGTTAGTTAACAACGCAACCAGGCAACCGTGAAAAACTGTTTCGTCAAATCCCACCATTGAGACACCTCCTGTTTTTTGGTTTTCCATTCCTCCATGAGCTCTCAGGCCTCTTCCAACCAAATGAGTTGGTCAAATACTTCTGACTTCGACCAAAGCGAGACCCATGCTGGTGGTTGGAGCTCGGCGCAAACCCACCAGAAGAATGAGGAACATGCGCAGTATAGGATTTCATGAGGATGTAGTCTGAAAAAACCATGCTTTCAAAGTTTTCTTCGACTTTTCAATCCACCTAAACTTGGACTTTCCATCAACCAAAAGGTGGGAAGATTCTTTCGAAACAACCAGCTAATTCTTTGCTTCGCAGGTAAAAGGTAGGCGCGAGACTTCCATCAAACTCAACCTTTGTGATACATGCAGATCAGATTGCGCCTCCAGCATTGTTTTAAGTGTGGTGAACCCAAGAATAAACCACCCCCGTGAACCGCCGACCTTGCTAGAAATGGGTGGTAGCAACCATCCCCGAAGGTTTCTGGCATTGGTCTTACCAGGCTTGCACCTAACAGCTTGATTTTGGCACCGACTTGCACAAGCCACCTTTCTTTGCCTCGGGATAGCCATCAGCAGAAGCTCCAGCAATAATATCCTACCGAAGTGAGGCATCATGGAACCAGTTTTGTGCTTTGAAGAAAAGATGCAAATCCAAAACTCCATTTGTACGAAAACATGCGAATCATGTTTGCCCTTGGTCGAGCATCATGCAAGTTCACAGACTAATGGGAAGGTCTCAGGCCAAAAGCCACAAGGTAATTCAGGTGTCATGGAATTCGATTTCTTACAGCAGTCAACATAATCTGAAGCGATCATCCTCCAAGGAACTCATCAGTCTTTCCTCCAAGTTTCCGTAAACGTTCTGCAGCACAGCTCACAGCTGGTTCCACACGACGAATGCCCACTGCAGAAGGGAGCATCGTTTGATGCCATGCGTTGGCGTGTTGGCGTTGGTGAAAGCTAACCAACGAAACTTGAAACTGATAACAAAAGAGGTGATCTGAATGTCTCTTTGCAGATATCACTGGGTGGATTTACAGGAACTCTCTGGGATCATATCAGATTCAGCATAGCAAGCCTGTGTGCAGTCCGACGTCCTTGAGAGGCCAGATTCGAAAAAACAAAAGGCCAGTTTGACCTTTGAGAGGAAAGATAAGATGTGATAATAATACCTGGTTAGCTGAACAGACGCCATTCCGACGGCAGTTGAAGCGACAACTTAAACGCCGCTTATGCGTTTGCGAAGAACTGTGAGGTCTGAGGAAATTGTGATCATATGACCGTAGGTGAAAAAAGGAGGGGGGTTTATATAATTGTAGGCATTGAAACTAGGGACAGTGTTTAAGTCCTCGAGATCTCTGACACATGTGGATGTGTTAGGATAGACCAAGGATGACAATGTTCCGTTTCCATTTTCCAACACATCTTCGCCAACTACCGATGCCAGGAACAACGTTCTGGGTGGTGGGAAACCCCACAAAGTACCCCTGAATTGCAAGCCAAAGATAGTGCTTTCGATATTTCATGAGGCCGTACCGGTATTTGTAAATCCGGCACTTGTTCTTCATACAACGCAACACAAAGCAGCTGTTTCGTTCGAGAGCGTGTTCAGCAGCGTTCTTTTCAAGGTGTTTCCGGAGGAAAAATGGTGCCAGTGTTTGCATGGCGGTGACGGCAGGATGGCAAACGGACTAGACGCAGCTTGACCATCTGATGACCATTTGATGTTGAGAGTACGGTCTTTTTGTGCAGCTGCTGAGCTCATATCCTCGTTAGCACTGCAGATTCAATCAGCAATGCATACATTGGAGGATGCTATATAATTATGATGTCATCGTTTGAAGGTCATTTCTTCAGATTCTCAGGAGGTTTCCAAAAAGGACAGCCTTAAAGCGTTGCTTTTTGGATCTCACCTGGGCCGGTGGTGGCTGCTGTAGACAGGGCCATGGCTCTGGTCACAAATTCCGGGAGGTGCACGACAGCAGGATTTTGGGTTAAGAAATGCATATTAGTGACACACTGTTTATGATACTATTCCCGCCATTCAACTGGGGATTTGATTTTTCCCAGGCGGCGAAAGCGGCGAAAGCAGCACTATGTGCCGTCGTCGCATGAACTTATGCACTGTCGGACGAGTTGCTCAGGCAGGGGTTGCGACTGGTTGCGACTTGGGATGGGTTCATTTGCTTTACCCTTCGGTAGTCAAACATGGCTAGCTGGGAAATCCCCGAACTAAGCCGAAGCTGGGAAATCATCTACAAACCAAATGGGTCATAATAGGTCATTGTCCATGTTAAATTACCAGTTCTTTTGTTCTATCGTGTGTTAGTAATGTACTTTTTAGTCTTGAGAATGTGACTCAGAGAGACAGTTGATACAGTTCTATCGTTGGTGAAGGTCAGGTCATGTCATGTCACTCTTGTGGAGTGGCTAAAGCAATTTTTGCACATTTCTCTTTGGACACGTGCCGTTGTCAAACTAAGGTTGCTGAGCTAGATATTGGGAACGTATCAGTATCCTCTACCCAGCGGTTAGAGATTTTCACATATATATATATATACATATATATATACATAATCATATATATATATATGCATATACTATTGACTATCATATACACATGTATTTGTATACCTTACTACACTTAAACAATTCGTGCGTTAATACATCAATACATGCATACATATCTATATGATTATATGATATTATATGCATGACTCATGCATTATGTTTGTAGCATAATGCATCCAGGAATCAGCGCATTCCTTGCCGCTCGGCATCGTGGGGTGACCCTGGTGGATTGTTCATTTAATATGGGTCGAAGTCGAAGCATCATTTACAGCGGGAATTTAACCAGCAAAATATGTGGGATTTTATTTAGTTATATAGTTATACATATTATGTATATATCTATATATCTACACATATTTCGTGGAGTAATATGATGGTTCATTAATGGTTGATTGATTAGGGTTATGAACCTACCTGGTGATGCTGATCGGGGGCGATCAAATCGCCCAGATGGGAACGCTGTTCTCAACCAATCAGTTTTTGAAGGGATGAGTTTGCCGGTTTTTTGATCTTTGCTCACATGAACTATATACCAAAACGGATAGATGATGATGACGGTGAGAAGCTTTCAACCTACTTCTCTATGCTCGTGAAAACACATGGGTTTTCTAGTCCTATTTTGGATCTCAATTTCAGCAATTGTCTGGTCTTGATATTGAACTGATCAAAGAACCACCAAATGGTTTGCTTCTTCAAGCTTGATACAGAGAATCACTGAAGATTTGGTTCCCAAGGACTCGGCAGTTCCCAATCGCTGCTTCTGCACGCGCGTTCCTGCTGGAGATGCAAGAAGCAAGGGTGGCATGCAATGCGCTTCTCGCCAAGATATGTGGCTAGCCTGGGGTGTTTTCCTCACAACAAAGTGTGTATGTGTAAAACAATAAGCAGCCCTAAATTTGGCAAGCGAAGATCCCAACATGTTCAAAGTCATTCTAAGTCTTCTGCTCGTGATCCAAAGTTTGGATTGTGGTAATGGCCCATTTGGGTCGACTGGGCGGTCGGAAGATGGGGGCTAAAAACAAGTGAGAATCATTCCCAAATGATCAAACCCCGATAGTAGATGGTTTGAACGGAAAATCACGAATTGAGAGGGTACACTGGCAGCACTGGTACCCGAATGACTCGACCCATAGCCATTTCCAGCAGTTGAAAGCGGAGTCACACCTGGGTTGCACCACAAAGGCTACACTACAACGCCAGCATCATCGTCGTGCCCTCGGGTGTGGCTAAAAGAGCTTTTCAGCAGCCAACTTTACACACCTATTCGATCACCAGCTTGTTTTCTCTAATTGGGTTTGTCTGAAAATGGGGTATACCCCCAATCATATCTATTTATACACTAGGGAAAATGATGATTGACCAATGGATTTAGAGGTACCCTATATATCCCTATATTCAGACAAACTCAACTATCTTGCCGCACATGCAGACCCGACTCTCACGATTTGCTGCCACATCGCCCAATCTTCAATCTCTACAATTCCTCTTGGTGCCTTTGGGACCAGATGGGGGGCTGCAAAAAGCGCCCAGGCATGCCAGAGGAGCAGTGAATGGGAGCATGCCTTGGACTTCTTTGTAGAGATGCAACAGAGAAAGCTTCAGCAGGACCCAAGGGACCAGCTGATGGTTGTGTCCTGGTGGGAAGTTTTCCTCTCCGGCAGGACCCCGTGTCGTACAAGAGCATCATGAGCGCTTTGTGTCATGGACTTTCCTGGCAGAGGGCGCTCTGCCTGTTCTCGAACATGTCCAGGAACCGTGGAGCTCTGTTTAAAGTATAGTTGAAGGATGTTGAAGGATTTTCTTGCTTCAGGTGGATTTGAAGGATCTCCAAATTGTGGGACGCACTGTACCTGTGTTTGTTGAAGCCCAGGAAAAGAATTCAAGCCGACAGCACCTGCGGCTCTGGCATCCGAGCATGTGAGCTGCGGCCAGGCCACTAAGACCTGCACTCTACTCTGCTTGTGCAGATGTTGGATCAATGAACTACCCATTCCTGACATGGCAGCTGGTTTTGCTTCTACAAAGACGCCCCAAGAGTCTAAGACTACGATTTTGCTCCTTGAAAGAGAACCCTTGGGCCGGAGGCAACTCCTCAGATTCACATTCCTTTCAGCAGAGTGCGTGTCATGTCGTGCGGCGGTTTGGTCGTGGAATTTTCCATTCTTTGGCAGGCAGTGAGTGGACATCAGCATTGAAACTCCTGCAGCACATGATGGACGTGCCTTGACTCAGAGGGGCTGCCCTCTTCATGGAGATCCTCTCAGTGCTTTCCTTTGCTGATGAGTGAATCGGTTTATTTTGAAAAACATCTTTTACCATGGTTTTACCCTTTACCACCTCCATTTTTGGGTCACTGTATGTTCATCCCCAAAGATGCCAAGCAATGCGCATGGCACGACTCATTGACTTCTTTTTTGGGTCAACAGTGAAGAACAGACACGGGGACACGGGGGCTTAACACGGTGCATCTATCAAACATGAGGGATTGACCGGGAAAAAGGGATGGGCCAATACTTACAGGTTAATTTTTTGGGTAAAGTTCCATTTGTGTGCGAACAGAAGGGTGCGATACAATTGGATGGGTTTCAATTTCTGGGGGGGTACCTGTACCTCCACGGTGTGACTTCCACAAAAGGCTCCGATAGATCTGCATGACACACGCGTTGGGATTGGCAGTTGTCCATGAATCTCTCACAAAACAACCTGACAGTACCCGTTGAATAATGCGTACATGTACTAATATGATCAAATATGTGCATGATTTTTTTTGTATATACAATATATAATTATCCCTCACTTTGAGGCTTTGTTGATATTAAGTCCTGATCCACAACACCCCAGGACGAGTCAATGGCCTGGCGCTCGCGAGGCAGCTGTTGGCAGGAGACCCTGGATGCTGGTCGATGTTGTTTTTGGGTTGGTTTCAAGAATAAACTAGCACAAACACGGCAAACCAACATCCTCAAAAGAAACATCACCCATGATTTTGGTTGATGTTGGAATTTGGTTTGTGGAACCTGGAAGTTTGCACCACTCTGTGTTGCAGAGACTGCGGTCAAACATCTCACTAGTGATCACCAGATTTAGTTTCCTTTTTCCCATGGGCCCATGGGTTGTCGAAAGATGGATGGCTTCACCGCAGCACAGGAGGCTTTGAACCAGGCAGTGGTCGCAGTGGATGATCAGCAACTGAAGCAGGAGGCTGTGAACCGCTGCAGTGCTGCGAGGACAGTGATTTTGGTTTCTTTTTGGGAGACATTTGCGGCAAGAGATAGATTCGATGATTTCCATTGCTGGTGGTTTCAAATATGATGCAGTTTTTTTTGCATTTCCAACATCACTAACATTACTCAAGCATATTTGGGATGGTCCTCAATGACCATTGTTGGGGGTTGAAACTAGACACCACAGCTGGGGAGGTGGAGTTGCTGCATCGCGTCGTTCGATCTCTTGGTGCCATGGTGGCAAGGCGTTTCCACAGGTGGAGCCGACACCAGTCCCCTTTTGGTAATGTGATATGGATAATATGGAAAATTGCACATGTATACTCCGGATAGATGATGGAAGGCGATTTACTTACGAAAAAACAGGTGAATTTTTCCGCAGCTAATGTGGAATTACCAGAATGGTCCAGAAGGTATGTACTGAAATAAGGTTTATTTAGACAGCAGTACTCACTTCCGAAACAAGTGCGTGTGAGGGTGTGGTAAGACCAATGTCACTATATTAACCACTCGGATGACGACTGATCCGGCACAATTCCTGCTTCTTTAAACCTTTTCCACCCTTTCTGCAATGGTTGATCCTGCGCTCCTGCCGAACCCTCTGCTGATGCCACTCACTTTCTCGAATCTCCAGCTGCGTGTCAACCATCAGGATTCAAATCACTTTGATCCGTCTTCGCAGCACACGAGTCAGAAAACATGGGATATCCCATAAAATCCGGTTGAATGAGAAAAGGGATTCCTGCAATTTTTGAGGTACCAAACCCATGGGTACAGCAAGCGATGACCGCTAAGGCTACTTGCCGGCACCTTTACCTGGACCAGCTCCGAAGACCGGAGCTGGCGCGTTTACGGCGCTGGAAAAACGGCCGCAACGCTATCAGATGGCAGTGGGGTGAGTGAGATACCAATGACCCACAGAAATTGGTCATTTCAGGATCTGCAACCATCGATTTTGGGAGGTTCATGGTTTTGATATGATTTTGATGCATACCCGGAGGGATTTTGGAGAAGTATAGCTATAATAATTCACCCTTGATCCCTTGATCACTTCACCCTGCAACTCTGGTGAAGTCCCGTGGGGATGGATCAAAACCATACTGTTCATACGAATTCTTTCTCGTTCCACCGCTGCTTTGGATCGGGCTATGCTTGGATAGTGGCGCAAATAAGAGCGGCATCATGACAGCCCTCTGCGATATTGTCTCTGGCTTTAAGAATATATTGCTTGAGGGTGCGTTGAGGAAAGCCAGAGGGGAGCAGACCGAAGAAGCAGGTGATGGTGAGGAGCTTGGATTGGACGCACATGGCGACGGAAGCAAACAATGCAAAGCGTCGGTAGCTCAAGTTCTCGCGCCCATCCGGTAAAATAAGCCGACCTTGTTTTCTGACGAAGGCTCCCTTCCAGCCATCGGTCTTCAAATGTCACAGAACGGCAATCGCACGATTGGCATGTATGACGACGGTCGTTTTCTGTTGCGGGCTTTATCCAATGGTGAAAGCTCTGCGTTTAATGCGTCGACTATGTCTAAGCTCTTCAATGGCTCTGTTTGGAAGCGCACGGTGGTGAAAGATCACAACCGCTTCTCCATGCATCACACTTGCCTGTGCCTGTGCATGACCTTGCACATTGAAGAGTGGCACAAATTTTTGTCCAAGGACGGCGGCGCGTTGGGAATGCAGAGCCGCTTTCCCACTCTTCACAGCTCGCCTTGTTTAGACAAAGCGGCTGCTGTGCTCGATGCCGAAGTGTATCAAGCAGAACATGCAGAGGCACCTGTTCACGACCCGTTTTTGCTGCACAAGTTCGTCCACGTGCTTACTCACACAGATCGCGCGCATGCATCCGAGCAGGACTACATCCCATATTATTTTGCGCCGGATGCACTGGAGTGCTTCACCACGCGCTTTGACCAGCAAGTTCTGGAGCAAGAACTTTCCTACCTTCAAGGCCCAAAACGATTCAGCCACGCAGGGAAGCTCAAGTCATTGCCTTGGAGGCTTGCGATCCTTCTGCACTCTTGGCGGCACGGATGGAAGACGAAAATGCAATGTGGAGCCGGAGGTTGTTGCAATCTGTTGTCAAAGTCTCCAAGACCATCTTCGATTATTTGTCACTGCAATCCCAATTCTTAGCGCCCGGGTCGAATCTGGTGCACCTCCTCGATCAAAACAGCTTGCGCCGAGAAGCCTCTCAAAAATTCCCATGCTTGGTGGCTCTACTGGAAGGCAAATCCTTCTCAACGGATGCTGTCCCAAAATCTTTTACCCCCAAAATTTCATCCAGCTTTCCGCAGTGGTGGGACGCATTGGCTCCTGGCGATCGCCTCTATTCCATCGTCAGTGCGCATTGGCTTCTCACGTGCGCATCAGCTCTAGTAGTGGAACAAAATCAATTAATGCGAAAACTGCATTGCCCAGATTCGGGACAGCAACTTGCCAAGGACGTTGCTCGCAATCATGCGATTAATGCGTTCACGCTTTTACACCACGCGCAACTTGCTATTTACATCCAAAAAGGTACAGTAGCGGACACAGGATTAGAAAGAGACGTTTTCCTGCCGAACACAAAGCCTGCAAGTTGTTTTCTCCAATTTTCTCAAAACTTTCAACCACAAAAAGGCTGCAAACCCGGACCTACTATATAATCAGCAACACCTCATCATCACAAACAGCCTCAGGACCGCCTACAAAACTGAATGTGACGCACCCGAGCCTCCTTTGCCAGATCCTGCGATCATGGATTCCGTGCTTGCAAAGATGCATGAGTTCTGCCGTGGCACGAAGCCATTTGAACCGTGTGCAAAAAATCACTTTCAAAAGTAAAGACAAGACTGCTGCACAGGATGTACGCGCTGGGTCTATCGCATCGCAACTCCGAAGCCTGCTGTTCCCAGCTTCTGCCAACCTACTCCCTGTCTTCGTGATTGCAAATCAAGTTGCGGGTTCAGGCTGTTGAGCCTGTGTTGCTGAAGCCATCCTGCAGGAAGCTTATCCTGGAGCAAAGCTTCCTGCTGAAGACTGCGATTTTGTGATGCAAAAGCTCGAGAACCATGCGCCTCATTTGCTTGGTACGGCGCTACGAATTCCACCGCGAATTCCCTTCAAATGCGAGCTTCCGGCAGTCTCTGCGTGCATCACCTGCTCACTTGTTCTCACGCCTCTGCGTGAAAAAGTTGTGCCTTGCATAAGCACGTTGGAAAAGCAAACTTTCGTCAAATTGTGCACGCGCATTTGTCGCCAGTGTCAACGGAAATATTCCTGTCCATGGATCCAAGCTACTTCCTCCTCTGGGTGTCAAAATCGTTTTTTTGTCAACGTCATGCCCAACTACATTCAATACGACCCCCGGTATGATTTTCGCGGCCAGCCTTCTCGACACAGTGACTAACCTTCTCATGCATTGCGGTGGTTCCTTCCGTGGCATTGCGCAGTCCATCCAGCTTGCGTCGAAAACACGGCGCTTTGAGACTTTGCTGCGGGATAGCTGGCTTCAATATTCTTTGGCTCGATTTCTCGGCGACGAAAGTTTGAGCATCAATTGGGCTCTTTCCAACAATCATATGGAGCCACTCTGTCGCTTCCTTGAACCGCGTATCACCACGCTCTTTCAAACACGCTGGCTTCACACTCACACATGCAGCGCTTGTTCCAACGGCGTTCTGGTCGTTGATGGCAATGCCAAGGTGCAAACCAAGTTGTGTGCGAACACCGACGACGGCATGTGAAATTGCAAGCTCCTGAAAGCTCGTTGATGATTGGCTGCCAAAACCCACCCATGCCCGGAAAAAATTGTGCGGCGTTGTCACCTGCGTGATTCTGATCCAGTCCTTGGCTCCGATATACTCATGCTTCGCTTTCTCTTCTACTTGCTTCCAGCCGCAGCCAGGCTCACAATCCATGCTCCGTGCGTGTTGCCGTGTCTCGCGATTTGCCGGCGCTTATGCAAAACTTTGCGGTTTGCATTGCTGCATGCTCACGGCCCTTACCCTGTGGATCTGCGTAAGGTGACCAAAGTCTCCTGGGGAGTCCTTCTCCCTACTGAGCGCCCAAGCGCCTCTGTGCTTCCAGCAATTTGCCATGTCTTTCCTTGATCCCGAAGCGCGTGAATGTCAGGTGAAACCGCGCACAGGCCACCAAATGACATTCACCAAGGACGAACAAGCGAAAAGCTGTCATGCACAATGGGATCGGATGACCAAAGCACGACGCAGCGGAGGCTTGCTAGTAGCCGTCAAGCCCTGCCAGATCATTGGGGCAGTCAAGCTCGTGTGCACATATGAGTCGCCGACCGGCGTGTATTTCTTCTTAGCCGAACTTTTGGATTCCTTCGCGGAAGCGCGTGGTGCAGAGCTCAAGAGGGTCTCCAGGAAGAAGCGACTTCAATTCTTACGTACGCATCTCTCATTGGTCTGGTATGATTACGCTTGCGCCTTCAAGAAATTCATCACGGCGAAGAAACGCCGGAATCGAAACAAAATCACCCGCGCCCTTTCCAAGCTTCCGGAAAGGCCATACGGGATGTCGACCAGATGGCCACAAACGCACATGCAATTTGGTCACGTCAATGACAGCGCAGCTGAACAAGCCTTTGCCTTTTGCTGAAGAGCATTGCCGTTGCTGCCAGAAGAATGACTCCTATCTGGGGCCTCCTCTTTGTCCTCTTATTGCAACATGCGCGAAATTTGCATTTGGAAACAGCTGGCATCCAAAAGCATCAGCGGAAGGAAGCTCAACGCCATGCGTTCCAACAAAAGCGATCTTTCGAAGTAAGAAAGCGCCGAAAAAAATATTTTTCAATCTCACGCTGCTTGAGCGCGCCGCTGTCGGCAGCGTTTCACGCATCTTCGACAATTGCACTTGGCGCGTGCGTGTCCAAAAAGTGTGCTGGCTACTCACTTTTCAATTTCTCAGAACGAACCATGTTGCGGCATTCCTACACATTCAGGCATTTTTTCTGTGACAGCTATTCCGAAGATATATTTGATTATATATACATGTATATATATATATATAAGTATATATATATATATAAGTATATATATATATATATATACATCTATATGTGTGTATCTATGTATATGTATCTCCTTTGTGACTAGTTTGTATTTGTGAGCACGAGCAGTTAAACGCATCTTTTGCTGTTTTTTCCTTCTATACGTACACATTACCAACTATTTTGGTGTGAACAAAGCAGTGGAGAGATGCGGAGTATGAACATCCAGATACCAACTATTTTGGTGTGAACAAAGTAGTCTGGCAGCTTTCCCCCCCAAAATTTTTCACCACATTTTCGCGCCGCTTTCGGCCCAAGATTTAGCTGCGGTTTAGCTGCGGAAGCTGCGCAGAACCCTACGCGCGCGCGTTCAAAGTGCAATGGCTGGTGGCCTCAGTGGTGGGTTGCAGTTGGTACCTTCAATGGAACCCATTCATTGATGTTCTTTGACCATTTCTATATTTTGTATCATGAATCATGATTGGTTTTTGTATTAAGACTCAACTGATTGAGAGGTCATTTGGGTTTGTCATGATGTATCCCAAATCCATTGGTTAACCATCATATTTCCCCTTAAATGGCCATTTTGGAGGTATACCGCATTTTCAGACAGACCCATTTGAAAGTATCCGAGTACCCAGAAACATCCAGGCAGTGCGCCTGAGCCGCCGCTTGCTGAGCGCCACCCTGCCAGCGATCAAGGACCGGGAAAAAGGAAGGGCCGGGCGGTGCAGCGTTTTCTTTCACTGACCCGCCTTTAGAAGAAAACTGGTAGAACCAACAGGTTGATTGAATTCAATGATATACTTCGAATAGTTTGGGATCCAATCAGGGGATCTATATAAACACTATGGGACTATGGGTCTCTAAGCAAATTAGGTCTCATACTTGCGACTTTGTTTCATCCAGAGTTGTGAAACTGGATCGCTTGGTGATTTTGGCGTTCCTTGGTTTTTGCAAGCATGAATGCTGGGGAGTTTGCCGCAACTGGTTTCATACATGCTGCTGTCAGTCAGGATTTTGCGGAGTATGAGGCCATCAAAACCTCAAAGGCTCAAATGATGGCAGGGGTGCCCACTGGATTGAGTAGATCTTCGGGGAAACAATGTGAATTTGACCAAAAAAGAAAGGAATCTACGTTCAGCCAGAGGCACCAATGAGTCTTGGGCACCCATACTTTAAACGAAAACTCAAACTTCAACTGAAATGGTGGATGGATGTTCCCTCCAACAGATTGAGAGTGTTGTTTGTCAGCTGCCTTGCTGCGCTAGTGTTTGCTGGACTGTAAACCTAGCCCTTTCCAGTAGTAATACACAGTTGATTGCATAATCTTGGTTCACACGGTTCACACAGTTCGCACGGTTCACACGGTGCATTTTGAGTGACTTCAAAATCAACGAGACCAAGCTGTTGGATACTGAGCAGCTCCTCTTGGTACCCGGCTACAGCAAGGTCGGCTATTTCACAGGCCATTGGAGTACAGCCAGCAAAATGTACAAGGAGCAGTTTGAGGCGTGGATACCAAGATTGACAACTGACTCCTCGGCCCCAATCACCAGCAAGAAATGGACAGACATCGTTTGTATAAACTCCATCTCGCTTGGAGGTCAATTTTGGGTTGACCCAAGGTTTGCCGTGCTAAGTCACCCCCTTATCCTCTGTGTGGTCCTTACTCAAACAATTATAACTTGCATTTGGGTTTGTCCAAAAATGAGATTCAATGAGATGAGATATACCCCGAATCAACTGATCAATCATCATATTGCCCGTTACAGTATACGGCATACGGTTGCATTTTTCGGGAAGTGTTTTTCTCTCCATTTTCAGAGAGACCCACATTAAACCACAAGTCTTTTTCACTGCCCAAGTCGAGGCAATGGCCAAGTCATACCCCAAGTATTCCTTCTACACCTGTGACATCGACGATGCGCCGTTGGCAGCGTATGATGCGGAGGTGGGGACTGGAGATTCGATTGGATCCACAACCAATCGGTGTGTCTTAAAACGGAGGATGCCCCAATATGAATGGCAATTGTCGTGGCGAAAATGATGTTGAACCACTACTGTAGACCCATCCCCCCTCGTTAAATCACCATCATATCCCCACATTTTTGCGTGCCTCGGGAGGTGACAGAGGTGCCCAGTGTGGTGATCCAACCCTTGGGGCTGAAGCCTGATGGCCTGGGCCTTGGTGAACCTGTTTGATGATAGTAGTTAGCTACAAAGATTGGAAAAAAAGTTGATCCTCAAGTTTGATGGTCACTTGTAACATGTTGTAATCTTTAGCATCTTGGAGGCGCTTTGCGCTTCACAGTCATATGCAGGCTCTTATTACGACAAGACCGACATGGTCCTTTGGAAGCAGATGATGGGCAACCTGCAGCCTGGGAGCGGGTCATTTCACCCTTGCACCCTACTGTTCATATCCGAAGCATGAATAGAATAGATTCCATGGACACTATCTAGATGTTCATGCCATTTTGGGTGTTTGCCTTTGGGTATCGCCAAAAACACAGGTGTTTCCATGGGTACCACCGAATTTCTGTGCAATAGCCACTGTCAACCCACCTATAAAGTGGGCCGAGGTGGTGGTGGCACCCGAGCTGGCCAAGTTTGACCAGGCGGGCGAAAAAAACACTTGAGGTTCAGGGATAGCTTTCCAGTGGTTCTGGTTTCTCTTCAAAGATTTCCTCATCTTTTCCTGATTTTGCGTTGATTCACTGTTCTTGGACTGAAGCTGAGCTCGAGAGCTTGTGGCAGGTGCTGCCCAAAGCCAAGGCTGTGGTGGATTCCATTGAGGTCTTAGATGACGAGGCCACCACATTTCTCCAAAGACATTTGGGTTTGGTACCTCAACATGTCGGGAAAAACCACCAGATCCCGTGGATTTCCTATGGTTTATCGGTTTGTTATCATCGTCCGCACCGGAAAATTGTCATTTTTAGGGACTATACCAGTTGCTTGTTGCTTTGGATTGGAGATATACAAACTTAGGATCAGACACCCAACGGCCTGGCCCCATCAGGGCGAGCGGCAGCCTTGGCAGTTCGACCCTGCAACAGGCGCAGAGGGCACTGCTGGAGGATGTATGGCAGTTTTCAGGGGGAGAATAGGGGACTATAAGGATAAATCATGAGAAACCAGCTGGGGGTATCTGAAAAAATGAGAGGCATTCCCAAAACGGCCATGAAGCATAAAAAACTATGATGATGAACCAGTTGATTTTGGGCTCCTATTTTCAGACAGCCAGCGTCTTTTTATCTCAAAAATTCGGTGAGCCGCCGTGCCTTTGAGATTGTCTCTTAAGTTTGTACGAGTCACAGTTTGTGGGTCAGATCTCACTACATGAGATTTGAATAGATTTGATGGACAAGGATGGAGAAGGCAGATTAGGTATGATTAGGTGGCATTACATTTAGATTGGATTGTGTTGGGACAAAATGGGACAAATGCACAGCCAGCTAGGTAGGTAAATCGAAAGACCCTGCTAGATCGACAGACAGAGGAAAGGGTTGGCACACCCAAACTTACAAAACGAATGCGGACGTGCGGGGGAAACCTAAGCTGGTGTCGTGGGTTTTGAGCTTGGGTTAGACACTACCCCCAGCATCAAAACCAGGCAGACATACCAATGGTTCTATGGATCTTCACCTTCAGTTCGCAAGGCACGACCTTGCCACCTCACAAGTGAAGTCATGACCTCAGAGGAGCGACGCTTCAGGGACGGCCGAGTATGGACCGACATTTCTGTATGGTTTGAAGGTAAAGAGATCAGAAAGTGGCTTGGCACTCTGTGGTCAATGAGGGAAATGCCCGTGAGGGTGTTGTGTATTTGCACTCTTCAAATCGAATTCAACGACCAAGACAACGCAACAGGATGCCAAGAAGGTTCAATTTTTCCCATTTCCTTCGGCTGTTTCTTTCCAATTTCTTGAGGAAGTCTCCCTTCTTGGCCGGATTGCTCGTCATGGCTGTCTTTTTTGGGCCTCTCCCACCAAGGGTCTGCACCAGTATGTGAGTAGCTGCAGGCAAGGGTTCGACACTCGGGGTTTCAACACTATTCGCATAATTAAAGTACAAACTAACTCTTGAACAACCTACCATCACTTCAACTCGATTCCGTAACATCTTGTAACAACCAATAAGACCATATCAATTCCAATGAATTACATGAATTAAACAAGACACACAAACAAGAGACATCTCAAAGAAGGCCCTGAAAAAGGGGTCATCATTTTTGGAAATAATTTAGATATATGATTCATGATTTCCAAAAGAAAAATAAATACTAATCATCAATAGTTATATTTACAAACTACAACAATAATAATCTCAAAATACATTTCCATTTATTTCACACTATAGATGGAAAACCCTGGTTTTTATGAGTTATTCTCTATAATTTAGATTTTATTTTATCATTATATTTGTATGTGTTTGAAATTATATGAGATATTGTCAAAACTCTGGTATACTACTTATGTAAGGAGAGTTCCCTGGTGTCCGGAAAATGCACAAAACGCTGTGTAGCGATAGGCCCCCCCAAAAGCGATACCTATAATTGTGCATAATTTCCACATCTGAAATTGTTTTGCACAAAATTGCTTGCAAGACGCGAAATTAGCGATACCCCTAGCGATACCTCCAGCGCGGCGATACCCATTTGTTCAAAAAGTAGCCCCAGACCACAAATCAACCTTCCTTCTTCCACTTCCTTTCCTTTTTCTTTCCTCTTCCTTTCTTTTTCCATTCCTCTTCCGTTCCTTTTCCTTTCCTTTTCCTTTCCTCTTCCTTTCCTCTTCCGTTCCTTTTCCTTTCTTCTTCCTTTCCTCTTCCTTTCCTTTTCCATTCCTTTTCTTTTTTTTTCCCTTTCTCTTCCCTTTCCTCTTCCTTTCCTTTTCCTTTCCTTTTCCTTTCCTTTTCCTTTCCTTTTCCTTTCCTCTTCCTTTCCTCTTCCTTTCCTTTTCCTTTCTTCTTCCTTTTCTTTTCTTTCCTCCTCTTCCTTTCCTCTTCCTTTCCTCTTCTTTTGATTTTCCCTTTCCTTTTCCTTTCTTTTTGTATTCCTTTTCCGTTTTTCCTTTTTTTTTCGTTGCTTTTTCTTTTTATGTATTTTTTTTTGTTTGATTTTTTTTCTTTTATTTATTTTAAACATATGGAAAATAATCCAAAAAGAATATAGTTAACTTTCGGGAATTAAGCGAACACATAGAAATTCGATAATGATTTATATATTCTAAAATCATTATGGAATTGAAAAAATATTTATTTTTTATTTTTTATTTTAAATATATTTTTGAAAACATATGAATTTATTAGATTCTATTTTTTTTATTTTAGAATAAATATATTAATTATAATTAGGCCGATTAATTATTTATTTTTTATAAAAATTAAATTTAAATAATATATTTTAAATAAGATACACTATTATATTATATATTTTTATTTATTCTGATAAGAAACCCTAGATAATGAGGGGGAATGAGAATAATATGATATATAGAATAAAATAAAATAAAATAAAATAAAATGAGATAAGATAAGATAAGATAAGATAAGATAAGATAAGATAAAATAAAATGAAATGAAATGAAATAAAATAAAATAAAATAAAATAGTATTATTCAATATTATATAATATAATAAATGATAATATATAATTATATTGATGATGATGATGATGATGATGTGATGATGATGATGATGATGAGGATGAGGATGAGGATGAGGATGAGGATGAGGATGAGGATGAGGATGAGGATGAGGATGAGGATGAGGATGAGGATGAGGATGAGGTTCAGGTTCAGGTTGAGGCGGAGGAGGATTAGATTGGATATGATGAGGTTGAGGATGGCGGGTTGAGGAAGATGAAAATGAAGAGGAAAATGAAGAAAATGAAATGAATAATAATAATGAAATATTATTTATTTATTTATTTTTTAAAAAATAAATAAATAAATTACATATTATATTATTATTTATATAAAATATTCATAATAAATTTGAATATTAATATTTTTATTTTTATAAGATCTCTTTATGAAATTTCTATGGAAATTATTGATAGGAAATTTCTTGATAAGGTCTTTATTAGAAATTTACTATAGATTGCTTATAATTTTTTTTTAATAAAATTTATTACAGACGATTTCGATATAATTTTTTTATAAGAATTATCTTCAAATAAATTTGAATATATTTTTATTAAAAATCTCTGAATATTATTTCTAAAAGATATTTCTTGGCAAGAATTCTATATAAGATCTCTATAGGAATTATTTATATTTGATTTTTATATGAGAGATTTTAATGGCAAGATCTTTATATATTTTATTTCTTTAATAAATCTTTGAAAATATGATATCGGGCATTTATTAAAGGAAGTTGGGAAGCAATTTTCCGAGTTAGGAATGACTTTTACTTGGTGAGCTAGAGTAGTGGTGAGCTAGAGTAGTGGTGAGCTAGAGTAGTGGTAACCTAGAGTAGTGGTGAGCTAGAGTAGTGGTG
>BGPT01000579.1:217228-292388 GCA_003297045.1 Symbiodinium sp. clade C Y103 | reverse complement strand
CCTCAACCCTGTGCGGACACGTTCGGTTGGCAGGCGAGCCAGCATCCAACGATTTCATCGGATGGCCTTTCCTCTGAAACTCATTTTGACGTCCGGAGTCAAGGAAAGGGCTTTTTGCTATGCCAAGGCCCGAAGGCCAACATTGAAACAAAAAGTCATCAAGTTCCAAATTAAATGGTGCCAAAAGCAATCAGGTCAGATAGCAGCACCATTCTAAAGTAGACATGCATACAGTCAGGTGCAAGGTTCAGTCCACCACTATGAGTCCACCCATTAGAGTGACAACCCCTGTGCATGCCATGGACAAAGAACCAACATTACACAGTCTAGAAGCTAGACATGAAGCCACTCTCAGTGCAGCGGTCACTCAAAGCCAGCAATCAGCGCCAGCGCAAGCCGCCACATCGCACCGCAGCGCCAGGAGATGGTGCCTGCCCAGGGCACAGCGCAGCGCACAGCTCATCGAAAAGCCAGCACAGCGCAATGCACAGCGCAGCGCACAGCGCAGCAAAGGTCAGGCCGCTGCCGCCAGCGCAGGTGTCTGCTCAGGACACTTGTGAAACATGGGATTACCTGTCGGCTTCTTTTGGTGGCCGTTTTTTTTTTTTTTCGGCTTCTTTTGGTGGCCGTTTTTTTTTTTCTTTTTTCTTCTTGTGATCTTTCAACGTTCAAATCCCATGTCACTCCGCTGGTGGTCGGTCATACGGTCCAGATCGTGCCGTACTGGAAGTCCCTGAATTGACATTAGTCCTGTCAGTTGCAGTGAGCCAAACAAAGTTGATCTGTTGAAGGACATCTGCAGGCAAGGACGTGTGAATGTCAGGCAATCTGCCATCATCATACACAAACCACTGAGAACCATTGTGCAATGCACTGCGATAGTGGCCGGATGTTGGGTTCAGGCCAATATGAAAGGTGACTGCAATGATCTGAAAAGTATGAAATGTGACAGTGGCATCAGGCGCAAGCACTGGCATCGACAGTGAACCATCAGAAATGTCAATCTGCTGCAAGCTCTTTCGAGTGTATGGTGGTCCCTGAATATCGACCGCTCTGTCAATCGCAAGGCAAAGGGCCGGACCCGCCTTTGTAAGAGCTCGACAAAGGCCTTGGGAGTCGTGCCAAGAAAGAACCAAATTCTGGAGTGAACAAGATGCCAAATCAGGGTGAGTCAGACGAAGCAGGATTGGTTGCACCATGTGACCTTTTTCGTCTGAGTGATGCGTCCCCTCAAGCAAGTTCAGAGCAGAAAGTCGTGGTTTCCACTCGCACCCCAAGAAGTGAGGTCTCATGTTCAGCAAAAGATGATAGACAAAATCCAGCATATCTTGTTGACGCTGAAGNACCCCAAGAAGTGAGGTCTCATGTTCAGCAAAAGATGATAGACAAAATCCAGCATATCTTGTTGACGCTGAAGAGACTTCGGTCCCCATGGTAAAGAAAAAACTGCATGAAGCTCAGGTGAATGAAGGACGTTCAAAGGCATGGCCGTCCACTGCGTCACCAGAGTCAGCAGTTCAAGTCCCCTGTCCCAGGCCCTGGCTTCAAGAGCTTGACATTGAAGAGTCAACCAAGCCAACCCCTGCAAAGTGGCATTGACAAAGCATAAAGTGCCTGTGGGATTCAACATCAGTCGTATCAGTTTCCTCCCTGCAGAAGTCGGTGCACATCCTGCGCCAGAGGGGATCTCTGCACCGTCTGAGGCTTGATGCGCACTTGGATGAGCTGCCAAGAAGCGTGCCAAGACATCTCCCGTAGGCAATGCCACAGTTCGGGGGCAAGTTGTGTGCTCACCATCCACAGCCATGGAACTGAACTTGTTGCTGATTCCGGTCTCTTCAGAGAATGAAAGCGCAACGTCGTGCCCGGTTCGGCCATCAGTCGAATGATGTTCTGCACATTCTTGACCACCTGCTGGATGGAGAGAGCCTTGTCCGAAGTGGGTTTCAGGCAATTGTCCTTTGGACTCCATTGGAGATATGGCATCAGCTGATTGCCATCCACTATGTGGTATTTGTGGCAGTCCTGGATCAGGGCATCCGTCGGCTGAGCCTGTTCCAGCTTCTGGAGTCTTTCCAAGAGCACCTGCATCATGGAGAGGGCCAGGTGATGCCTGAGTGGCACTGTCTTCTCGGCCTGTTGGTGCCAAGATTTGCTGAGCTCCATCAAGGTTGGAACTATGCTGCCCCGACCCAGTCCAAAGTGAAGGATGAACTGTTGTTGAGACATCTGCGCCTGGATGGAGTCCTCGTGACGAATCAGCAGCTGGGCCATCTTGATGACCAAGTCGGTTGAAGGACTGGACGTTGAAGATGGAGGGGAACGAGGGCCCTTGCGTCTTTTGCTGGGTTGACGTTCCTCCTTTGGCTTGATCAGACCAAGTCCCACCATCTGCTCTGTATTGAGCAAACTTTTCCAGATGTCCTGAGCTGCATCCATCGTCGCATCGTGTTCCTGAGGTGTCCAAGTCGCCATGACACAGAGCTACCGCAAGATTGAACAGGGCAGGGCACCGGCGGCCAAGACTGGAAGAGTGATCATTGGAGCCACAAAATCCGCAAGGAGTGGTCGGCTGCAAGGAGAGCAAGTACAGATGGCACAATTCAGAGTCAAGCTGATGAAAATTGTGTTCCATCATCAAGTGCCCCAGAAACGGTCGAGGACTGAAGAACATCTTGCCACAGCAAATGCACGTGTGCTGAATCCGTTGTTTCATCCATGGATCAGCAACCATCATCAAGCCACATCTGGCCAGAAAGAGGTATGTGGAATATATCAAAGCTGAGGACTGGACATAGAATTGTCGGAGGCGCAGCTCACGTCGACGATGGCTTTCCAATCTCATCGCCTCGCTGGGCCATTCAAATTCATCAGTCATGTCAAAGTCCCAGGCCGGATGGCCAAGCAAAATTGCCAGCTGCAGCACCACTGGACAGATCTGCAAGTGCTGCTTCAGTTTCGTATCTGAGCCCCCACTGTCTGCATCCACTCCCAAGTGAACATGACACCAGTCGCAACTGTCACCAGCTCCATGAAGAGGAATCAGCACCTGAGTGAGTTGGCTCTGATGCAATTGAAAGCGGGTGACCTCCATCTGATGCACTTGAAGCAGATGAGATTGCAGCTCATCCAAGTCCAGAGGAGCCTGGCAGATCAAGCAATTGTGACGAAGCATCTGTTTGAGAGCCCTATGTCGCCACAGTCGGCCAAAGCGTCTGGCTTGCAGTGCAAAAGTGACTTCCATAGTACTGGAGGGATCCATCAAAGGCGTCAAGATATCAAGTATCTCTTGCGCTTTGTAGGGGTATGGCAGCAGTAGCGGTTGGCCTGACAGCACAAAGAGCATGGCAATCTGACGAATGCTCGTGCAACAGTGCTCTGGAGAGCCAGGATGTGGTCCTGGATTACAAAGACATCCGCTGCGGCCAAACAGCACCATCAAGAGGTACCTGTTCACCAAGTCACTGTCCCTGTAAAGGGTCACGTGCCTTTCCCAAAGATGAGCTTGGAGCAGGCTGTCATCGGTGAATGCTTGTTGACAAAACTGGCAATGAGTTGTCAGCATCAATCGAAGGTCAGGTCGTTGATACAATTGCTCCAACTCACCGAAAAACAAGAGTGCATTGATGTGCTGCTGTGGAGTCGCCAGTGGCCCAGGGCCTATGGGTATCTGGCTTCCCGCCAGTCCTCGAGTGAACTCTGAAGTCTCAGTGGACCTGGCATGGTGCTGCTGTAAGCAGAACTGCAAGAAAATTAGGCAGACATGCTTGGAGGTCAATGGTGGAAGACACCAGCATTGGGCACTATCTCTCCAAACATGTTGCAAAGCAATTGCATGGGGTTCAGCATCAAGCCAAAGTTGAGCATGATGATGGCGCAGGTGTCTGGTCAAGTATTGGCGTTGTTTGAAACTCTTTCGACAGAGTGCGCACCTAGTGCCCAGAAACTCCAAGATCTCAGGATTGGTCAGCAGATTGCGGATGTCGTCGGATTCCACTGCCTTGAGGAAGCATTGATACAAAGCATCATCGCTGGGCGCAGGAGGTGAGTCAGTGACAGTCAGAGCCCTGTGATATCGGTCCATGTGTTGACGCAGGCCATGCTTAGTGACATACGCCTTGGGACAATGGGGACATCGATGCAAAGTATCAGCGGAATCACAAAGTGCATCACGATGCAAAGTCTGATGAAGTGCAATCTGTGCCAGAATCACACAATGATGTGTGCGTTTGTAGCTGGTGCCACACAGGTTGCAAGGAGAACTGCAGACAAACTGATCTTGAAGATGTCTCAAAGCAGTGCCATGTCGATTGAATACATCCGCATGTTCCGTGGTCCAATGAAGCAACATGCCACGGCTCGTCAGTTGATAGTGTCCACAAAGGATACAGTGCGTAGACATGTATGCCAACAACTCATGTCGATCCAGCAAGGCCTGGAAATTGGCTGCATTGGAGTAGTGCATGAACTCAGTGACCCGCAGGCGGTGTTCATGGTCAGCAAGAGCACCCTCCTGTGTCGTGTGTACACAAACATACTGAAGGTGATATCGAAAGTTTGCCCAGGTAGTGAATTGAGTGTGACAATGAGCACATGTTGGCAATCCTTGATATGCATCAGTTGAGACAACACTGCGGAGAGGGCCTGATCTGGAGTCATGAACACGGGTCTGATGCCTGCGAAGTGCACTCAAAGTGTCAAAGGAGGCGGTACACTGGTCACAAGTAAAAGCACAAGGAGATGCCTGCGTCAAAAGCACAGAGTCGACTGGCAGCAGCACCGCATCAATGGCCTGAAGCAAAGCATCAATGGGTAATGGAGCATGAAAAGTCAGGATGTCATCTGGTGCCAACCTGGAAGTCCGCTGGCTCTCTCGCAGATGCGTCTTCACGCACAGCTTGCGCAGCAGCTGCAATGGCTCAATCAGCCGATGTCGTTCCAGAAATGCCAGGTGATTTTCTCTGGTGATGTACACTGGTTCATGAAAGATTCTGCGAAGTTGTTGCATGCATCTTCTGTGAAAAGCAAGAAGTTCCCTTTTGTCAAAGCCAGTGTGAATCAGTCCATGCACCATACTAGAGAAAACGCACTGACGCCAAAGCTTGACACGTTGGTGGGGATGCAAACCACACCGTAGATGAAGCCACTTGTGCAATTGTTGTTGAGTGCGTTCACCCGCTTTGAGTCGATGAGACAACGTGGACCACTCATGACGACCATATGAAATCTTCACTCCAAGATAAGTGTATTCAGAAACCAACTTGATGTGAGTGTGAGATTTGTTTTTGCGGGGTATTCTCAAGTACGTGCCAGTTTTGGTCCTCAGGATGTATTTCTTCATCAGAGACCCCGACTTACCGCCCACAAATTTGCAAAGTGCAACTGTTTTGTCGGTGTTGAGAATCATGCCATGGTCTTCGAGGCAGTCCATCAGGTGGCCCACTCTTGTCAGGGCCAATTCAAAGGTGGGCAAGGAATCAAAGGCTTGGTGGTGACAAAAATCATCAGCAAACGCAGTCAAACATTCTAAAATGTGATCCCAGCCACAATTGTCACTTAGTTGCTGCATCAAATGTGCTGTGAAAAGGCACCACATGATCGGAGCTCCTTTACATCCCTGTCTGATCCCTTTGACCGTGGCAAATTCACGATATTCCCCTTTGTGTTCAAAAGCCATGGTCGTTTGTGAATAAACCTGATACAAAGTGTCAATCACTGCAGATGCAATTCCCATCTGATGAAGGCATTCAAACAGGGTCTGGCGGCAAACTTCATCGAATGCTCTGCTCATGTCCAAGCTCACAAGGAGGCCTCCCAGCAGTGATGGACGAGACAACCCCGCTGCGGCATCATGTATTTTGTATCTGAAATTGTGCAGTGAATCTCGAATGGCCTTGCAGTGAGTTTGTACTCGAAAGATCGCGTCAGTGCACCCCCTGCCAGGCAAGTAAGCATATTGAGGCATGGTGCGAAGCACATGCCATGCCCCTTGTAGAAGATGTTGAGCGATCATTCCCAGCACAATCTTCCCCACTGGTTCCAATAAAGAAATAGGTCTCAAGTCACTGGGCTTCTGACAAGCTCTACCTGGTTTGGGCAAAAAGACCAGGAAGCCCTTGCTCCATTCCTGTGGCAATTGATGGGCAGGGAGCCATTGCTCAAGATGTGGTTGCGGGGGTTGCGCAATGTCAGACGCTCCCATAACCCAAAATGGGGCCGGGGCATAAGCAGGTGCCAGCGATTTCAATGGTGGCAACTGGAGAAAGCCCTGACAGAGTTCTTCAGCTGTGAACGGCCAATGACACTGAGATTGTGATACATCAAGCGCCTGAGCAGCATACAATTGAGTGTACCACTGTTGCAAAAGGTCAGCAGCCTGAGCAGGAGTGGCCAATGAGCCATCATGATTGCGCAGAGAAATTCGTCTGTGCTGCATTTTCGGAGCAAGCTTTCTGACAGCCTGGTACAAACGGAAATGATCTTTGGCCACATCCGCTTCGTGGGCTTGAGTGAAGAGCACCTCCAACTTGGCTTGTCTGGCTTGCTTTGAAGTGGTATTCATTTTCCGTCTGGCAGCACATTGTCTACTGACATGATGCCAAGCCTGCAACAGAGTGGCAAGTGATGAACCAGTCAACTCTCGTAGAGCTTGGCCATGATATCGAAAGGCCTGAAACGGAGTGAGGTCGAAAAGATGCACAGGTTGAGGTGTAGGAACATTGCAGGCTGATGCAGGAAAGCTATTGAGTGCAGCATGAAGCGCATCCATTGGTTGAGCACATGCATCAATTTGATGAATCTTGTGAATCACTTCAGATTGCAGTGCATCAGAATGTGCATCACGTCGCATCCACTGTGTGTAGAGTTCAAGCCTCTGCTTGTGACTCCATCCAGAGTGAGAGGTACTCGAAGCCAAGGGTATCCAGTGCCTGATCACAGATGTGAGCAATGGTACATGTCTGGCTCCAGTGACTCCAAACAGTGGAAAAGTATCCAAGTATTTGACCTCACGCGCAGTGGCATCAGAATGAATCCTGCGGCAACAGATATAATCGATGCGGGAATGCGATTGATCAGAGAAAAAAGTTGGCCCAGATTGTGTATTCCAAGTGTTCAAAACATCAAGAGAATGTTGCCGCAAAATTTGATGTAGAACATCGGAGTCACTGTGCTGAGTTCCTGCATGACGTCTTCCTTGATGAAGATAGGTGCCGTGCCCCACAGCCAGAGATCTGTGCATCAGCGTAGTGTTGAAGTCCCCCAACAAAAGCAATTGGTTGCGTGAAGAAAGGGAAGTGAGTGTGGTGTTCAATGAATCCCAAAGATGTTGTCGTTGAACAAGACGATCACTGGCATGTACATGTTGGTAGATATGCAAAATGTCCAGGTTGCGTTGTTGGCCATGAATTTGGATGTGGACAAGTCTGCTGGGTTCAACTTCAGCCCATGAGATCTGATTGGATGAACAAAGCCTTTTTGAAATGAGGCACAGCAAACCACCTTGTTTACCACTGAAGCCGCTATGAAGACAGTTGTATTTCAACAAAGTCCATTCTCTAGTGAAGTTCCAGTGTGATTCTTGAATCATGATGATGTCTAAATCTGTCTGTTCCTCAATCCATTGCAAGGTCAAATCCCAAGTGGCCTTCGATAGGCCCCCTGCATTCCAGCTCAAACACGTAAGACGTCGACGCCGGTGCCGTTGAGGCGGTGGTATATTTGATTGAGAGGCAGCTGGTGAAGGCAGAACATCAGGGCTGGGAAGATCTCGAGGTGTTACCAATCTTCCACGGTACCACGTAAACCCAAACCGATGTGCTCTGCGCGCAGCTCTGAGGTAGCTTCGCTTCCGAACTGACTTTGGTATAGAGGCATAGCAAAATGATCCGGAGATCTTCTCTGGCTCCACATCATGTTGTTTCACCGTCGCAACGGTTCCTCCACTGACCATGATATCAGTGGAACCCTCACCCCAAATTGGGCAGCTGTCCAAGGTCACAAAAGCTAGTAAAATTGCCAGCAAGAGGAAGCACTTGGGGCAACGTCCAATGCCCAATTTCCGGAATTGGGACCGGATTGCAGAGCTGTATATCACAGAAAAGCACAAGGTGAAATCTGAATACCAAGGCTGCAAATCAAGTGAAGTCTGTACCTGTCGTGTCTTGCTCAAAGAGAACCACTTGTTCCAAAATGAGGGAACTTTGTCCAGCAGATTTCGAAAAAGGATCTGTGTACAGGGTAGAAAAGCAGCTATATACCAGATGGTGCTGAGGTCAAAAGGGCTAAAGGCCAGGAGAATCCAAAAAGCCAGAAGCCACCCGGGGTACCGAATGTTGTGGTAGTAAGGAGTCGTCCTGCTCCCCGGGCTCTTGCCCTGATTCAGGTCAAAGTCAAGAATGAGGATGAGGGCAATGATGTAGAGCTCAGCAGCCGCCGCACAGCGCCCAGCGCGCAACAGCAGCACAGCCGCCGCAGACCACAGCAACGTATCACCTGGGTGGTCAGTCCAAGTGACCCGGCCAGCAGCACCGCCCTCCGTGCCAGCGAACAAGGAAACCAAGAGCACACGGGGGGCAACGGCAGCGGCTGACACCTAGGGTCTTTCACCTTGAGTGCAGCTTTCGCATCTGCAAAGGGGCTTGTGTGTATGTGTGTGTATGTGTGTGTATGTGTGTGTATATGTGTGTGTGTATGTGTTTTTTTTTTGGGACCCCTCAACCCTGTGCGGACACTTCGGTTGGCAGGCGAGCCATCATCCAATACTGTGATCGGATGGCCTTGCTGTTGAGCACATTTGGACGTCCGGTGCGACAAGCAAGGTCTTGCTATGCCAGGCCCGTAGGCCAACAAAGAAGAAACGTTCCGAATTTGGCAGTGCTAAAAAGCTAACCGGTCAGTCAGCAGCCTTGCCCTAAAGTTTACACATGCAACCAAGTCAGCAGAAACATGTTCCAATGTCCGGAGCTCACTCATGATCATATGAGATCTTGCTCCACTATCTGCACATGAGATTGGAACAAACCTAGATCGACAAAGTGTGAAATAAAACATGCAAGCTACTCTCAGAACAGCCGCACCGCCACTGCATCAAAAAAAAAGGAAGCAGCCAGCGCCTCAGCGCAAGGAATGGTGCCTGCTCAGGGCACTTAGAGCCGCAGCAGCAGCAGCAAGCGCAAGTGACTCAGCCAGTCAGCGCCACAGCGCGAGCAAAGGTGCCTGCACAAGGCACATAGAGCCGCCGCCACAGCAGCCAGCGCAGGTGTCTGCTCAGGACACAGGTGAGACATGGGATTGCCAAAACCGTTTTTTTTTTTTTTTTTTTGGTCGGCTTCTTTTGGTGGCCGTTTTTTTTTTTTCGGCTTCTTTTGGTGGCCTTTTTTTTTTTCTCTTTTAATGATATCTCAACGCATGAATCCCATGTCACTCAGCTGAAGGTCGTTCGTACGGTCCTGATCGAGCAGTGCCGGAAGTCCCTGAATTGACATCCGTCCTGGCAGTGGCAATGAGCCAAACAAAGTTGATCTGTTGAAGGACATCTGCAGGCAAAGTCGGATGGATGTCTGGTAATCTGCCATCATCATACACAAACCACTGAGAACCATTGTGCAATGCACTGCGATAGTGGCCGGATGTTGGGTTCAGGCCAATGTGAAAAGTGACTGCAACGATCTGAAAAGGGCGGAATGTGACAGTGGCATCAGTCGCAAGCACTGGCATAGAAAGTGAACCATCTGAAATATCAATCTGCTGCAAGCTCTTTCGAGTGAATGGTGGTCCCTGAACATCGACAGCTCTGTCAATCGCAAGGCAAAGGGCCGGACCCGCCTTTGTAAGAGCTCGACAAAGGCCTTGGGAGTCGTGCCAAGAAAGAACCAAATTCTGNGTCAATCGCAAGGCAAAGGGCCGGACCCGCCTTTGTAAGAGCTCGACAAAGGCCTTGGGAGTCGTGCCAAGAAAGAACCAAATTCTGGAGTGTGCAAGATGCCAAATCAGGGTGTGTCAAACGGAGCAGAATTGGCTGCACCATGTGACCTTTTTCATCCGAATGATGCGTGCCCTCGAGCAAGTTCATGGCTGAAAGTTGTGGCTTCCACTCACACCCCAAAAAACGAGGTCTCATGTTCAGCAAAAGGTGATATACAAAGTCTAGCATATCCTGTTGTCTCTGAAGTGACCTCGGTCCCCATGGTAAAGACAGAATTGCATGAAGCTCCGGTGAATGTAGCACGTTCAAAGGCATAGCCGTCCATTGCGTCACAAGCAACATCAGTTCAAATCCCCGTTCCCAAGCCTTGACATCAAGGGCCTGACATCTAAGAGTCATCCAAGCCAAACCCTGCAGGGTAGCATTGACAAAGCACAGGGTTCCTGTAGGATTCATCATGAGCCGGATCAATTGCCTCCCTGGAGGAGTCGATGCACATCCTGTGCCAGAGGTGAACGTTGCACTGTCTGGGGCTTGATGCGCACTTGGATGAGCTGCCAAGAAGCGTGCCAGGACATCTCCCGCAGGCAATGCCAGAGTTCTGGCGCATGTTGATGGCTCACCATCCACAGCCATGGAACTGAGCTGGTGGCATTCTCCGGTCGTTTGAGAGAATGAAAGCGCACTGTTGTGCCCGGTTCCGACATCAGTCGAAGGATGTTCTGCACATTCTTGACCACCTGCTGAATGGAAAGAGCCTTGTCCTGCGTAGGTTTCAGGCATTTGTCCTTGGGGCTCCATTGAAGGTAGGGCATCAGCTGGTTGCTGTCCACTATGTGGTACTTGTGACAATCTCGAATCAGAGCACTTGTCGGCTGAGCCAGCTCCAACTTCTGAAGTCGTTCCAGCATCACCTGCATCATGGAGGTCGCCAGATGATGTCTGAGCGGCACCGTCTTGTCTGCCGATTGATGCCAGGATTTGCTGAGTTCCATCAAGGTTGGTACTATACTGCCCTGACCCAGTCCGAAGTGCAGAATGAACTGCTGTTGAGACAACTGAGCCTGGATGGCATCCTCGTGTCTGATCAGTAGCTGAGCCATTTTGCGGACAAGATCTGTTGATGGACTGGGCTTGGAAGATGGAGGGGATCGTGGGCCTTTGTGCCGCTTGTTGGACTGTCGTTCCTCTTTGGGCTTGATCAGGCCAAGTCCCAACATCTGCTCTGGGTTGAGCAGACTCTTCCAAATATCCTGAGCTGCATCCATCGTCGCATCGTCTTCCTGAGGTGTCCAGGTCGCCATGACACAGGGCTACCGCAAGATTGAACAGGGCAGNACTCTTCCAAATATCCTGAGCTGCATCCATCGTCGCATCGTCTTCCTGAGGTGTCCAGGTCGCCATGACACAGGGCTACCGCAAGATTGAACAGGGCAGGGCACCGTCGACCAAGACTGGGATGATGATCAGTAGAGCCACAGTATTCACAGGGTGTGGAGTGCCGCAAGGAGAGCAAATACANGATTGAACAGGGCAGGGCACCGTCGACCAAGACTGGGATGATGATCAGTAGAGCCACAGTATTCACAGGGTGTGGAGTGCCGCAAGGAGAGCAAATACAAGTGGCACAATTCAGTGTCAAGTTGATGGAAATTGTGTTCTGTCATCAAATGGCCCAAAAATGGTCGGTGACCAAAGAACAGCTTGCCACAGCAGAGACATGTATGTTGAATGCGTTGTGCCATCCATGGGTCAGCAATCATCATCAATCCACATCTGGCCAGAAAGAGATACGTGGAGAACTGCAGTGCTGAGGGCTGGACGTAGAATTGTCGAAGACGCAATTCACGTCGTCGATGACTGGCCAGTCTAAGTTCCTCGCTTGGCCACTCAAATTCATCAGTCATGGCAAAATCCCACGCAGGGTGACCAAGCAGGACGGCCAACTGCAACACCACAGGGCATTCTTGCAGATGTTTCTGAAGATTGGTATCTGAGCCCCCACTGTCAGCATCGACTGCCAGATGTACGTGACACCAATCACAGCAGTCTCCAGCACCATGAGATGGTAGCAAGACCGGAGTAAGTTGACGTTGATGCAACTGAAATCTGCCCACCTCCATCTGATGCACTTGCAAGAGATGAGACTGAAGCTCATCCATGTCCAGGGGAGCCTGACAGATCAGACAATTGTGTCGCAGCATCTGTTTGAGTGCACGGTGCTTCCACAACCTGCCAAACCGTCGTGCTTGCAGTGCGAAGGTGATTTCCATGGTATGAGTTGAATCCATCAAAGGGGTCAGGATGTCAAGGATCTCCTGCGCTTTGTATGGATATGGTATCAGCAGTGGTTGACCTGACAGCACAAAGAGCATGGCAATCTGGCGTATGCTCGTGCAACAGTGCTCTGGAGAGCCAGGATGCGGTCCTGGATTACAAAGACATCCGCTGCGACCAAACAGCACCATCAAGAGATACCTGTTCACCNTGCTCGTGCAACAGTGCTCTGGAGAGCCAGGATGCGGTCCTGGATTACAAAGACATCCGCTGCGACCAAACAGCACCATCAAGAGATACCTGTTCACCATATCACTTTCCCTGTACAGAGACACATGTCTTTCCCAGAGATGAGCTTGGAGCAGGGAGTCATCGGTGAAAGTCTGCGGACAAAACTGACAATGTGTTGTCAGCATCAAACGGATGTCTGACCGCTGATACAGCTGCTCCAACTCCCCGAAAAATAGGAGTGCATTGATGTGCTGCTGCGTAGTGGCTAATGGGCCAGGGCCAATAGGGATCTGACTGCCCGCAAGGCCACGTTCAAACGCCGCAGTCTCAGTGGGCCTGGCATGTTGCTGTTGGAGGCAGAACTGCAAGAAAATCAGACAAACATGCTTTGATGTCAAAGAAGGATGGCACCAGCATTGATCATGATCTCTCCATACATGTTGCATAGCAATGGCAAGAGGTTCAGCATCAAGCCAGAGTTGGGCATGGTGATGACGCAAATGTCGGGTCAAGTAGTTGCGTTGCTTGAAGCTCTTTCGACAAATGGCGCACCTAGTGCCCAAANGGCATGGTGATGACGCAAATGTCGGGTCAAGTAGTTGCGTTGCTTGAAGCTCTTTCGACAAATGGCGCACCTAGTGCCCAAAAACTCCAAGATCTCCGGGTTGTTCAGCAGATTTCGGATGTCATCCGATTCCACGGCCTTGAGAAAGCATTGATACAAGGCATCCTCATTGTGTGAAAAAGCTGAGTCAGTGACAGTCAAGGCTCTGTGATACCTGTCCATATGTTGGCGTAGTCCATGCTTGGTGACGTACGCCTTGGGACAATGTGGACATCGATGCAAGGTCTCCACAGGATCACAAACCGCATCACGATGCTGTGTCTGATGGAGTGCCATCTGGGCCAAGATCACACAATGATGGGTGCGCTTATAACTGGTGCCACACAAATTGCAAGGAGAACTGCAAACATGTTGAGCTTGTAGTTGGCGCAAGGCTGAACCATGAGTATTGAAGACATCTGCATGCTCTGTGGTCCAATGCAGCAGCATTCCTCTGCTCGTCAGTTGATAGTGTCCACAAAGGATGCAATGTGTGGACATGTATGTCAACAACTCAGGTCGATCCATCAAGGCCTGAAAATTGGCCGCATTGGAGAAGTGCATGAACTCAGTGACTCGAAGTCGATGCTCATGGTCAGCCAAGTCACCGGCCTGTTCAGATGAATCACAGACATACTGAACATGATATCGAAAAGACGCCCATGTGGTGAATTTGAGATTACAATGCAGACAAGTGGGTAATCCCTGATGAGCATCTTGTGGTACCACAGTCCGTAGAGGGCCTGATCTGGTGTCATGATCTTTGGTCAGATGCCTGCGCAGTGCACTCCGGGAGTCATACTGTTTGGCACAAATTGGGCACTCAAAGATACAAGAAGAGGCCTGGGTCGAGATCGAAGGATCAAGACCGTGCAGCACAGTGTCGATCGCCTGAATCAGTGCATCAACTGAAAAGGAAGAATGCAGTTGTAAAATATCATCCTGCGCCAAATGGAGTCTTCTCTGGCCTTCACGCTGTTGTGTCTTCTCACACAAGGCACGCAGCAGCAGCAATGGCTCGGAGAGCCGGTGTCGAATCAAAAAGTCAGCATGAGATTCCCTGGTCATAAAAACGGGTTCATGGAAAATTCTTCGAAGTTGTTGCATACATTTACGATTGAATGCAAGTAGTTCCCGTGGTCCAAAACCAGTGTGAATCAACCCATGCAAGATACTGGAGAGAACTGAGAACGCATTGTCTCCAGATTCGTACTTTTTGATGTGGGCTAAGTCCGCATTTCAAATGCAGCCACTTGTGCAACTGCTGTTGTGTGCGGTCTCCCGCCTTGAGACGATGAGACATGGTCAACCATTCAGAATTGCCATATGAAATCTTCACTCCCAGGTACGTGTACTCTGAGACCAGTTTGATGTGTGTGAATGTTCCATTGCATCTCGGAATCCTCAAGAAAGTGCCAGCTTTGGTGCGCAAAATGTTTTTTTTCATCAGTTGACTGGACTGGCGCCCAAGGTATTTGCACAACGCCACTGTTTTGTCCGTATTCAGGATCATACCATTGGCTTCCAAACAGTCCATCAAATGACCCACATTGGTCAAAGCAAGTTCAAAAGATTCCAAGGAGTCAAAGGTCTGGTGGTGGCAAAAATCATCAGCAAAGGCAGTCAAACAACGCAGAATATGGTCCCATCCACAACAAACACTGAGCTGTGACATCAAAGATGCTGTGAAGATGCACCACATTATCGGCGCTCCTTTGCAACCCTGTCTGATCCCCTTGTATGTGTAAATTTCTCGAAATTCACCCCGATGATTGAACGTCATAGTGGTTTTGGAGTAAATTTGATGCAATACATCGATAACAGCCGGGGAAATTCCCATTTGTCGGAGACTCTCAAACAGAGATGCACGGCTCACTTCGTCAAAGNGTTTTGGAGTAAATTTGATGCAATACATCGATAACAGCCGGGGAAATTCCCATTTGTCGGAGACTCTCAAACAGAGATGCACGGCTCACTTCGTCAAAGGCGCGGCTCATGTCCAAGCTGACCAAAAGTCCTCCCAACAACGGTNATTCCCATTTGTCGGAGACTCTCAAACAGAGATGCACGGCTCACTTCGTCAAAGGCGCGGCTCATGTCCAAGCTGACCAAAAGTCCTCCCAACAACGGTGCACTTGTCAATCCAGCTGCAGAGTCATGAATCTTGTACCTGAAACTTTGCAAAGACTTCCGGATGGCCTGACAATGCCTTTGAACTCGAAAGATGGCGTCAGTGCAACCTCTGCCAGGGAGATATGCATATTGTGGCATAGTACGAAGAATATGCCAAGCACCATGAAGCAAATGTTGAGCAATCATGCCTAACACAATCTTCCCCACTGGTTCCAACAAAGAAATTGGGCGGAGGTCACTTGGCCGCTGACAAGGTCGACCTGGCTTGGGTAGAAGGACCAAGGATCCTTGACTCCACACCTGAGGCAGCTGATGCGCTGGGAGCCATTGTTCAAGAAATGGTTGCAAAAACGTAGCAATATCCAAAGCGCCCATCACCCAAAAAGGAGCAGGTGCAAATTCAGGAGCCAACGATTTCATCAATGGCAGTCGCAGAAAGCCCTGACAAAGTTCATATTCAGAGAATGGCCAATCATACTGTGTGGAAGTGGAATCAAGCGCCTCAGCCGCATACAACTGTGTGTACCAAGCTTGTAACAGATTGGCCGCCTGCACAGGGGATGCCAGAGTGCCATCAGGATTGCGTAAAGAAATACGTCGGTGCTGCAATCTGGGTGCCAGTTTACGAACCGCCTGGTATAAACGGAAGTGATCCTTGGCCACAGCCGCTGCATTGGCTTGGTCAAAAACCAGTTGAAGCTTGGCCTTGCGAGCTTGTTTCGAAGTGACATTCATTTGTCTACGAGCCACACATTGTTTGCTGATATGATGCCAGGCCTGAAACATGGTGTGTATGGAAGTTCCTGCAAGGTTCCGTAGTTCTTGTCCATGAAATCGAAAAGCCTGAAACGGGGTGACATCGAAATGATGAACAGGTTGTGGTGCAGGAGCGGCATACTCAGTTGCGGGGAAACTATTGAGAGCTGCATGAAGAGCATCCAGTGGATGATCACTCTGAGCAATGTTCTGGACTTTCTGAATGACCTCTTGTTGCAAAGAGTGAGAAAGCTCATCACGTTTCAACCACTGAGAGTAGAGGGCAAGCCTCTGCTTGTGACTCCATCCAGAAGAAGGTGCAGTCTGATGTGCAGGGACCCAATGCCTAATCACAGAGGTGAGCAGCGGAACATGTCTGGCTCCTGTGGTTCCAAACAACGGAAAATGGACCAGGTGTTTGACCTCCCTCGAAGTAGCATCAGAATGAAGCCTACGGCAGCAAATATAGTCAATGCGTGAGTGAGCAGTGTCATGAAAGAAAGTTGGTCCATCCTGCATGCTCCATGTGTTCAACACTTCAAGAGAATGTTGCCGCAGTATCTGATGCAGAAGATCGGTATCACCACGTGAGGTGCCTGTATGGCGTCGCCCCAGATGAAGATAGGTACCCGTGCCCACTGCCAATGATCTGTGCGGCAGGGAGGTGTTAAAGTCTCCCATCAAGAGCAGTTGATTACGGGAAGAGAGAGATGCCAAAGTGGTACTCAATAGGTCCCATACATGTTGTCGTTGTTCCATTCGATCAGGAGCACGCACATGTTGATACAAATGAAGAACATCCATGCTACGGTGTTTGCCAGAAATTTGAATGTGCACCAGTCTTCCAGGATCTATTTCTGCCCATGAAAGTTGATGGGAATGACACAAACGTTTGGAAACCAAGCACAACAGTCCAGCTTGTTTGCCACTGAGTCCACTGTGTATGCAGTTGTAGTGTGGCAAAGTCCATTCATTGGTGAATTTCCAATGGGATTCCTGGATCATTATTAAGTCGAGGTCCCTTTGTTCGTCAATCCATTGCAAGGTCAAATCCCATGCTGCCTGAGAGAGTCCTCCTGCGTTCCAGCTGAGACAGGTCAAACGTCGTCGGCTCTGACGCTGAGGTGGTGGCACATTGCATGAAGGCCCAGATGATGGCATAGGAGGCTCAGGGCAAGGGAAGTCATTCTTCGTCACCAGTTTGCCACGATACCATGTAAAACCAAACCTGTGCGCTCTGCGCGCTGCTCTGAGATAACTGCGTTTTCTGACTGACTTGGGGATATTGGCATAGCAAGGTGATCCGTGGATCTTCTCTGGCTCCACATCATGTTGTTTTGCCGTGAATACGGCTCCCCCACTGACCATGATATCAGTGGAACCCTCACCCCACACTGAGCGCTGAATGCTGAGAAACACCACAAAAAGCAAAATGTTACCAAATCGGGCAAATCTCCAGTGTCCGCTCAGTGCCCGGAATTGGGACCGGGTCGCAACCCTCTAGAGTGATGCACTCAGGAACAGGATCAAGAGGCAGGTGCGGAAGTACTCGACAAAGGAATAAGTCCAAAAGTGATCAAGGAGAAAACGCAAGGGAGCTTTGTCCAGCAGGCGCACTCCAAAGTCCACAGCGAAGAAATACTGTAGAGTCACGAAAAAGTCCAAGAGCAAATGCATCAAAGGGCCAGTGAAAGAAAAAGGCAGCACAAGAGCCCACCCTGATAAATCCCAGTCCTTAGTAAGATGCAGTCAGCAGCACCAAAGTCGATCCAAAAGAAGCAGCCGCCAGCCAGCGCAGCACAAGGATGCGGCAGCTCCAGCCCAAGTCACAGTACCGCACCAGCAGTGCAGCTGCCCGCCAACAAAGGATGAAGCACACAAGATCTAGCGGGGGGCAAAGGCTGCGGCTGGCAGCTAAGACCGAAGTCCTCTGAGAGCACCACTCGCGGGTGCAAAGGGGCTTGCGTGTATGTGTGTGTATGTGTGTGTATGTGTGTGTATGTATGTATGTATGTATGTATGTATGTATGCATGCATGCATGCATGCATGCATGCATGCATGCATGCATGTGTGTATGTCTGTATGTATGTATGTATGTATGTATGTATGTATGTATGTATGTATGTATGTATGAATGATGTAATGGAGCTGAATTAGTCAGTGAACTATTTCTTCAATGCAAAGTGGACTCAGCCTGCAGACCTGCAAGGTCTTAAAGGCAATTTAGAGCAGCAAGAGAAATGTGTTGCAAGACCGCGCGGAATTTTTGATCAAGAAGTATGGATCCCATCGCCGTGCTTCCCAAAATGCAGGCAATGCTTCCCAGCATTTCCACTTCTTCGCTAGATGAAGAGTCAGGCGGGTTTGGGGCTATATAATGCGGAGAGCAGTGTTCTTGTCTGATATGACGTACAGTACAAGTCAAGTATGAGACGTACTGTATTACGTATGATTTCTCCACAGCCTTACTCCTTGAAACCAGACGTGCCTTTGATTTTGAAACTGTTCCGCATCTCTTATGCTGTGACTTGTTTCGACTGAATGGTTCACTTGCTGCTGCTGCTGCTGCTGCTGTTACTGTCTTCCAGACCTCAGACCGCACAAAGTGAACAGGTTTGTACGGTTTGCACACCATCCAGCGCGGAGCCAAACATGTAGAGATGGTGGACCAAGAGGTTTGCTTGTTACTGTTAGCCAGTACCACGTCTTACTTACCCAAAAAGGTACAAACATGTTCAACTTCGACTTGTTTTGCTCAAGATCTATGGGACCCTGGACATTTCCATTCTGAAGTCGAAGCTGAGATTTGGACTGTCTTGAAACTGTTTGGTTTGAATGGCGTGCTCATCCAAGGTATGATGGAATCCAGTCAGAGCCCCAACTCTGAGGCGTAAAACAGGATCTACTATTACTAGTACCCTATTTCATCTTATTTCTACTTCATACTGCAGGACTTTTTGTAAACCAACAATTCAATTCTGAAGGTTCTTTCTGCTTTCGGCGCTGCCACGTAGTGAAGCTGTGCCACCGGCATTTCCTCTAGTGTCAGTTTCCAGCCCGGTGCATTTACGTCTCCAGAATTGATTTTTCTTTTTTTGCTCCAAAATGACACTGAAGGTCTCAAACCCAACCTGGCTCTGGACGCTTTCCTCCACTCAGCTTGCCGTCCACATGGATGTTGCTGAGCTTAGAGGCGCTGAAGACCCATGGCACTTCCAACATCTGCCAACTTCATTTGCAAACTGCTCCTTGAAGCCTTGGAGCCGGAAGTGCCGGAAGTGATTCAATTGAGGATGATCAAGAACCGAATGTCTTCATAATTGATCATACAGACATGATCCTTCCAATTCGAGCCACTTTCATTCTTTTGCTCCAGGCGGACAAGATGATGCAATCAACTTCATCGTCCTTCGTTTGAGCCTGAGTTGCTCTGCAAGAGGTATACCTGGCAAAGCATTGTAATATGTCAACAGCACCCTGATGAAGGACATGTGGTTCCAAGCATCTTTGGGTTTGTATAAGATGGTTAAATGCTTGCGAAGTCATATGTTTCCGTGTGTTGATGCCATACTTAGGGTGGCAAGAAGAGAATGAGGACCGATTGACATGGGTGACATATTTGCAGATAATTTTGAGTATGCAGTATGCAGAGAAAGGTCAGCACTTTCTGAGAGATATGGCCCGAAATTCAACACTTTTAGATTTGCCTTCAGTGAGTGCTTGACACAAAGTCATAAGGCAAGGCCTTGACAGTGCTTTTCTGATGAGAAACTCCTCGAAGTGTATCCTGTGCAGAGTCCATAATGCAAAAATTGGGAGAACAACTTGGGATCATCGGGCGCGACCCAGACACATTTTGATTTTGCGAATGAATCTCAGTTTTGGTGACTTTTTGTGTCCTTCAAGGAGACCAGCGAAGAGAACTACCAAAGTCCGAAACCCCGACCAATCGCGGCACAAAAACATCCACTGTCATATTTGATGCACGATCGTAGTCCCTACCCTTTGATCCCTAAGCTTGCTTTGTCAGCGGCCTGCTTCAGGCACAACCTTCTCCAAAGGTGGGCAGCTCTGAAAAAAACATGAAAAAAGTGCAAAGGATTCATTGCACTAAAGGGAGAAGTGGTGACCTGGGAGACCTTGGGGTCAAGCCTAGCTCCCAGCGCTTCCAGGCAACCGCGCGGTCCCGGAACAGCGAAGGTGCCAGCATAACCTTTGCAAAGGATGCCCTCGAAGTTGACTTGGATATGCTGATCTGTTGGAAAAATAGGGGTCCTACAAAATGCGGAGACTACTTTCCAGAATATCATACATGATACTTGCCCTATAATTTCTTACTTTGCTATCTACTTGGAGGTTGCTGCACTGACTTGATGGATTTGCAATGAAAGTTGGCACGAGAGTATCAATTTGCAGCAAATGGATCCAAATTGTTCCAAATTGAGGGTTCTTTGGAAAGGTCTTTATTGAAAACACAAATTCCGGAAACCCAGCAGCAGGGGACGAAGATCCTCGCCCAGCTGCAACCTCAGCGATACATTTCATCTATGTATTCATGTCGAACCTTCAGATGATGTGCTTTGCAGGGATCCTGCTGTCCTTGGGTGCTTTGATAATCTAAGGGAAGTTCTGAGAGCGCCGAGCAGAGAAGGCCATCGTTGTGGGATACTTCTTCAATGAGAGAGTTTTGACATTGCTTTCTAAGAGTGTCAAATCCAGAGATTGTTTTTTGTCCTTCCCGTCCCTTGATACACTTGTGAGTTTGACACTGTCTCCTCAGTCTCAACCAGAAAGTCTTTGCGTGGCAGCGCAGGGCAAAGGTCTAGAGATGTGACAGAAAGTCCAAAACAGTGGAAATCTTTGGAATCCGTAGAGTCCCATAGAGTATGCTTTCACATGGCCATCAAGTCTTGCGGTTTCCCCTACTCTGTGAAAATGGCCGAGACACGTTCACGGCGTCACGGACGGAGCGCCAAGTCCAGAGGCACCTTCGAGAGGGAATGGAACTGAGTGCACAACAACCATTGAGCAGAACACCTGGGTTCTTCTGTGATTCTATGTCTTAAGGTGCAGAGTGTCAGTCCCTTTGTTGGTGGAGTCTATCTGAGTTTATCTTTCTTACTGCACGGCAGTTGGTCTTGTGACATTGAATCGGCGTGAGGGCTTCACTCTCTAAAGTAGCCCTGGAAGTCCTTGCAAAAATGCTTGAACCTACGGCGATTCTAGCTACTTCTCAACACAATTCCGCGCTGATGCCTTATTATGAACTCCATAATGCAGAACATCTCCAACCACTGTTCATTGACCGTGTGTCTTGTTTCAAGCTCAGCGATCCCATCTGCACTTCGCAGGTTGAAGTTCGAGTAAGTGCAGAGCCGAGAAGAGCAGCGGAGACGGCGGAGACTGTTGGTGAGTGATCAGCATGACTTTGTGTGCTTGAACGAGATCTGATCAGCGTTTGTCGCGTTGGTCGCTTTTGTTTTGAGGTCAAGGACGAGCAACAGTGATAGGCCTTCCGAGGGGCTTGCCAGCCTTGACTGTCGAAGGTGCCGGATGCTGTGGATAAGCAAATCAGAGCAACTCTTCGTGGGAGTTGAGCCATACTCAGGCTAATCGACACTAGAGCATTGCACTAAACTCCAGTTCGTGACTCATTTGAATCCCATGATCTTACCTCACCGCGCATCCTGTCACAAACGATTTGCAAACTGTGAGTCCATGAGTCTTCAGTCTGTGATGGAACTGTCCATGTCCACTGTGAAGGAGCTGAAGAGCGACAAAGCACACGGCCTGTCCGGAGCTGAAGACATGCTGGAGGATTGACCATGAATGCACCAGTGTGGTAAGACATCTTATGAGATGTTGCGAGGTGTTAGAGTTGGATGTCTTCAACACCCCCCAATTGCAGCTTCCATCATTTTTGATGTCCATGAGACTTGAGACTGGTTTTAAAGAGTATACAGTATCACTGGAATATTGCATCTTGTTTGGCTCATCTAAATAGTTTGATGACTTGTCTTCGAAGAATCAAACATCATGTCAGTGTTGTACCACCATTTGTTTGCGCCTGCTCAGCTCAGCGCGAGTACTGACACCCTGCTGGGATCCTAGAGTGATCATGATCTGCTTGGTCAAAGTTGGACACACTTTCAGCCACTGAGTCGGCGTAGATTGCTCTCATCGACCAACACCAATACGTTGGTCAACATGTTGCAGAGTTTTTGAACGTCTTAAAGAGACTGGGTCCTGGCGACATGGCAGTGCAATATGACAGCATCAATAGGCTTACATGAAGCTGAGCATTTTAGTCGAAAAGGGAGAGTTGGACATACCTCGCAGTGGTGGTGTCCAGAAGAGTGACCGTTCAGGGAACAGTTTTGCGATCTTATGTTGTACGGAATTTGGAAGTCGACTTCTGCCTTGATGCACGGCTCATTTTGGTGATGGGCTTTGTGCCTTTTTGCTCTCGAAAGGCCTTTGAGCCCCTATTCATACGGAGGGGAGACGCCGCGTCAGGTGGCACTGGGAGCAAATTTTGGACCATGGGTTTGCAGTTCAAAACCATGTGGAACGATCATGCCCCACACATCTTCACACTCTGTTCATTCAGCAAGAGAAGGTCATTTAGAAATCCGTTGATGCCAGCAATCCGGTTTGTAAGATGTGCTGGGTAGCTCTGTCTCTAGTCATTGCCTTTCATGCATTTCAAAGTGGCAATGGCACCACGATGAGCATCATACCTGAATCCGTTTTGAGGTGTTTAACACTCACGACTCATGATTGGTAAATGACAAGCAGTTGCGCACATCAACCAGCAAATTGGCATTCTGAACGTCTGGTGAGCAGGATTTGCAGGTTTCAGTGCAACCAGCACGTGGGACCTCGAAATGATGGCTAATCCTTGGATCCTGGTCCCGGTTGCCTCGCCAGGTCCGTGTTGCAACTTCTGGCTTGAGCCTGAGATAGGCTGAGCAACGTCAGTTTCGTCCCCTGCAGAGCCATATTCTGGCTCCACAGGGTGCCGATTTGTAGGCCAATCCCACCGCTTTTGGTGTTGAGATCAACGATTTATACAAAGCACATGATACGTTCGTTGAAGCCGAGTCTCCAACATGTTCACATTGTGAAGAAGGAAACTCGCAAAGTATAGTGCCTATTGTGGTCATGCTCTCTTCAGGGGTGCTTTACAGAGCCGGTCAGACGGTCCTGCTTGACATTGTGTTGATAGGTCAGCAATTGAAACCAGCACAGGCTTGTTTTTGTCCTTCCTTTTGTGTGCTAAGGTGATGGCCTCTCCACGGTTTCAGGAGCGGGTGATCGAACTTTGCAACTTGCAAAGACTCGATAAACTCAAAGTTGGTCGCGAGATGATATGTCAAGCATGTCAGAGTAATTTGTCTTGGCCTCTGGAGTCCTCTGGAGCTTTGGGTTCTTATCAGTTGAAAGCCAATTCTTTCATAACACTGCTGGTGTGAAATGTGCAAAAGGAGCGACCGTACCTGTAGACTGGAGTATGCATCACGCTGTTGAAAGTCCACACTTCCTGACAGGACCAGTCTTGGAAAAGGGATATACTCGTCGATACCAAACAACCCGCTCATTCGACAAGGTGCTCTTTTTAGGGGGACACCAAGACAGATTTCGCATTGTGCTTTCGGAACAATTATAGGAGAGAGAGTCGTAGGTTTATCCTTCGTGAGTTCACACCTTCATTTGCACTGAGCAACTTTTCTATTCTAGTTTGTTCTACTTGTTGAGAATCTTGTTTGCTGGGTCCTGGAGTCACGCATGTGTTCGTCTGCAGGCTTCTGTAATGGCAAATTCCGAGATGGGGGAGACAGAGTTCGAAGAGGCCCCTGTTGCTGAGACACCAAGTCCCTTGCTGCTCTCCAGGATGGTTCGATAGTTTGCTTGTATTCATAGAAGATCCGTGAAGATCCGAAGTTCCAAGCGAAACCACTGGATTGATCCGTCTCAGACAGCAAGGAGTGGAAATCCAGAGAATTGAGATCTGCCCAGAATCCAGCAGCAGCTTTCCTGAGAATGAATATATAGAGTTCTCTGCCCTTGGAAACCACCAGAGACTGCCAGTTGTCAGACCGGTTTTTCTTCTTAAATCTCATGAATCAGTATCAGTTTTGAAGTCCGGGTAAATTTGCAGGCATCCATTTGCGGATCCAGGTTGGACAGGAGATATTTGACAAAGTCAAGGACCACAACGAGGCAAATGCTGGTTGTGTGATCCTTGTGGTACTCGTCACTGCCTGGATGGAGGTCAGAATACAAGGATTAGAAAGAAATTGGATATTTGTGAATTGCAGTTCCAATTGCTGAGTTGTTCCAAGGCTTTCCAAGTCGACTAATCTTGGACTTCAACTGGACATTTCTGAAGGACAGATTCCAACTGCTCCCCTGGCGACAGGTCCATCGAACCGACTTGGGTCGTGCCTTGGAACTCTTGGGCTTCGTTTGTCCGCGTCAAGCCTGGGTGTGGAATCCCGATGAATTCGGCTTGTTTCCGGAGAATGATTGGGTTTTGGTGGAACAAAGGGAGCACAACTTTTGTTGTTTGTCAAATTTCCAGTACTGTGTTTTGAACTTTTCTTCGACTGGGGCTTGCATGGCCGTAAAGAGAAATCTCTGCTTTTGCCTGCAGATCAGATCTATGCATTTCATGTATTTTCATGTTGCTTTTGCCATGCTGCCATGCTGAAGCCATGAAGATCTTTTTTCGTGGCCGTGGGTATCCAATCCCAACAGCCTTGACCAAGATCGACGAGATCTTCTCCCGCATCAGCCCACAGTACAACACCATCGAGATCGATGTTGATGCCCTCAGCGTGGCTAGCAACGATAAACAACTTGCTGTACTGCAGATGGCAAGCAGAATAAACATGAATAAACTTCAACTGCATCTTTCAGGGAATCAAGAGCCTAAGACGGTCGCGCTTATTGCATGCTGTAGGTACTGTTGTTTAGCGACGCGGTCTTTTATCTCCTGTAGGAATGCAGAACTCAAAGCTGTGTACCTTTTACCGCTTATATTTTTTTAGACGTTGAATCCGTCGAAGGTGTAGGAAAGAAAGGGTTGGATTTGTTGAACCTGCACATCGTTAGCGAAACTTCTGAACCAAGGACTTCGTGACCTTCTTGCGAGAGTATGCAGCCAAACGAGATAATGTGCGGGCCGTGAAATGTCGTGAAACCGCATATTTTGACGACTTTGAAGGGGCCAAACTATTGGGGGATGAATGATTCTGAATGATTCGACTTGGTTATTGAATCTGAATTCCAGCCCTGGTCACTGGGGGATATTTGCAGGAGATCATCTCTCCAAAATTGAGACTTTTCTAACAATCCCGCAATGGGAAAATCCTTTGCCGCACTATGACAGGCCTACGAAGAAACTTTCCGACGTTGCGACCAGGATGGCTCCGGGCAAATAGATGTCATAACCTTAGAGAATGGCAGCTTGGAATTCTGGATGAAACACCCTGATCCATACCCCCGATCCATACCCTCGATCCATACCCTTTTGAAGAGATTGAATTCATTTGAGACCATTTGTGTAACTCCTTCGTTCCATACGTCGGGATCACCGCGTACCGATCCATACCCGTTTTTTGAGCCATAGCCACATATGTATACATATGTAAATATGCATATATTGATACGTACATATCATATCTATTCTATATTGTTATACTATATATATACACATATGTATATATGTAATAGTATATCTATGACAAGTATATATCTATTATGTGTATATCATATGTCTATTCATTGTCCATGATATGACTGGGATTGTATTTACAATCACTGCAACCGCGGCCGCTAAGTCTTCAGAGCTCGCGGAAATGCTGGAAGAACTGGATGTCCAGCCCATGCCTGCGGCTTGGAAACGACCCTGGAACCGACCTAGCGAACCAGTGGAAATGTGCAAAGCATTTGCAAAAAAAGTCATAAACCAAAAATGGAATCCAACTGGATGTTTTCTGACATGGAACAAACTCTGATTGTGACCAGTATGGTTTGTCCGACATTTAAAGTGTGGATCTGCTCTTTGCAAGTGCTGTTGGGACAAGTGCAAAGTGTGTATTTTGTAGACTTGTGTTCAAACACATCACGACACGAGTCGAGAGCTGAGGTCACATGTGCTGGAAGAGGCCAAGTGGGGGACATTTTTGGAGGGAAATTCAGCATTATCAAATATTGTCCGCTATTGTTGCTTTTTCTTGGTCAATCAATCCGAGCTTGAAGGTCATTGAAGAAGTGGACAAGGCTCTGCAACTTACTGCTTTTGCTCAACAGACAGACCTGGATTTCCCTAAGTGTGGATTTCATGGCATTGCTTAAAAATGATGTCGTTTCACATCATTTCGCCATACAGGCATTTGTCATGGACGCAAGCTCTTTGTCAGGATCAAGGTGGCACATTGGATTTGGATGAGTTCAAAGAGGCTGCCCAAGTCAGGGAGACCTCAACAATTCATTACAATGCATCATAGGTATTCAATGTATCCATATATCAAGGATTGATCAAGATTGATGTGCTCAATCTAGAGAACTTGGGAAAAGGGAAGATGATCTGGCACCAACACCTCCAATGGCGTGGTCATTTGCATGAAATTGAACCTTCAGTCCCTTTCACGACTGCAGTTGCTGGACCTCCTGCACATGAGAGAAGGATTCACGCGTCCTGAGTTTGAGGAGCCGTTTGAAAAGAGTATTGGGCAAAAAATAGGGCTGGACATCAAATTCCAGGCTGAAATTCCATTTGGAATTGGCACTACTTGGTGTTGGATTCGATATGGCCATGGCTATCAGCTGGGCATTCTGCACCTTTCACATGTTCTGATGAATTGGCAGGAGTTTGTGAGTATTTTCCAGCGCTATGATAGACGGAAGGGCGACGTTGATGGCAAGGTGCCTGGTGGAGATTTAGCCAATCCTTACGCCGATGGTTCATGTCATGGGGTCCAGATCAAAATTCATGATTCTGACAGAATTGGGCTCATGTCATGTTCAAGTCATTTTTTCAAAATCACGACTATCCCGATTTATCCCGACATATCCCGACATATCCTGACATAGCCTGACATATCCTGACTATCCCCAGTCCACAGCGCTCCAGGATCTCCCTGCCATCCTGAACTGGCTGGGCTTCATGTGGCCCAAGGAGCGAATCCTGCAGGTCCTGGAGGTGAGCGGACGCCTGGACCCGCACGACTTCATCGTTTGCATGCGCAAAGTTCGTGAGCACGAGTTGGAGGCAGGGAAAGATATGGAAAGATGGGATGAAGTTGACACTATGTTACAATGGCTATAAGAATAAGGCAATGTGGGGTTGTCCAAAAACTGGAGGATACACCACATTTGCTGTTTGAATTTAGGGGTAATTACGCTAGTGAACACCTATGTTCAGACAAAGCAGGTTGTGCATGGCGCACATGAATTTGAAACCACAAAAACGATGATATCGCGCTTGATTCCATCATACTTATGCTGACTATGGAGCAGATTTGATGAATTCCATTGTGGACGAATTCCATTGTGGATTGGGAATGGACCTGTCCGGAACAAGGATATGTCAAATCGATTTGTGCCAGATGGTTCAGCACCTCTTGAAGCGACATGATTCGGACAACTCCGGCACCATCAGCATGAGAGAGGCAGGTTTAGCGTGTTTCACATATCAGACAGATAGGAGGCTCCTTTGACATGATGCAGAGTTTGTTTTTCAAGTGATGCTTGTGCACTGTGCAATGGTACTGGTACTACAGTGCTGAAAAAGCAATATCAGATCTTATGATCTGGCAAACTCAGGTGGTGCCAATTCTGAAGGAGATTGGTTATGCCTTAAGCCCAGTGCACGAAAGCTGCAGCACCTGAAGTGATCGGCGATCATTGGCACGGAGATTATGGGTTCATTAAATAGATTATTTGATTTGAATTGAATAGTATCAGAAAGTGCAGATTCACCGCATCTCAACTGGCTTTTGCTGGGATACTGAGGAGATGTGGGACATCTCAGCCATTTTCGAGGCCTGGTTAGCCAGACCTTAAGACTAGCTGATGTTTAAAGGGAACCGCAAAACTGGGGCTTGCAAAGATGCCTATCCCAAATCCCCAGATCTTTTGGATTTCTTTGCAGCTTGGCAAGAGATTAATGCAACAAACCGCCCCACATTAGATTTGATGCTCCTGGTATTTGCTGGTACTTTAGAGGTGTGTGAGGAGGGTGATAGTAATCATTTTGAGCAAGGCTGCTGAAGAAGCTGGCGTTGACAGTTCAGAGTCAGCACCTTAATTTTCTGAGACAGTGAAGATTGAAATCAAGGGCGTGCAGGAGGGTTTGAGAGCTGGAGAGCCTCTGGAGGCTGCAATTCGAGTTGTTAGCTTGTCACTAGCTTCAGCTTGAGCACCCACGTTTTGGAGCCTCACCAGCTACCACGCATCTTCGGTGTACCACCGAACATGGCACTTTTTGATACTGTTTGTACTTTGTCTGCTTGTCGGGAGTATGCAGAATATCTATGAATCCACGTGTTTGATTCTGTTTGCGTATTCAGTTGAATCGTCATGAATCGAGCAAGTGCTGGGTTCTCATTGGGCCGTTTGATTCTTCCACCAAGAATTTTCAGGGATGCTTGTGATGAACCTAGTACCTGCTGATCTGCTTCCTTTGTACCTCCTGGCATAATGTGGATAGGGTTTCAACTTGGGTAACAAGCTGAGTCATGTGCGCAGCTGAGGATGGACCTCAGTGGCCTTTGGCGCTTGCTTTTGACCTACCGGAAGCGGGAGGCCCGCCATCCGCCAGCGCTCCGGACTTCATCCCGTTTTGGTTCACAACTCTGCAGGGCTTTGCCAACATTGACTTGCAGCAGATAGATGGAGCCTTCGACAAGGCCAAGGGTTCGCAAATCAGGGTCCGAAACTCTATACGGAAGCAGCCAACTTTTTCTAGGCTTTCATGGATGCAAGTGGATTTGCATGGTGAGCCATTGAAACTGGCACATGATTCACATGACCTCGTTTCGTATAGCTGCAGTTTTGTGGAAAACAAGCTCCAAAGTACACCGCATTTCTTTGGCACTCGGTAAGTAGCAATGTGATCTCAATGCCCAGCAATGTGAATCCGAGAAGGATCGAGTGGAAAGTCTTCCAGCCTTGGAGGCCTGGGACCCAGGAAACTTCAATGTAGCTGCAGTGTTTCCTTGACACTTGGGGATGGATCAAAACCTATATGACACATATATATATAATATATATATACATATACACAAAAAATCACAATGATCATACACATACCATAGCAATCCGTAGCATATTTGGGGGATGCACATCCATTCACCAGCTTTTTCGGGGTTCGCCAGGATACACTAGGGTACCAAGCCACTTATTTTTGGTAGTTGCCCCCCTGTCTGAAACACTAAGGCCATGCGAGCGCTGAGAGAGCTGGGCTTCACGGCGAATTTCCTGGTCATGCAGACCATGCTGAGCAAGGCGGACTGCACTCTGACATGTTTTAGTGTGTCAAACGTGACTGCTGGAAACATTTGGAAACCACATTGGGCATCCCAAACACATCCAAACACACAATGACTTCAAAAGCTGAAAACATGGTGCCAGGTTGATGTCGACGACACTGGCAGCTTGGACAAGCCCGGGACCCTAAAGAGACAAGAGAATGATGAGCTGACATAGTGAAACATCAGCAAATTGAAACTGCAAACTTTGATTATTGTGAACGGAACTTGTAAAATAAAGGTGGTGAAAGCAGTAGATCATGATGATCACTTTGCCACCAAGCAAATGCCACCTTGGAACTTGTTCTGACGTTGTTAAGCTGCTGGTTCAAGTTTTCGTTTTATTCGCTGATTGTCACTCCATTGTGCCCCAGTCTTGACCTCAAATTCTTTCAGCATATTGCAGTTTTAGCATTGCTTGTGCATTTTTGGAACACTTGGATTGGGACAAGAAGTGATGAACTGTTCCATCAAAATTTAGAGGCCATGGAAGTGATGTCGCCAGTTCAGCCCAAGAAGTTGGAGGACCTCAAAGCCTGTCGATGTGCTTTGCTTTCCCACAAGGACTTTTTACTATCAGAACTATATCTAGAAATACTTGATGGATCTTGATTTCATTGGTCCCGAAGCAGAGCTTCATTGGATTACTCCTCACTCTGCAGGAAAGCCATGCCTCTGAGATTACAGACGCCAAAGAGCCGGGCATGGATGGTGCTGATGTGGGGCGACAGCCCGGCTGGAAGATGCTTTTTGCTCTTTGCTTGGCCAGCGCAGTAGAAGGCGAGGGCCATGGATGGGCATGGATGGGAATGGATGGCCATGGATGGCTATGGTATTTGGATCTGCCAAGTTTAGCCGTTGACTGTGACCCATGGGATTTGGTTCAAGTATGTGGGCACAAAACACAAAAAAAGACAGCCTAGATACCGCTCAAAAGCTTAATTTTGGACAAACCATGCTGTTCCAACTTTACAAAACGAGCAGATGTCGACCCTCTCACGACTATTGACTATTGATGCAGATCTTCCATGAAAAAGGACATCAACAAGCATTTCGCCATGATGCACTACAGACAAAGCGTTTTGTTGATCTACAGTAGTTTGAAGAAGGGTACGGCTACATACTAAAGACGAAAGACGGAAATTCAACAAAGGCAAATGTCAAACAGTATGAGAGAAGTAGAGCTGGGAGGTTTTGCTGTCAGGTTTCAGAGCGGAAGTAAACAACTCGAACATACGGGCGTGCTGCCCCACATCATGGTCAATGTACTGGGTGTAGGATACATTGACTAGACAACTCGTTGTTTGTTCAAGAGTTCAAGACTCGTTCTTCCAAAATGATTTAGTAGAAGGCTGCATTGATTTGAAAGAACCACTCCCTCTGTGTGATGTGGAGGCAGGAGCTGGGCAATTATTATAAAGTTGTACCTTTGCTCAACCAAAGAGCAGCCTGTCCCGCCAGAAGAGCATAGTGTTTGGCCATGTTTGTAACATGTTTTTTGTACTCTGAAAAACGTGACTATCAACACGCTTTGAGGCCCACCATACTATACCCTGGAATGGCAACATGTTGGGATTGCTTTCATACTTCATCACCAGCAGAATTCTGCTAATTTCCAAAGTCTGGAAAGACCAGCAATTCTGAAGCAGAGCCAAAACCCCGTCGGTCTCAACATTTTCTAAACCTTTTTGGGTTTCACATCACCACCCTCAATACAGATCTGTTGCGCTCTGCGACTAATTCATGCATCATTATCTATACATCTTGTCAGCAGTTTTGGCTTTGATCAGGAAAGAAACAGGCCGAAATCAAGAGCCTACGCAAAATCTATGAGCATCCCTCCTGTCATGCACAACGGAGAGCGAATAGATGAGCAAGTCACAACCTGACAGCGGCTAATTGCAGCAAACAAAAACCAGTGTGATGTGACGCAATGTCCGGTGTTCATTTTATTGACGAACGCAAGGACAGAGGACAGCTGCCAATTCAGGCTTTATCATGTTACATCTTTTCAGGATTTTTCAGGCAAATAAGTGATATCTGTAGCATATAGGTCTTTACAATGATAACTTCCAGCAAATCGAGCTGGGAGCCATTCAGCAGTGCCTACACCTCAGTGCGCAGCCTTGATGCTGGAACAACTTCAGGCCAAGGCACAGGAGAAGCTGCTGCTGGAAGCCACGGAAGATGTTGAACTGCGATCAGCGCCCATCGCTGATGCTGCCAAGCTGGGATGCTTGGAATATGGTCGTGTGGTTTTAGCCAAAGACTTCAAGGATGGCTGGGCCAGGTTGCACGAAGATGAAGTTTGGGCCAGCGAAGTCTCAGAGGTTGAAGCTGTCTACATCTTGGTCGATGGTCGGAAGATTGGTCTGCCACGCTTCTTCCGCGTCAGCCGAAACATGGAGGACTGGCCGTACTTCGAAGCGCTCCGTTGCGCAGAGGCCAATGGTGTGGCCTGGCGGAAGCTGCCAAGGGGCCTTCGGCCGAAACCACTGATGGATTTAGCATGGCTCAGCAGCTGGCATTCACCTGACGGGACCTTGATGGAAGCACCACCACTTCTTCATGACGATCACCGTTGTGAGGGTCATCTTCCAAAACTTTGTGTGGCTTCGATGGTCAGAGGTATTCCAGGTAAGGTGCTTGAAAGCTTGATTCTGCAGCACCACGCCAATGGATTTCAGCAGGTCATGCTCTACTTTGACTCTCCGCATGATGAAGGGGAGCCTGATGCAATAGCTTCTGTGCAAAAGTTCAGTAGGGCGTTACCCACTGGGCCCAATGGCTTGTTGTGTTCTGCAGTTGCCATCCCATGCACAGATCAGTGGTGGAGTGAAGTTCGCCGAAAATCACGATACTACTTGCGCGAGGATGAGCCTCTAGAACTCTACCGCGAAACTACCCACCTTGATACACATATCAAAGATGTTCAGGCAAGGCAAATGCTCTGCATTGAACATGCACTCTTTGCTGCCCAGTCGGAAGGCTTCGAGTGGCTCCTTCATGTGGATGCGGATGAGATCTTATTCTTCCCTGACCAAGAAAGGCACAACGATGCTCGCAAGTTTTTTGCAGAAGTTCCACTACATTTTTCTGCAGTTCGCTTTGCAAACCTTGAAGCAGTTCCTGAGCAGTTGGACGTTGAAGATCCATTTGAAGAGGTGACTCTGTTCAAGATGAGTCCAATGCTTCTGGAAGAGCTTGGCGTTGAACCCCGCATTTTATATTCCGGCGAAGTCGCTGCAGAAGACGAGGAATTCGAGCCAGATCTTTTTGCGCGCAAACATGCAGATGCAGTCCCCGGTGGTCGTTCTCATGGATACCTGAGGCTCCCTCGAAGAGAAAGACATGCTCTGCGTCGCCTTTTGTCCATCATGCATGAGATTGCGTCAAAGCGAGCTCCAGTTCTGGAAAGTTTGGATGTGACCCTAAGTGCAATAGAACAGCCAGCAACAAGTGCTGATGACTCCAGCGATGATGAGAGTTGCCACGGTCCGCGACCGCATTGCCCAGCATATTTCAATTCCTATTCCAACGGAAAGTGTGCTGTGAGGACATCCATCGGGCCACGTGGAGAGCTTCCACCGCTTCCAGCCGGTGTGCATGGATTTCTGCGGGATGGAGGGATGACGTTGTATACCTTGCTGTGCAAAGGTCCTGGCGCACCTGTGGTGCTGCACTACGCCAACTGCGGCTTTGGTCTTTGGCGACGGAAATACGATGTGCTTTGCAAAGATCATGGCACTGAAGACGGCGCTTTTTCGACGCTGCGACCGGGAATTGCAGAGATCCGCTCCCACATTGCCACGCGGCAACTGGTGCTGAAAGGAAGCAATGCGGAACTAGAGCGGTTCTATCAGACCTTTGCTCCTTGGATCAATGTGGAGCAACTTTTGCGATCCTAACGATTGTGTCCATTGTTTTTGAGTTCCAAGGGGGAGAAGCAGGCTTGTAGGTTATACAAGTTATATGTACGTCAACGTCTATTCTATTATAATTGTATGTATATACACACGTCATTTCTGATTGCCTGAATGGGCTTTTGTTTGATGATTATTGAGTGTTTGAAAGATTAAACATTTTGTCAAAGCAGGTGCAGGGAAATGACTACGACGAACTCGCCTTCTTGGCTCAATTTGGTCTCGTGCTTCGCTTGTCGCTACCACGTGAAAGGCCGGGAACAGGACGAGGTGGAGAATGTAAAGGCATATTGACTGTTGCTATCTGTTGCTCAAATATTGTCAATGAACACACCAGTCTTATCTTGTGAGGCAATGGTAGCAAGCATGACCTGTTAGCAACGATTTGCGGAGGGAACTTGAACATACCCGAAACGGATTGACGTATCTGCAAGAATTGATCGCGTTTCTCGAAAAACAACCAAACAGTGATAAGTCAAAATCTCTATGGGGTTAGATATCTTTAAGATTCTTTAAGTAGCTTCTGAAACTGATTTGGTGGCAACTTTCTTTGGGACCCTGAGGTTGAAAGCCTCGCGAGGAGTCTTTCAAGACTTTGCAGCTGCAGGTTACCCAGTGGACAAAAAAGGTTGGCACCAGGCTGCTGTTCGAATCCGGCAGTGAAAAAAAATGCAAGAAAGACTTGTATCGGATGGTAGACACAGTAGACGTTATCATTTCCTTTAAGTTCTTCCCTGGAGTCCCTTGAACTCACCCGGTGTCCCAGCTTCTCCCACGGTTTCTCGTTGAGTCGCAGCTGATGCAGGCATCGACTCACAGCTGGTTCCAGCGGTCCAATTTGCTTTGCAGAAAGGTGGCATGATGGTGTTGACGGATGTCGCCATCCTGAGCTCGGTCCAGATGGTCCTCACCAACCTGGCTGCTCCCTTTTGGGGCGGCATCGCTGATCGAGGCAGCCAAAAATCTGGGTACAAAGATTTTGCCTGCAGATGCCTTCATGATAGATCAATATAGTACACTCACAAGGCGTAGCAATTTCATAGATTTGAGGACGGGTGTCAGAGCCATACGTGGCACGGAAGCCAGGAATTTATCTGTTTACTTGTTGCAATTCCTCGACACTTCTTCAGAGGGAATGTGATCAATGCCTTCTGGAAGTTTGGAAAAGGTTGGTTCAGACCACTTGCTGTCCCGCAGAAAAATTGAGACATGTCTTCTTAGTTGTTGGCATGGTCGACATTTTGCACAGGTTGCATCAAGAGGAAACACATTCTGATGATTGGAGCCTTTGGAGAAGCTATAGCGGCCATCCGGACGCAGTTTGTGCATTTTCAAATTTCACACTTAACCAACATGTGGTGCTGAAGACGGCATTCTTTCCGCCAGAATTGTCTGGAAAGGACTCTGGGACTTGTAGCTCAGGCCACACTGATGGCCTTCGTGCCGAGCTTTCCGTTCATGATTGTGTCATGGTTGCACCAAGCCAATGTTCTACGAAGCAGGATTCAGCTGCAAGCATTCCAAATCTCATGCTGTTGGAAGATGTTGGAAGATATTGCCATTGCCTTTAACAGTCTATGAAATCTCCAAAGCTGGGACGGCATGACATCTCCAGGTCCTTCGAGGGATGAGTGGATTCTTCTTAGCCTCCTTGAGGCGGCGATGTTTCTTTTGCTTCACTCGTGTGCTTTAGATTTGGAGTTTGCTGGTTATTTCATCATGAGGATTGGTATCATCAGAAATCTTGCTCTCGGCTGTACCAGTAGACCGGATGAAGGGAACTTTGAATCCTCCGTGGGTGAAAAACTGTAGATGTCGGACAGTGAGAGTGGGCGAAGGCCGATCGTGAATGGCATCGTTGCAGATTCCACATCTGACGATCGCCGTGGAAAGATGTTCTCCTACGTGCAAAGTGCACTCTTGGTTGGCATGTGCATCACCACCTTGCAGCTAGTCGCAAACAGTCTGGGAATTTCTGTGTCTACAATCTGAATTTTGATCCTGTAGACTTGCTGGCATACTTTTCTTTTCCGATTTTCCAGTGACATCAGAAGGCATGTCAAGCATGCTATATAGTGTTCAAAAATGTTCTAGAGAAACGAACAAATCTTGCCGAGATTTTGGAAACTGAGGGTAGCTGGAAATTTGGCCAACATCCAAGTGGGTGACTCGGCATAGTTTCTGCACTGGTGAATAGGGAAGTTTGGTGTGTTTATCGCGAAGAGAAGATGTGAGCAGTGTTCAAGACTCCTGTTGGTTGATGATAGGGGGTTATACGACCCAATATATTGGGGATTATCATCATTTTGGAAATCCCTATCAACCAACCAGTGTCATGGAAGGGAACGCTGTTCGTGTGGGCTTAAACTTACGCAAGAACGCATGTGCACCATGAATGGGAAGAACTGCTGGATCATCGCACTGCTTGAACGATGAGTGATTGCACTCAAGTTTCAAGCGTGTTCTTCGCATCTATCAACGGCTGAGACCTGAGCTGTCACAAAGAGTATTTTGGAGATACTGAAATTGAATAAGTATCCACAATCCACAATCCCACAAAAAGATAGAACCACATTCAGCTTCAAAATTGGCCCTGGTTGTAGATTTGTGGTCCAAATTGCCATTCCCAACTCAGACCCAGTCGGTTCGGCAGGTGAAATCCCTGGCTGGAGAGCGCTCTTTGTGTTGGGTGGTATTCTTGCAGCTCTTGCCGGTCTGGTGATTGGCATTTTTATGGTCGGCACCTCAGGGCCTCACAGGGCCGGTCAATCCATAGCTTTCTGGGTTTTCCATTGAGACCTTCAAATGCAGACCCCGGAGTCTCACACCCCTGAGTTTTCTGATTGCAAAGTTGATTCCAGATTTGTGTTGGCAAATCTTCTGGATACTTTTTGTATTTTTTTGTCCTTTTCCAATCCTCCTCCTCCTTCTCCTCTCTCTCTCTCTCTTTCTGCACGTGCGGGCTGAGATATCAATATCTTTAGAGTTGTACAAAATCAGGATACTTCCACAGATCATGTGCAATTTGGAATGACTTGTGGTGCTGTCAGGTGGAGCCACCGAAGCAGCTTGACGACACTGCGGGGAAGGGATGCTGCGATGCAGTCTGGCAGGAGATCTCCATCATGGCGCGGTGGGTCGTGCGGTTGTCCTGGGAGCGGTGGGAGAAGTGTCATATGAAGAGCGCCTAGCGGCAACATATGAAGCTTTCACTCGCTTTCATTATCTTTCATTGACGTTTCAGATATTTCTTGCTCTCTGTATCGCCATGGAAATGATGGATTTTCTATATGCTTCTATGGGATCAGCTATGCTCAGCTCATATTGACAGTGCAACAAGCCCTGCAACTTAGCTGATGTTCCTGATGCACATCGACCTGCAGAGGCCCGGTTCTTGACTATTCCTACCTTTTGCATCATGGTGGTGCAGCTTGGCAGAGATGAGTAGACTCTGAGAAGGACTTGCTTTGAGTTCACCACGAGACAAGACGGGCTTTACTTCTACCATTGGATTCTGTGCTCATCAGCTTGATTCATTGCATGTCAAGGTTTTTGAATTCCGCTGCAGAAGGAATGATGAAAACCACATTGCTCCACAGTGTGCACATCCTCTGCATGAGTCCTACCTGAGTCCTACCCGTCCAGCCCTTGTGTTGGCTTCAGCTTGCAGGCAAGGAATCTTTGGCACCATCCCCTGGACAGTTTCATGGCTGCAAGGCTTCGCTGCAAGAAACCACCAATTTGCCGATTTGCAAATGGTGTTGCAATTTGCTCCTGGATCTCTGTGGGTCTCTGTGGGTCTCAGGTGATGGGAAACAACTTGCTCTTTTTCAAGCTTTCGGGCCTTGAAGATTGGCAAGGATCGCTTCTGGCATCAGAAGGACTGCCGTTGCAGATACTCATTCGGTTTATCATATTTATCCAATAGTGCCATAAAAGGCTATACTGTAGAAGTGTGAGATGAAAATACCACATTCCCGGGAGGGCTGGACTTTCCACCTTTGTTGAAACTCTTTCGAGAAGTCGACCAGGGTCAAGCTGTTTGCCACTTCCAAAGCTTGCCCCCAGGCACTGTCGTAGGTGTCTTCGGTAACCTCATTGGTGGCGCCGTTGCTGACTGCCTTGCCAAACGCTTTGGATACCATGGCCGTCCTTTGAGCGCAGCTTGGCAGCTAAGGCCCTTCACAATTCTGAGTTACAGAGTTTTTTTTGGGTAAAGGTGTCTGCTTCAACGCCGTGGCATGATCAATACATTTTATCCTGGCCAAGTCTTACGTGTTCTGGCCCTGCTTTCGAATTCATGCTGAGGCACAGATCACTGTGGCCATTGGAATCCCACTGATCTATTTGTGGTTTGCCGGCATCCCTCCGGGCTCTGATGCAGCCATCTTCGGTGTCTTGATCTTCGCATGTTTGGAGCAAAAAGATATCAACTAGACCATGGGGAGGGCGACCACAACGACATTAAATTCTGTATAGTGTACATATGTATATATGTGCAGGGACCCCCACACCCCCCCCNAACAGCCCTGCATGGGCAGTGTTTGTGGAACTGTAAGTGGTTGATGTCCAGTTTATAGAGAAGATAGAGAGCATTCAGGGAGTTTACAGGGAGCATATCGGTATATATTATATGTAATATATAGGCACCTTATGCAATGAGTCGTATATAGGTACGCTATGAAACATGTGCAGGTAGTATATGTAGGGTGTAAGGAGTATAGAGGTAGTGATGAAGCAGTGTATGCACTACCATGTTTTAAATGCACGTTTTTATATGTTTATAGATGCGNTAGTGATGAAGCAGTGTATGCACTACCATGTTTTAAATGCACGTTTTTATATGTTTATAGATGCGTATATGTTGATATGTGTATATATATATGTATGAAAATAAATAAATAAATATATATATATATATATCTAAAGAATATGCACATTCATATGCGTGATATGTATATATGAATAACTCTATATACTAGATGTAAGATATGTAAATGAAGTAGCGTAGTATATATACATATATTTATCTGCAAGTGTGTATATATATATATATGTGTTTATGTTTATATATTTGTATTAAATATGTATACATTAAATATAAAAGTATATATATATATATGAAGCTAAATATGTATCTATATAGAATATGTATATATATATATTTATGATATGTATTTAAGTACATGTATGATATATATATTATATATATGTGGCATATATATATATATACATGTCTACGTATGATATATGCATATATGTTTTAATGTATGATGTATACATATATTTATATATACCTCAATGTATGATGTATACATATGTATGTGTATGATACNCATATATGTTTTAATGTATGATGTATACATATATTTATATATACCTCAATGTATGATGTATACATATGTATGTGTATGATACATATATATATATACATAATACATATACATATCTATATATACATATATATGATGTAAATATACACCTTTCATTACCTCTATATAGAGGCATTTGCTATATATATATATATATCAATAGATAGATAAATATAGATATTATATACGTATTTGTAGGTGCACAAGCATAAAGGAGATAGGATCACATAGGTATGTGTAGGTACGCTTTGAGTATGTAATCTGCATACAATGAGTAGTAAACCATGTGTGAGGTATGCTATATGAAGCACATAAACAGGTTTTGGGTAGAAATATACAGATAGACAGGGTCCTGTGACGAGGTTGTAGCTCTCAAATGTGGCAAATAACCTTCAAATGGAAGGCTGTGCCTCCCAAATGCTGCAAATAGCGTTCAATTGGGAGCCGTCGACTCCCAAATGCTGCAAATAGCATGCAAATGCGAGGTTCGGGAGGTGGAGGGGGGGTGGGGGGGGGACCATACCATTGGGGGGGGAGGGGGGGGGGGGTGGGGGTCCGGGGACCGGGCACATATATATATATATATACATACTGTATACACACATATAATATATAAACCTTGTCCATTATTGGAGTTGATTTGAGTTAAATACATTTTTCCTGACAGCATACATCCTGTTGCCATTACAATTTTCAACCGCGCAGCGGAATTCTTCTTGTGTTTAACTCTACCAGCTCGGATCAGCCTCAAACAGCAGGGACGAGGTGGGCGAAGTTCACTAGGAAAACTTTGTGAGTGAACTCGTGTAAGAATATGCTGTGTGCGACTACACTCCGTCTAAGTAACTGCCATGCAAACCCTCAGCTTTACCAAGCCGCTCCATTCTTTCAGAAAAAGTTTTCACGACTCACGATGACGTTTCTCAACCCATCTTTTCCTGTCCTCGAAGGCAGTCAGTTGGAAGTCGCAATTCGGAATGTCGCATTTCCTTTATTACCTGCAAGTGTGGTTATATATGTACCTTGATGATCCTTCATGATGACTTTGAAGATTGAAGATTTTGAAGAAACATTGGATTTGATGATTGCGAGAAGTCACTATGCAGGTGTCTACTTCGCGGTCATTGCATGCTTCAGCCTGCTTGGGAATTGGGCCCAGTCAGGGACCAATTTCCCTATTTTGTCCGACATCGTGCCACCCAAGAATCGCAGTCCTTTGGCACGCATTCGGTGTACAGAGTGGTTGGCGATGTTTCTTCAGTCGTTAGAATAAAAACAGCGGAAGGATCATTAGACAATGATGCAAAGCATTCCCAATTTATGCCTCAAGGCAAAGTGATGGCCGTGGAATGCGCACTTGAGAATTCCATTGCGACCCTCATTGGCCCGCTTTTTGTGGCAAACTTGGCGAATGCCTTCGGCTACCAATTCGGCAGAGTCAAGGACCGCGCATGGCGTCACAAAAATTCCTGGGTCTACTGCTGACTTCTTTTTTGAATTTTAAAGTCCTGCAGTCCTGCACAGACTTTTGCAATCATTTTCAAGCTTGATTCCATAACAGCTGGACAATCGGGGTAGGCATTGCTTCAAAGGGTTCTGTGCCAGCTCGCTCCATCGTTCAGGGCGAGAGCAAAGATATTCCCTCCGCCACAGCTTTGGGCCAAGCAATGGCTGTAACCCAACAAGAATAAGTGGTTTTGTTTCTGAGTCATTCATGCCATTCTGAGTCCGGTGAGAAAATGATGTTGATTGGATGTGATCTCAAGAAGCACCAATAAGTTGCCAATAAGCCCAAAAGAAGAACCAGGAAACGAGAAAACGATGAGAAGACGATGGAACTTCAGTGTGCCACGAGCCAAGGCAACCATTTGCATCCCGTGGTGCGTGACTTTCTTGGGATACACCTTCTTCCATATCAGCTACCCTTCAGACATGCGAAAGCTCAAGGTCCTATACTCAGAGTCCAATGTTTTCCCTGACCTTCCTACAGAAAAATCGTAGAATGAGGTCACTTGTGTGGCATGGTGGTGTCAAATGATTTTGCTGAGTCCTTCTTCCAAGAAGAATGCCAGAAAAAATCAAAGCACATCTGTCTTGGAAGTATCACTTTTTTGTCCAAGTGAAATACTGCACACCTGTTAAGCAGGGCAAAAGACAACTAGCATCCTGCTGTTGGTACGACTTGACCATCGCAGAAAGGCCCGAAACAAGACACCTCCTACCACAAATGTGCCCTAACTTTCTCCATTCGTGGCTCGTGTAGCTTCAGGCCCAGATTAAAGCTGAGAAAGCAGCAGCAGAGGCTGAAGCAGCAGCAGCAGAAGCTATTTAGAGAGGAGGTGATTCCGGGGTGCGGGTTGCGGTGCTTTGACTTTGAGATGCATGGAAAGCCTTTACGCACATTTATGTAACAGTTAATCCAACAAGAACAACAAAAACAACAAAAGCAACAAAAGCAACAAGAGCAACAAGAACAACCACAACCGCAAAAAAGCACCAAACTATAACGAAGTTGTCTCTACGTTCCTTGGGGTGGAGGTTTTGCGCCCGCCCCCCATTCCTCCTCCAGCTGTTTCTATTTTATTGCTTCGTGGTGTCATTTTTAGAATACATATTTCTGTAAAGACCATGAGGCCTAAAGTCTCACAGTGCTTCAAGTCACATAAAAACTGGAGGGTCCAAACCATAAAAAGTTGGAAGGTTGAAGTCTCACACTATTGCATATACCGTTCAAGATGGGAAGGTCGAAGTTCCTCAATACCGTTCACAATACCGTTGACAATACCGCATAAACCATGCTAAGTGGAAGGTTGAAGTTCGACAATAAGACTAATATCATGTCCGAAATGCTGCAAATACCATGCAATGTGAAAGGTTCTCTCTCCAAATGTTGCAAATGCCATTTAACGTGAGAGGTTCTACAGTGAAAGTTGACGTTCCACACTGCTGAAAATATGGCAAATACCATTCAAATTCTTTTTTTTGCTTGTCTGCTTCTTTTGGCCTTGATGCTTTTGACAGCTTTCTGCCTTCTTGGCTTTACGCAGCCTGAGTGGCTTCTTGACTTCATGGCTTTGTTGGTGTTGACCACAACCACAACCATAGCCACCAGCGCAAAACAACCACAAATACAGCAACAACTGAACAAATACCACAGTATCAGCAGTTGTTGGTGTTCTCCTCCAGGTACAACCACCACCAACAACAGCAACAAGAGCAACAACAGCAACAACAGCAATAACAAAAACAACCAAGTCAATAACAACAACGGCAACAGCAAAAACAACTACAAATACAAAAGTAAAACGCAAAACGCAAAACTACAACTACATCTTCAGACACAATTGCGACAACCGACAACTGGAGGAGCAATTCCGACAAAAACTACTACAACATACTACAACTACAACTAATGATAAATGGTAGGTTCCGGCTCCCAAATTGCTGCAAATAGCATGGGAAACACGCACAGCCAGCAATCCCCCAAAACAACTAAACTAAAAGTCTAAAAGTTAAAAAACTAAACAACATCCCCAAACAATTTCCTACCTAGTCTATAGTCTCATAGGTTATTGCCAGATTTGGCCTCCTGACCTCACCTTGCTAAGATTCTCGCTGGCTTTTTAGGCATTGAATCTCAATATAGCACAAACATGAACAAATATATTTGATTACATGATCAAACATTGATTCATATATGATCAAACAGAAGGATCTGAAGTGAATTGCATTGTGCCATTGAGATTTTACCACCCTTGTCACCGCGACATTGAGCAGGCGTATTCTCTGCATGGAAGAGAGAGGTTACCCGTGGCAATGCCTCTTCAAGCTTTGCCAAATTTGTCTAATTAGAGCCGCGATGTTTCCACCAATTCCTGGGGGTTGTAAGCAAGCCGAGATGGCCTGTCCAATCCTCTTGGCCAACATGGCCTGTCCAACACGGACAATGACTCCAAGAATGCGTTTGGGTAAAGAAGATGAAATAATCACCTTCTTGCAACCTGGACGTACACTCGTTTGTTTTGCACCAAGCTTGCAACACTCATGCAAGCGAACGAAGGCCAAATTTTGCTGTGCGGCTGTAAATGTCTAAACAGCAACGCCGAATCAAGAGTCCAGTGTGTCCTCAATCTTGTAAGGGATTCATTGGTAGAGTGCTCACAAGCGGCAAAGAATTTTGCATCGAAGATTTCAATGGCAGCTGCTACGCTTGAAACAACACGAGCTAATTTTGAGCAGCTGGCGATTCTGCGTCTCTAGTTCACTGCGCGTTTGCGCCCTGACATAAATCCTTAGAATGTGCAAGCTAGTCCCTACTTAGTCCAAGCAGCCTAGGTTTCTCATGTTGATTTGTAATGCCAGGGTGTCATGCTACAGCCTTCTGAGTGGCTCTTGGGGCATAGTGTAGAGGTTGAAGGCAACTTTTCCGAAGCGGTCAATGAACCCACTTAGCTTCTGATTATTCCTCCCTTGTGAGGACAGTAGATCTACCACACGCTGGCATGAACAGATATAGTTCCATGGATTTACAACTCATTTTCTGGCTACAGAATGTTGCATTGATTTCTCCACTTGCTTGTGATCCTGCTTTACAGTACATTCATGCAGCACCTGGGAATCAAAGCGCCATGAGTCACTCGACTCCCCGTACAGAGTGAGTGTCGGTGGCTCATGTAGCTCGACCAGTCTGATTAAGAGTATGGTGTGAGCAAAAGCCTGCCTTGGTGAAAAGAAATGCTTTGCATGCTTGACAGGTGGCAGCCAACACTTGTCCCAATCCAACATTTCAAACATGGAGAGTGGCAGAGAGTTGCCTGGATACCGTCAATTTTACTTTAGTGCCAATGGTAGATTTTCCGCTTTAGCAGTTCCAAATCTCAGCCCAGCTTGCGTCTATGTAAACCGACAAACTACTGTCAGAGCAATAGCGTCAAGACATCCAGATGCTGTGTGGCCTACTGGAAAACTCTGTAACTGATGCCACCTGGGATCGCCTTTCTAGAACCCAAAACCTATACAACACATATAGGCACTTCGCTTTACACCCATGATATGCACTATCAGAAGTCATCAAAGGCTCGCAATTTAAAGAGGAAACAAGCAAGGTGTGCATTCGATTCCTACCTGGTTATATACGCACATTATATTTTCATATTTCACTTGGCAGATTCTGCCGGTTTTTCAAACACATCAGTGAAGCGCCAAGGCGGGAGTTCCGAAAGATGGTGCGTTGCTTTTCCGCAAGATGATCTTTGGTGACGATGACATTTGCTATGTCCGAGCGTGAATCAAGAGATTCTCTTTGTCTAACCTGTGGCATACTGGAAACCAGAGTTGCAGTTTCAAACACGCATTTCAGTACAGCTACAGATCAGTATGTTCGTTGTTTGTTTGGCTACCAAGGTATGCTTCAGGCACGTAGCAATTTCCAGTGCTCGATCGATGCTTTCCCAGTAGTGGAATTGTCCGAGATCTTCAGTGCCAGGAGCGTGAGACGGTCAACTACAAAAAGGCAGGGAATCGAAATCCTTGTGGGTCCTGCCGACACAGCTGCGACCTAGTGGTCTACCATGGGTATACTTTGGATGAACTTCGGGGCTGCGCTTAAGGTTTTCCATGGTTTTCTTTTTGTTGGTTTTGTTGACTTTTGTCAGGACTCAGACTCAAACTACTTGATTTTGCTGTGGTTTTCAAATCACAGGGATAAATAGCATAGCAAGAGCTAGGATACTGCTCCAGCTGCTTTGCGAAAGCCAGGTGCATGTTCGTTTCTAATCAAGTGAGAGGAGAGGAGCAACAGTCCTCAATTCATGTGTTTTGATTCTTGGGCAATTCCACGGGCAGTTGTGAAGCTGACGTGATCTGCAAAGATTGATTAAGGAGAGGGAACTTGGGGACCGTTTCTGCTGCAGGCGTTTCAGGCTGCCCTTCCAGAAGGCGCCAAGGTGAGCTGGTTCAGTGCCGCTTGGGGTTGTAGAATCAGCGCCTTGTGGTCGAGACACCTCTCATGTGCAGGGCCTGAACGAGCAGGAAGCAGCGCAGGCTGGAACTCGTGTTCATAGACTTTGTTCGGTTGACTGTACCCCTTGATTCGAGCGGCTAGTGGCTATCTATAGTTATCTGGTCCATGCAAGAAGACTTTGAAAGGAATGCGGTGATGAGTGTAGCAGGTGTCAAAAGGCTTGTGGCTTGGGATGCCACTGTCGACACGCCATTGCTGCAAGGCTATCAGAGATTTGAGCTTCCGTGTAAACAAGCAGGCGCTGGGTTCTCTCTTACTAGCGTGAATGTTGTTGTTATTGTTATTGTTATTGTTATTGTTGTTGTTGTTGTTGTTGTTGTTGTTGTTGTTGTTGTTGTTGTTGTTGTTGTTGTTGTTGTTCCTTCTCGTAGCGGCGAGATGAAAGCACAACAGCTTGATGTTCACTTTGCAGCGTTTCAAACCTTTAATTTCTTATAGAAAGCTTGGGCAGCAAGCGTGCCTTGGTTTGGCAGTATCTGGCCTTGGCAGCGGCGGTGTGCGCAAAGTCAAACCGTGCAGCAGGGATGCCTGGTGCCATGCTGCTCTTGGCTGGTATATTTTATCCATCTTGCACAACAAGCTTTAGTGGCTCTTTGCAGCTGTCTTGAAATTATTTTTGACACGGCTACCACAAAATTATTTTGAATCCAAGAAGTACTGTACGTTAAGACACTTGCAGACTGGTATCAAACCATACATACTGCAAACCATTTTTGCTGGCCACATAGGTCATATTCAGACCGCCGCAAGTCACATAGGTCATATAATATTACTATATTACAATATATTACACATTTTTCAAGCTCTGGGAATTCGTGTTGCCGACGTTCTATTGGAGAGATGGTAACAGTCATAGTGCTGAATCGCCTAGGATGAGCCCTTCCTGGATCTGATGGCTTTTGTGCGTCTTGACGTGGCATGATTCCTGCGCAGAGAAGCTAGATGTAGAAGTCCCGTCTGATGCTGTCTGTCTCAAAGCACCGAGTAGAGATGATATTCTATGGTTTGAATACTCTTCGTTGCTGGCCACAAAGAAGAACACTCCAAAATCCCGGACATGTATATGCAGAGAATCAAACTGGCTCCGGCATTTGATTCTCAGCTGCCTCGTGTCCATTCGGGCATTTTGTTAAACATGGCATTGTTTCCTTGAAGCTTCCTTCCCCCGATTGCTGGGATTAGAGTGAGTATGGCCTGAAAGACTATTTCAGAGAAACAGACTTTGGGCAAGGCGTTGATTCAAATATGGAGGCGATCATTGATGGCACCTTCTGCTCACAACATTGTCTGCAATGGTCTGTATCGCATCGAAAGATGGACATGACATACATGTATTGCATCCCATTGCAGCATGATCCCACACGTTTTCGCTTGAGTGATTTGGTGCATCCCATTAAATTGCATTGCATACATACGTACGTGGTTAAGTTTGGCATCAGTTGATTTCACTAAGCGGAGCAACCAAGTGGTCCAGAAGAAAAGAGCAGTGAATGGGCTGGAGTGCTTCAAGTTTGCAACACAGAAATTATACTCTTGAACTTGGAAGCCATTTTTTAAGGTACCAAAACTTGACAGTACTTTGTGAAGGACAGCGCCAATATTTTTCGTAATGTCTGTATGCCGCTTTTGCCAGGTGTGTGCTCATACCATTCTCGGGACCTGAGAGAGGCACGGATTGTGATGCCTTCGTTTGTTTCATGGTCACCTCTTTCAGTTTGGATCCGAGCCAGCTCAGCCTAAGTGTGCAGGTCTACAAGTCCAATGGTGGTTGGACAGAGGGTGAGGCAGTGGCACAGATGCACCTTTCAAGAGTCAAAAAGGTTTGAATTGCTTCTGGTCCGGGGTTTCATTGCTTGACTCCAAGTGCTTCGGAGAACGTTTTAGGGGACCCAACAGTACCTCTCCCGCGACCTCAAAATATCCAATCAATTCCAATCACACCACAACATTTTCCGAATGTAAAAATGTTGAGTTCCGTGTTGTGTCAGGTGAACAATTTGCAGAGTGTCTTCAATCGCTACGATGTCAAACACAGCGGCCTCATTGCAAGCAAAGAGCGCGGACCTTAACCACCATTTAACCAACATCCAACTAACATGCAATAAAGATCTTGCAGCAACTTTTAGCTGTCCTTTCAATCGGTGCAAATGCCGAGGTTGGTGCGCATGGTCACAGACCTCTTCCCAATTCTTGCGCGGGACAGGCTGGTCGGCTATCAGCCTTCAATGAACAACTCACACGACTCAAACGGCTGTGCTCTCGGTGGTTTCTACACAGTTTCGATTCCTTGGGGGTCTCCCTATTGATACTAAGACATACTAAGACTACGAAATTGACCAATTGTGCGGGTCCATGGGTGCCCCTTCTTGATCCGTACTCATTTGTCTTGAAATTTGCTCTCTGGCTCCCCACGTTTTAACTCTCGAAGTGGAAGGAAGATGAGGCCGGAACTGCAAAGGATCATGAAGGAGGCAGGCGCCTTAGATGCTGCAAAGTTCACCCAAATCTCGTATATACATACGTGAGGGTATGTACACATAGATGTTTGACTTGCAGATTCTGATCCTTGACTTGCGCTTTGTTAAAAGTCTTAAAACAAACTGAACAAGACCACACGGTGTCCGTTCAGCTAAGCCACATCAGACCTTTGCATTTGGCTATTGCCCTTGCTTCAAAATTTGCATGCAGACTCTGAGGTTCTGCAAGAGACATGGTCCTTTCAGGGCCTTGGTTTTAAAGACTTTTTGAGACTCATGCAGCTCTTTCGAGAATTTCAGGACGTCCGGATTCGGGCATGTACGGAAATGCAGCTAGGGCAAAACTCTTATGGAAGAAGCAGTCCCATTCAAATTCCTGTCACTGAAATCATCAGGATCTCTTCATTTTTGCGACCTTCGTGGGTCAAAACGCTGCAGGACCGCGAACGCGCCAAGAAAGAGGCCGAAGCGATTGAGGCCACTGGTTTCAATTCATCGGAGGTTGCGCAGCATGGAGCCTCAGTGTTGCCGCATTGTACGATGTTGTCATGGTGACCTCATGGTGTCACTGAGTCTTTAATGAGTTTTATATAGTGCCATGAAAAACTGATGGGCAATGTAACTTTGGCAGTTTCAATCAGCTGGACTTGTTTGTGGGGACAGCAGAGTCAGACGTCCAGACTTGACATTTTGGACAAAAATGGAAGAGGCCTGGAGGGGTCACTGCTGTGAGGTTCCGCGATTTCTTCCTGGCAGCGAATCCTTCCCATCATGGAAGTGCTCCTGTCGAGCTGTCCTTCGACCAGGTGATTTTGAAGCTGAGACATATGAGCCAATCTGAGTCAAACATGAGCCATTCTCACTTTGCACCTTCTCAGAAGATATAGAAACTATCCATCAGAAAATATGTTTGTTCTATTGCGGGTATTGCCCGTGTTGCAAGAAAACCGTTCTTTTGGAAAAGCAGCTGGACACAGTTTCCCCGAACTGAAAACTCGCGATGAAGGGGTGCAAAATCACTGTCAGCCGAGCCGATTCAAGTCTTTGGGGTGCCCGTGCAGTTCTGGAAGATGATCAATGACATCACGCCGTTGGGAGACTCTTTGACTGTGCGATTGAAAGAGATCTTCCACGAGGTGGTTGAGTTGTGGAACTTCAATTTGAGTTGAATTGGTTGTGTGGAGCCTTGATTTGCGGAAGCAGTTTGGATTTCTGATTTGGGAAGGATGGCAGAGCCCTTTGTGCGAGCCATCTGTGATATTGCTTGTCCAAAACACATTACGTATGATGCTACATTCCCTGCAGTTCACACAGAAGATGCCGGGAGCTGTGCGCAGTAAGCAGCGTGCAGAGGACTGAAACCAAATCAATTTCCTGGTATTTGCTCGCCCAAACTCTGATCCTTTTCAATGTGTGTTATCATGAGTTATCAGCGTTTCAAACAATCTCTACAGACTCAAGGGCCCCGCAGCTGCAGTTGCATTCCGAAACTGGATTGACGTGTGTGGGCACAGTTTTCGAATCTGCACTGCCACTAGACTCAGCATGAGGTCTGCTAGGTTTCGAAGGTACGGTGAGCCCGCGCCCAGTTAAAAGGTAGAGCATAGGAAGGACAGCCTGTAGCTGCGGCAGGATGCAGACTTTCCGGAATTTCTGCTGATGATGAAGCATCTCCTTGAGAGTAACTTTGCAAAGATTCAGGTGCCGTGGTGCAGCCTGGATGGGGGTTTTGTAGAGACATCTGTTTATGCACATTTGCGCATCCAAAACCAACTCTGCTCAGGATAAGACAAGGGCGACAAGGCACGAGGCTGTTGCTTCCGGCTGGGTTCAAACTGATTCAAAACCACTGTGCAAAGATGCAGAAGCCAACTCTGAGACGTGCTTTGATAGCAATTTTTTCTTTTTTGTTGGATGCAGTGCGAATTGCATCGAATTGCAACGCTTCTTTTGCGCTGAGGGCCTGAGTTGAGAATTCTGGGTATCGTCACAATGTGAGCAGACCAAAACAAACAAGACACAGCTCTGCACAGAACAAACACAAAGCAACATGTTGAGCAGTTGAGCACTTCACTTTCCGTATGCCATACATTCCATTTGTGCACGCGTCGATTGACGGGCACTGATGAAAATAATTCTTCTCCATATCCTGCCGCGCTGCGTTCACTTGTTCACAAAGCCATGTGGTATTCCATGGTATTCCAGTGTTTTAGCTCAATGCCTGTAGCAATCCTTGTACTTGAGATGCTATTAAGTTCTCTGCTTGAGTTTAGTTTTTCACGATTCCTATTCCAAACACCTGCTTAACAACATGGTGTCCATCTCAGGAAATTGTTGAACCTGCACAAAAGATATCCCAAGCAGAATCTCAGACCATTGAAGTCAACCTGCGATTGAGGCTGAAGGCTAAAAGGCCCATTTTTTGGAAAATCCCACTGCTTGACAACAAACAAGGGAAGGCAGCTGAAGCGGCCAAAGCAGGATCAGAGCACACATGAAGAGCTCCTGCGTCTCAGCATGTCAAAGATATCGAACAACACGGAACTCTTTGTGTCTCTGTTTCGGTTTCATGGAAAGTGAGAATAGGCAGTCAGTTTTTGCCATTCACTTGCAAGAGAAGACGAACGCATTTGCTCTCACCAAGAGTATTTTTTAGCGTCCTCGGATAGGGCCTGGGTTGGTTGATGCCTTCCACAAGCTTAGATCCACAGTGCTTACAAGAGCACGAAGGGAACCAACTCACAAGTAACCCCGGACGTGATTTGCGCCAATTCACTCGCCAGCCAGCGACACCGGTGGAGATCCAAGAGGTCACTTCAAGTGTCGAAGACTACTTGCAGATGGAACTTGGAAAGCTTCCCGACAATTCCATGTAGTTGCACCGACCATCAGTTTAGTCCAATTTTGACAGTGATGCCATTTGCCTTTCATGACTTGAACCGTAGTGTCCCAGCATCCTTGAAGTTGTTTTGGAACCACGGTGGTGGACTTGGATGACGCAGTGAAGCCTGACATCCGCGAAGCGGGGGGCAGGCTGCTAAATTGCCTAGCCTGCATCTGATTGTGACAGCCTAGTGTGTTGCATGCTTGGCCTAGATTGAGAGATTCCTTCCAATGTGATCACTATGAAGAAACATTATACTTCAGAACACCTGTTTGGAGGTACTGTAGAAGGACTCTTCACAGGATTTGCTAGTCCGGACACTCATTTCGGAAAGCCAGTCCGGATTGGTAAAAACAGATTTGATATGCGTCCTGGTCCAGGATCTCCCTGATTCTCTCTGCATAGTCTTGCAATATGCAACATCCGAGAGCTGTTGAATCTGAGTCTAGCTGCTCTAGCTGTTCTGACTTGACTTGGGAGCCTCATCTTGCGTTCAACCTGCGGTCTTTGGCTCTCAGTACCCTGGACTGTCAGGGTCTACTCACAGGCCATTTCCTGCGCAGGCTTTAGGCGCCGTAGGCACGGCAATGCTCGATGACAATTTGCCCTTTTTTATGGCCCAACCCCAACCACTCAAACCGCTTCAACCCAGAAGTTCATGGCAAACCACTTCAATTTGGGGTTATCTTCAGCACTATGAGCTGAAGAGTAGACCTGTTTTGGTTGATAGAATGTTGATAGTATTGTTGACGCATGAAATCCTAATATGAAACTTGATGGTCTGATGATGCTTGTGGAAGCTTGAATGATTTGACATGGATGACTTTTCACAGGCTTCATGATTTGGCGAGTCACTGCTGCAGTTGCGGGGTGGCTTTGCTTGTCAGCCAGCTCAGAGATTTACGCATTGCAAAATGCCACTTTCTGAACCCAGCCCACTTGTGTCGTATTGATTTGGACGATTCAACAACAGCACCGGGTGGTGGTATTGGGGCATGAATGGACCCACCAAATGGAGAATTTTGGCATCATATATAAACTTCTATACGATATTAGAGCATGCATCCGGGAGGTTGACAATTTTGAGCCATACCTAGATTGTGGTTGGTTTCGTACGCTTCCATCTCTGGTATTCATGGTAAAACCAATGTCAAGTTTGGCTTAGTCCGTCAAGATGGTAAAATATTATGGTTTATATAGTCATTCTGAATCTCTGAATTGTATCCAATCGAAACTATATTGTAGGGCTTCGCACACCGGCGATGCCGCAAGGGTTGTGGCTGTTGTTGCTGTTACTGTTGCTGTTGCTGTTGCTGTTGCTGTTGCTGTTGCTGTTGCTGTTGCTGTTGCTGCTGCTGCTGCTGCTGCTGCTGCTGCTGGTGGTGGTGTTGTTGTTGTTGTTGTTGTTGTTGTTGTTGTTGTTGTTGTTGTTGCTGCCGCCGCTGCCGGCCCCAGCAAAGCGACGGTGGCGCGTTGGAAAGGTGGAGGATTCGGAAAGGACGCCCGCCTTGCTTCTTGATTTGGGCATGCGCAGAGAGGTTAAGTTAGGAGGAGTCGTCAACGTGATAATTATCAGTTGGTATGAATTCAAGAATTACGCGATCAGAGCCCGAATCCGAGTGCAGGATGCTCGACATGGACTGGTGCGCCGTCGTCCCCAGCCTCCCCGAAGATTCCCGCTTGAAGCGGGAACTTCAGTGCGAGACGCTGCTGAGCTATGATTGGGGGGTGAAAGGCGCCAAACCTTCAATCATGAGCCTTTACAGCAGCACCCGCGTTGAGCGCCCCAACCGGGCGGAGGCTCAGTCATTCTTGTTTCCGCGCAAATCTATCTGAACTCACACCCGTGACTCTGTGACAACAGCTGCAACTTGCACGGCAGGCATTGGTTGGCAGGGAAGGCGGGCTAATGGTCTATGGCAGCCGGGAGCTCCACAACAGCCCCGCTGCTGCCAAGGCTCGTCTGGTGGTCTTTTGTGCAGTTGGGAAGTAGACTTCCAACATCCCCTGCGCTGCCCCTGTTTTTCCTTTCTCTTTTTCTTATTTTCTTTCTTTTCATCTTGGTGACAGACCTGCGAATGCAAGCTCTTGCTGTGCCAGATCTTGCAGTCTGCCAGGGGCAAAGCGAAAGCATACTCCCGCATGCCGCTGCTCTTGACCCCGTCGCGGTCTGTCCCGCTGCCGTCAGAGGCGCTTTCTTCTGCAAGCCAGTTTGTTATTTGCTTTCAGCAACCTATGTTTCCCCAACCACGTTGTCCAACAGTCTTTCCCGTTTTAATTGCAGCGCGGGCAACGTTGCGACAGGCACTGGTCCGTGTGGTGCACGATGACTACATCGAAGTCAGCGACGACGAAGATGAAGTCAACACCACCGACGGCATGTCCGACATTGGTCCAGCTGCAGCTCAGGCTGGTGCCCTTTCTGGGCCTGTATACGCATGTGTCATGCATTGGTGTCGTAACCCGTATGCATGCTAGCAGCTAGCAGCTTGATGTTTTGCATTTGTTTCAAGCTGGAGGCGATGGGCATGCTAGACCACACCATGTGCAACGACGACACGGGCCTGATCCTCTATAGGCCCTGTCTCGCAATATCGTTGCGTGCTTCCGGACCATCCACAAGATCAAGAATTTGTAGGCTGGGCAATGCGGTCGACGTGTTTTCAAACACTGTTGTTTGCTTGTCGCCCTGTTTCTTCACCCGGCCTGGCCATCCAAGGAAAGGGCGTCACGCAGATCGCTGAGAAGCCGGACCACGACCCTGCATGATCTGCATGCGCGAGTCTATAAGGTCAAAGTGACGTGGCCCTCCGAAGGCAGCTTTCGCCGATGGTTCGCGGTGGATATGGTCCAGGAGCCGTTGAGGGGCGTCAGCACTCGCAGCATGTTGCTTGGAGAGGGGCCTTTCGTTGACAGGACACCCACAAGCCGATCAAGACCCCCGGCATTTCGTTGCAGATGATTCAAGTCATCACGCTCCGCATCAAGCTGTGTGCTCTGGACGAGGCGTTGCGTAAAATCAATCTCTTGCATTGAGAAAATCATAGGCAACATGCACGCCTCCAGCATGCCCTTGCCCGCGACCTTGTGGTTGCTGTAGGACCGCCGCGCTGCGCAAAGCGCTTTGGACGCCTTCCTTGCAACCGGGCATGAGGCTGAATGGGGCCAGAGCGTTGCCCCAATCTTGAATAGCAATAAAAAACAAATTTTCGTCCAAGCATGAGCATACGCGTTCATGAAATCATCTCTGCAACAGCACCCTTTTGTATACACCTTATATGGATAGATAGATAGGTAGATAGGTAGGTAGATAGATAGATAGGTACATAGACAGATGCATAGGAAAATAGATAGACAGATATACCTACATGCGTGCGCACGGGGCGGATGTTTATCTGAAGTGCATTTACATTCTGCGTTTTGCCTTGCGAAATGCTGTGCCAACCCCTGCTGAGCACAGGTGCTTGCACCCCGCATGCCAGCAGCGACAGCGGAGCTGGATGCGTGGCCGCAGCGGCGCGTCCTCCAGCATTGCATCGAGGTGATCTACCAAGAGGCTTGGACACTCGCGCCATTCAAAGCCTTCAGAAGAAAGAATCAACACTGGCAGCGCAGGGCCAAATTGCGGACCTGACAGAGCTCGCGGTCCTGCAAGAAACAGCAGCGGAGAGCAAGCCGTGGTGCATTTTGCGAGGCAGGGTGCGCGGTGATGGAATCATAATCCAAATGCACCACTAACTGCGTGTTGCAAGTTGCAATCTCTTGCTCTGGGCTGCACTGGTTACGTTGCCCATCACATCATGGTGCACAGCCGCGCCAGGCGCCAAAGATGCCATGCACAGAGGCGGGAGGCGCTTTTCAGCCTTCATCAAGGCTCACAACAAGAAGAGCCTTCCAAAAATGACCAAAAAGTGTCCAAAATGGAGCTTCCAGCTGAGAGCCGGAATTTTGACCCCCGCAAAACGTGAAAACACCACCAGGCTGAAGGATTTTGGGGGAGGGTCGGCGGCAGAAGCCGCAACTGATCTGCAATCGGCCCTGGGGCGGCGAGTGGGGGCGACGTGGTAGCATCGAATGTCTGATAGATAATAGGTAAATAGACTGAGATATTTTATAGTATTTATTTATTTATTTATTTTTTTTATTCATTTATTTATTTATTTATTCATTCATTTATTTATTTATTTATTTATCTATCTATTTATTTATTTATATATGTATAGATATACCTGGAACATCAAGGTCTCCATACTTGTAGTCGTTGGTTGGAGCAACAGAATAAATAGGTATTGTTGGCAAAAAACGCTTTTGATGGTGGAAAACATCGTGTGGCAGTGATGCCCCTGGCCACTCGCACGGCCTGTGCTTCCTGCCCAGACCGCAGTGTCTAACGTCACCTTATCAACCGTAGAAAAATGAAGGTTTCAAGGCCAACAAGCACGTCCCACAAGGTGGTAACAAGCATGTCCTAGAAGGGGGCGTGGAAACCCTGCGAAACAGGGAAAAAGGTCAGCTCAAGGTTTTACGTCCAGGCCACAGACCGCAGTGTCTAACGTCACCGTCCCAGAAGGTGGCAACAAGCACGTCCTAGAAGGGGGCGTGGAAACCCTGCGAAACAGGGAAACAGCGCAAGGTTTTACCAGGCCGTCCAGGCCACAAGCACGTCCTAGAAGGGGGCGCGGAAACCCTGCGAAACAGGGAAACAGCGCAAGGTTTTGCCGGGCCGTCCAGGCCACAGACGGCAGGGTCTAACGTAACTTTCTGAACCCTAGAAAAATGAAGGTTGCAAGGCCAACAAGCACGTCCCAGAAGGTGCGAAACAGGGAAACAGCGCCCAGCTCAAGGCAGAAGGTGGCAACAAGCACAACAGGGAAAAAGCGCCCAGCTCAAGGTTTCACCGGGCCGTCCAGGCCATAGACCGCAGGGTCTAACGTCACTTTCTGAACCCTAGAAGAAAAGGTTGCAAAGCCAGCAGGCACGTCCCAGAAGGTGCGAAACAGGGAAAGCCAGGCCACAGACCGCAGGGTCTAACGTCACCTTGAAGGTTTCAAGGCCAACGAGCACGTCCCAGAAGGTGGCAACAAGCGCTCCTAGAAGGGGGCGCGGAAACCCTGCGAAACAGGGAAACAGCGCCCAGCTCAAGGTTTTACCGGGCCGTCCAGGCCACAGACCAGTGTTTAACGTCACCTTCTGAACCTTAGAAAAATGAAGGTTTCAAGGCCAACAAGAAGGTGGCAAGACGCACGTCCTAGAAGGGGCCGTGGAAACCCTGCCAAACAATGAAGGTTTCAAGGCTAACAAGCACGTCCCAGAAGGTGGCAACAAGCACGTCCTAGAAGGTGGCATGGAATAGAACAGCACCCAGCTGACGTCACCTTCTGAACGCTGTCGAAACTTAGCGCCCAGCTGAAAGTTTTACCGGGCCGTGCAGGCCACAGACCGCAGTGTCTAACGTCACCTTCTGAACCCTAGAAAAATGAAGGTTTCAAGGCCAACAAGCACGTCCCAGAAGGTGGCAACAAGCACGTCCTAGAAGGTGGCGTGGAAGGGAAACAGCACCCAACTGACGTCACCTTCTGAATCCTGTCGAAACTTAGGTCATCTAAGGTCTGCAGCCCAACAATCACTTCCAAGGAGGTGGCACCGGAGCCTCCGAATAAACTTTTTCTCTGACGCGCTCCCCCTTGCCGTCGGCTGGGATCGGCGGATATCATCCAATCGAAACTAAATATCTTATATATTCTTATACGTCATAGGAGTATATCGCATTGATGATTAAACCAATGGTTAAACCAATGGTTTTCCCCTGGCTGAATCATCCATTGTTCGCCAGGCTTGGTCTTGTGCCCCTCTCCAGCTGCTCCCGTCCACATTTGGTGGAGGCCTTGGAGGCGACCCGACCGCAACTTGACATGTATTTTAAACAACATGCAAACATGCAAATGTCATTTAATGTGATGTGGTTTTATCACGAAAGCTAGCTTGCTAGCTGGAGTTGGATTTGCTTTAGCAATGTATTGCCGGGAGACTGGATGCAGCTCGCATGATTTTCGTGCCGAACTGGTTATGGGCCCCCCCGGTTGCAAATGATTTTTCATCTCGAACCTGTACCCCCCCCTCCCCCCCCTCCAAGCTCAAACCCCGCTGCGTCCATCCCGCTGGGTTTCATCTGTGACCACGCTGTTGCATGCCCACGCACACGCACATAATATTCGCCGTCAGTGCTGTGAGTGTAGTGCGCCGCAATGTAATGCAATCTACTGTAAACTAATTTAATGAAATCCAATGTAATGGAATCTAATCCAACGCAATCTACCCTAGTTTAATGCAATCTATGTAATCTAATCCAATATTTATATAGTCACATCATGTAATGTAATGTACATTTAAATGTAAATTTAGTGTAATATACTTTAATCTAACGAGAGAACAACCACTTGGATCTTGCATTCCTTTTTCCTCAAGAGTTCTGCGTGAAAACATGACCCGGTCGTGGCGAGGAATGGAAGATGCACATCTTAAGATTCTCACACATTTCTGGTTCGATGGATGTATGCACTTAAGTGGCCGTATTCTAAGATTGGGTCATTTAATAATGGATATATATATATATATGTATATATATATATATGTATATATATATATATGTATATATATACTTTTACATATAGACTATAGAAGTATCGATATGTCGCTAGGCAGATGGAGATATGTAGATATATTCATCATAGTCACATAAATATACAATATATAGCATATGTCATGGACAGGAACAAGGGAGGAAAGGCCGAGGGAAAGAGGTTCAATCAGATGGTTGCAAAGTGGTTCAACCGAAGCGCCTTCGGTTGGGGCACTTTGTATTTGGCAAGTAGGATGCTAGGAGCGTAATGTTGACGCTGGCGTGCGAGGATGTCGGGGGGGGGGTTCTGGAATGATTGTGGTGCATGCGAGCTAGCATCATGACACACTGCTGTTAGAGCGTCATAAACATCGAATGGTAAGCCACATATTCTCTCAATGCACATCTCTCCTTTCCCAACTAGCTTTCGTCCCCTTCCCTTTGGCCTCAAGTGATTGCGTTGTGATCAGAGTAAACGTTCTCCTTTGTTGTGTGGATACAAGCCGGGTTATGCATATACATTAATCGCATTTTGTGCATTTGTCTACATGCTTGTGTATACGTATGCGTACGCAAACATGCTGGAGGCTTAGGTGGGCTCTCTCGCCCATATTGCCAGCTATATGATGTGTGAACTACTTACCAGGCCAAGCACGTGCACAAGGAGCACAAGGGTCACAAGAGTAAGAAGGGCATTGAGGATGATTTTCTGTAGTGACCTCAGTGATTCACAGGCAGTGACTGAAGGTTTTCGTAGCTTTGGTTCAGAGAGTTGCTGGCAAACTGATCCCTTTTTGAACGTTGTTTCGAATGGTTTTTGCTGGCAGGTCACTCACAAAGAATCTTGATGAGGACGGGACAAATCATACCAATTGCATCCAATTACACCATTATGGAGTCCATTGTGGAGTCACTGGTCGGTGGGTTGAACAACTCCTTATAGCCAATATGTGGGGGTACCCCAAAATCATTCATTTTAGGAAACCTCCATATGTTTTACATGTTTTCGTGTCGCACCCATCGCCTGGTGCAGTATGCAGCCCTCTTGCAGAATGCAAAGACCGCCTCACAGTCTGCAGAGGCCGAGTCACTTGACAGGGCATTGTCTATCAAACCCAGGGGAAGGTACCATTTGCATATCCATTTGTCACCATTTGTGATCGACATCGCTCACCTTTTTGGGGATCCGAATTAATGTAAGTAGGGGTGGTATTACTTCTGGTTTCTGATAAGGTAATTCAGGACATACTGGGTCCGTACCTTCGCAACTGCTGGTTTCCGCTGTTTGCATCTCGACAGCAGTGGGTCCACAGAGACTTCATGACTTTCTATGAATTTACTGAAGGTCGCGGGAAAGGATAGGGGCTGTTATGATCAAAGCTGGGACAGTTCCCTCCTGTGGTGTTTCACATGCCACCAAGAAGCCAGGGGGTGACGCCTATTGTGAACAGTGCTGGTTTGCGTTTACGTGCCCAACACATGGCAGGTAGCAGCCAAGGAGTTTGCTGCAGAGAATCCCAAGGCACGAGTGGTCGTAAACTTATGACCTCTTTGGATCTCTTTGGTACATCTTGCGCATAGATTGGATACAAAACTTTTGATCTCCCCATGTACTTGCTGCAAGGTGGCTAAGATGCACGATTTTGCAACACATTTGCAGATTGCTTGCCATGTGGCCGCGCCATCATATGCCCTTTTGGCATTCTTTTCAGAACACTTACTAAGCCGTGGCACTGATGCACACGCGCAAGGATTTCAAGAAATACCAGCACAATGCCCGGAGCCATGAGATTTTGCGGCAATGGCAGTGCTCTAGCTACGGGAAGCCCATAAACTCATTGTCAGGATGGCGAGACTTGCGAGCAGTAAACGTCTGGAAAACTGCACCAGTTGTGAGACAACCCGAATCTCTACATCGTCATCGAATCGTACGAGTACATGTTCCCACAAATTCGCTACCCGATGTGTTCATATGCGTTTATGGATGCAGTGTGTTTGAATGCTGAGACATGAATCCGCTGGTATTTGTAGATACTGTTATGTCGAAAGACATACAGCTTATATAGATGATACAAGAACGGTGTGGGAGTCCATGAAATCTTACTTTATATACGAAGGTGCCTTTCCAATTGGTTTGGATGTTCACATTGCCTGTCTTCCATGTCCACAGTAAGTAGTAATTAAGCAGCAATATCTGTTGACGATAGCGGTTGAACGGCTCCACATCGGGATGTTTGGACCGCTGGGAGCTTGGCTCAGGTGCAAAGCGCAGCAAGAGAGGCTGCCCAAGCTTTGGAAAAGGCCAACGCGCAGCTGAAGAAAGAGGCGCTGAGAGCGGATGATCAGGTAACACAAGTTGTAACACAAGCTTAGACACAAGCTTAGACACAAGCTTAGAAGGCTTAGAAGGCTTAGAGCACATGCGGTCTGAGTTCAGCATTTGCTGTGCAAGAGCCGATTCTACAACTCGCAAAGAGTGCTATTGTTGCTGGCAGCTTGTGGATTCTATAGGATGCAACAGTTCACAGTACCAGTTCCACATGAGTTGGCGCATGCCATTTTCTTGGTGGGATTTATGTTATGCGAATTTCAATGTCTCCCTTCAGTTGATCCCGCAGCTAGCGTACTTCCTCAGTTTCTGTCAGGATGAGGACATGCCCCGCGAAGCTCTAAAAGAAGCTGCGGTTGAATAGATCCAAAGAGAGCAATACTCCGATGACAAAAAAAGACCGGGAACGGGCCTGTTGAACAGTTGAACCAGCTATTTCTTGCACGACAGCAAGATGACCTGTGAGTATCAAAGCAAGGATACAGAGCCAGTAGTGCTCAAGTCTCAAGTAGCTGACCTCCACCGCATCCACGCGCTTTGAAATGGATTCTAACTTCGGCTCAAAAGCTTTGAACCATGCAAGATAAAGATGAAGGCTCTTGACCACTGAAAGGGTTGGCCAAACATCGAGCGACTCAAGAACTTGCGACTGTGACCAAACATGCAAGATGTCGCCCATTTTTTGGCTACATGTCCTTCAGCTCCGAGTTGATAGAAGTACTATGCAACAAATCATGTGCTGTGGGCATGGCAAACCAGGCTTTCCAATGAGGCGGTGGCTCTTACTTGTCCTTCCCTCCCACCAGCGTTTGCCCCCCATATGCAAGATGTCTCTGGCAGGGACACTCCACAACTGAAACTTTGATACCTTGCAGCAATCTCATTAAACATGGATTGACTTGAAGTTGATTTGATTTCCTGCCCCGTAGCACCACCACCAACTCAACACCAGTCACGCACCACCACCACCGTTCACTGATCTCTCCCTTTCCTCACTTGGCGTGAGCACGGTGTGAATAGCGCACGTTGCGCTACACCATGTGCTGTGCCTTAGCAGCAAATCAGACCTCAGCAACGAATCCAAGTACGGAGCTCCGTTTAACTAAAAAGACGTCCCATGCCTTTTCTTTGGATCTCTACCCGGTTCCACAGGTAAGAAGAGTAGCCTTTTGCAAGTTCCATTTGCGAGTTTGATCGATGTATCCTCCTTGAGGGGATCAAATCTACCTCGATTTGTGGAGGGGGGGACTCCATTGCTCGGACCAAGGCTGCTATGCTGGGACGCAAGAGAGAAGACCTAGCCTCCAAGGCAGCTTGAAGGGGAAGACTGCAAAACTCTTTTCCCAGATTCGCAGGATATTTCGAACATGTTTCCAGAATACCTGGCAAATTAGAGGCAAAAACATGCTCTCGCTGCAAGTTGTCATGGCTAAAATCTCAGGGCGGCGCAAAAAAACGCAAGAAGTGGCAGGCACGAAGGGCTGCCTACGTTCGTATGGCTTGAAAGAGTCAGGGCAACAGGTACTGCCATGTATTCTTCAGACATGTACAGATCCACATTTGATTTGCACAGGGACTCAATAATTTACGTGCTATACCACAACAAATGAATATACAAGTGTAAATCATTTGTATAGGTTTAGTCGGTTTTAGATGAATTAAAGCAATGCTGTTGGGGAAACATAGCCGTTTCTCAAACTTCGATGTGACTGTTCCAACGGAGGAAGAGTCAGACGAGGACGATGAGCCAGAAGAAGCGACCGTGACGGCAGAGGAAATGGAGGAATGGAAGGCAGGTGGTATCACATCCCCAAGGTTTCTGATGCCCAACTCTAGGTTGGTGTATCCCAGTGCATCCTCTGAAAACATCAGGTGAGCAGTGTTCAAAACCCCTGTTGGTTGATGATAGAATTATAGTGGATTATACAACATGTACAACCCAATATATTGGGGATTATCGTAAGCTATGGGAATCCCTAGACAGAGGGTTTTGAACACTGCTCAAGTGCTTTTGTGTTGGTGGCCAGGCGAAGATGGCAGAAGAAGAGTGCTGCTGGCTTGTGGAATCGAAGGAAAACACATCATTTCTGTTGAAAATTGTTATGGTCCTGGCGCAAGCATGGTGGACTTCAGATATTTTTAGCACGTGGATCCGTTGTGAGAAGAATGACGCGACAATTACTCCAATTCTTGCAGTAGCATTTTATCTTGATTTGCCAACATTTACCCTTTTTCTCCTTTTCGTCATTGTTTCTCTCTGGCTCTGTTTGTGTATGTGTATGTGTATGTGCATGTGTATGTGTATGTGTTTGGGGGGGTGATCAGGACCTATCTGTCTCTGTCTCCGTCTCCCTCTCTCGCTGTCCGTCTTTTTCTCTATCGTTGCTCATGCTTCTCTAGATCAGTGCGCATGCCACTGTTGCAAGCAGCAGTGACAATGTGGATGCGAACACATGCATTGAGCATGCATTCTGCAAGGCGCCCTGGGCTCAACAGAAGCACTGCAGCTGAGCGCACACAGCGTCCACATATTCCAAATGGGTTGAACACCGATACTAAAAGAAACCCTTTGCTGGAAACACTTCTGTAGAAAGCCTTAGAGAAGCACATCACGATCACATCTTTCATCTCTGGTAGTTCTCGAAAGCAGTTCCTGGATTCGCCCATGGCTTCCTGGGCCTGGCACTGTTGCCTTGCTGCACTCTTCTCCGCTGCCATGTCAATTCCATTGGAAAGTCACTTGGTTGCCCGGTTGCCCATGGGGATGTTGCAATGAGATCTTGGAACATCCCAGCTGGGGCACTGTTTGAAGCCAGTTGAAGTTTGTTTCAGGAGTCGTTGCTGGAGGACAAACAGGAGTTGATCAAGCGGCACTTGCAGTGGCCCATGATTTGGGTCTGGAGACAGGACTTCCCAAGGGTGCTGATTCATTGTCTTTCAACTGTGGAAAAGCATTGAACAACATTGATGGCTGTTGGTTCCTAGAATTGTTCGTGAACTTTTCGGGATACGACCATTGACCATGGAAAGACTATGGAATACCATTGGAATACCACAGAATACCATGGAAATACTTTGGAAGACCTTGGAATATCCTAACATCTCAAATCCGTGCAAAAAAAACCTCCTTGCCGAAGGAGGATGGTGTCCTCCAGGCTATGTGCCTTGGATCAACTTAGAGCACAGCGGAAATGATCGCCTCCACTGGAATCAAGAATCTCAAGAATCCACAAGACTCATTTGTTTCATGATAGTTACATTCATTTGACTAGGTGAGTTACCCATAATTACCCATCACTTTGGCTTTTGTGACGGACAGGTGGATGAAAACGGTCCGATCGGCCCTATGGCTGAAGCGTGGCACCTTAAAGCTCTGCCTACGACCGTTTGGGATGAACACCAAGGTGGACGGGGAGCATTTCAACTTTGAACATTTCGGTGCAAATCGATGGTTTAATCAGTTTAATCCTGTTCAATACAAAAAACAATTGAATTTTGTGGTTTGTTTGGTACCCCAAGTTTGAGAGCCATGGCCAGATGACGAGTAACACAGAGTCATCACAGATGTCGCGTGGTGTTGCCGTGAGATTGTCGATCCCAGATGGAGCCAGGTTTCTTTGAGTCTCTGAAGATCTCTTTCAACAGCACCGATATTTGGGCCCGACGAACCTTGATGAATGCATTGGAAAGCTCAGGTGCGCGTGTCGATGATATTCGGGGAAGCTGTTGGTGTGATCAGTTTATCAACACAGTGAACTGGCATTTGATCCAAGGCCCACGTCACCCACGCCTCCCTTTTCACATTCTTTTGGCCTTTGAGGTACTCTGACGATCCTGCCGCAAGATACGACCATTGTGGATGGGACCAATCTTGGCATTGAGGTAGTCAAAGCTTTGAAGAAGCCTTTGCTGGTTCTTGGAGCAGTGTGGAGAAGCAACGACATCAAGGTTTTCAAGACGTGGCTCCAGGAGTGGTTTGTTTCGAATCCAACCAATAGAATCAGAAACTGAAACCAGATCAAACCAGGGTCCCAAGTCCAAACATGGGACCTTCCGCAAGACTTGTCACAGTCGCTCCAGGAGAACGACATCCGAGTTCTAAATATCAATGGTCCACGGGAGTCCTCTGCACCCGGGATTCACCTGGAGAGTCACCTGGCAAAGCTAAACCTTAACGGTAGGCCAATGCCAATCTCAGTGTTTGGCCATATTTCATTCATCTTCTGCTCCGAAAACTGGGATAAAACTAGTAATCGCAAATACCTATTTCTACTGTGAAGTGTGCAACATGTCTTCAGCGTTTGTGTCTTCCGTTCTTCTGCTGGGATGGACGCTTCTTATGAACGGGTGCGTGAACTAATATAGTGTATCATTGTTTTGCATTAAACAATTTGGTTTGCTGATATGTGCTGTGGAGGCAAAACACTCTTTCAGAAGCTGTTCTCAAGTGTGCTGGAACCGTGACTTCAGTCGTCGTGGAGACGGACGTGGATTAGTGACAATTGCCTTTCTTTTGCGTTCTGAGCACAGAGTAGTTCTGTGTATGTACATAATATGTTTGGGATTGTTTTGACTCGACTACCATTATAAATTATGCCCTTGTTGCTTTTGAAAGGGAAGGCCAACGATAGTTCAGTTTTCAGCATCAAACCGAAGTGCTGGGCTGTACTGTGCCTTCATCTCACTCCGAGAATTGTACAGCTCTGCTTGGTAAAGATGAAAAGAACGTCCACGTGTGCGCAGACCATCAGGCCACTGAAGTGGGTGTTTGGATGTATGACGTTGTTTGACGATGTATGATGCGGTACGATGATGATGTTTGATGATGTGTGATGATCTGTGATGATGTGCGTGGGGTTCCAGAGATTCGTGTCGGAATTGAGTGAGGGCACTAGCGGACCAGTCGGCTGAATGAGCTGGGCTTGCCAGGAAGCAAGAGGAGCGGGAGCGCCAAAGACGCGAACGCGAACAACGAGAGGAGGCATCACCTCCCCACATTTGAATGCCTGAGATCAAGAAACGCCAGAAAGCCAAAAAGACAGCAAGTCCATGGCCTGTGTGTATATCATATCGACATAGAAATACACAAACGCACAGAACACATACACACATAAAAAAATAGTCATAAATGCCATCTATACACATTATGTATTAGACGCACAAACAAGTCTATGATAGTCTATGCTTGTATATGTACTATGTATATAATATAGATTATATATACGCAGTTACGCAGTCGGTCGCAGTATGGCAGCTCCCAGCAGCAAGACTTGGTTTGAGGCCGAGCGGCAGGAGCGACAGCGCCAGAAGCGCATTGAGGAGGCGACAACTTGGAACAACTTTTGAGATCCAACGACTGAGTCGAAAATGGTGTGTAACCTCCCAAATTGATAGCAAAAATCGTGATAAACTAACGGGATTTTAGGGGTACCCTATTTTCACCTATATCTTATGTCAAGTTGCTTCAACAGACTTGAATTTGCTTCACCTGTTTTTGCGATTGGCATGCAAATTGCACCCATTTTTGCGCCAGGAAGAGCGTGAGAGGAAAGAACTTGAAGAGCAGCTTGAAGAGGAGGCTGGCATAACTTTCTATGGTTGGTTCAGTACAGCGAAGCTGCAGAAGAGGAAGATCATGTTTAGATAGGATTCCCATGTTTAGAAAATGAAAATGCAATCATGGCAGAAGGAATTGGAAATCAACCAGTTTAGGAGGCTTCAAAGGCATCGCCAAAATGAACCTCTTTGGCCAGGAACGAGAACGACAGAATGCCCGCCGAGAAAGAGCCGAGAAGGTAGCACAAGAGGTGAAGAGGTGAGCAAATCTGGGTCTTATTTGTTGCTAAGCTGTTTCTTTTTGTTGTTTTTGACTGTTTTTGGTGGTTCTTATTTGATCCCCTTTATCACTTCATATCCATTTGTATCATTCGTGGATTCCAGGCTTTGGGATCAGCCACCAGCAGAGCACTCAGCGTGGTGTTTTCGTTTTTTCCCCAGTGGGTCACTAGCACAAGTTCCTTTCTGCTATTGTCTATGATTGCCCCTCAAATTGAATGTCATTTGACATTACACCCTTTCCGGTTCACTATGACCCATCCCTTCTTCTCATCCCTGTGCTCTGACCATGAGAGTTTTTTTGGCAATGTGTTTGAGGTCGAAACTTCGCCTTCGCCTGTGCGAACCGTGCCGCCACGTGTGGTTCCGGTTCCAGTGCCTCCAGTTGCTGTGGCGACACCGCCGGTGCCTGCGATGACTCCGCTGATGCAGGTCCCTGATTTCGGGGGTTGATTTGGAATGCGACCTGATCAACATCAAGAGTGAGGAAAGGATATTGCGAGTTGACTGGGATGAGCCAAGAACCTGGATTTGGTCTGGAACACTCATTTGAAACTGTCCTTGTGGAAAGCCGACGGTCTTAAGCCACTGAAGTACAGTTTCTCTCCCCTTTAGCGCTTACAGAAGTTGACAGGCACAAGCCGCAGGTGCAAACATAGCAGCATCGTCCGGTGGCACAGGGGGAGGCGTTTTACATTGACAGCAGGCCGAAGATGCATCTGGTCCATCTAATCCTTGCAATGTGGAGTGTCAAATTCAGCTTGTAGTTTTACTGCACACAGCACTTGGGAAGCCCTGAAGCTCATGAAGTCTACATAAGTCTGATTTTCAATGTCACATTGGTGATGGATTGGGACTATATAGATCTGTTTAGATCTATTTTGTGACGCCTCTGAGGCTGATGGCATCCCACCCTGTGCGGAACTCAGTTGGGTCTGTAGCAAATATCGCTGCTTGACACCATGATCATCATGATGTCATTATCACTTATCTATATAGTATATATATATATACGCAATCACATATATATATATATATAGATATGATATACAGTATACCAATTTTTGTATGTGAGTGCTGGGCACCAAAGATATATACATATATGTACACAGAGAGAGAGAGAAAGGGACGCAGACTCACCAAGATGATCATGTCATTTTGTCTGAAAAAGAATCCATTGCTTTAAACGGATGTTGTTGACGCTCAGTTGGACTTGGAATTTCTTTGCATTGCTGTGATCATTTCTGTGAGCATTTCTCTGCAGGCATCTGGAGGCCGGCCTGGTCATGCTGCCAGCTTGGGCCAGGTTTTTTGAGCTACCTGAGTTGGCTAAACGGCTAACGCTTATTTTGTCAAAGTACCTAGCAATACTTAGCATTTTCTTGGCCCAACGGGCAAAACAAATCCATCGAGCTACATGATGTGTTTCCCCTGATTTGCCTTCCAAGTACATATCTAGGAGCATTGTGCCGCCATTCTTTGATGAGACTTTCTGGTAAGAATCACAAAGCCAAGACCCAATGTCACTTCGGTAAGTGGGGCGCGTGTTGCCAGGAGAGGAGGGGGATGTAACCATCCACGTTCAAGTACCGGCCTCTCGTGCTTGGTGCCCAGCGATTGCTCACTTAAATGAGATTCAATGACTTAAACGTGAAATGAAAGGGAGATACAGTAGACTTTCTACATGTTGCATTTCAGAAACTTGCGCTGCAGCACCCTCCTGCCAGTGTTTAAACAGCTATTCTTTGCACCCTTTTCCAGGCTTCTTGTAACATCTTGTAACGTGTCATATACACATGAGACGGAAGCATTTAGCGGGTCTATGCTGTCTATGCCAAGCACATCGTTCCGCGATGTCTTGCCGAGGTGAAGGATCTACTCGGTGTGCAGGGAAGGACAGCGGGGCTCGCCGAGGGGGGGATGTTATTCCCATGGCAAGACGAATCCCCACGTTCTTCTGTTGTGCTCTTCTTCAAGACTTCAAGACTCATTTGACAAGATCGCGTTTTCATATGAGACATGTTGGCAGGTCTTAGACCATGATGAAGTGTGCTTGTGCAGATCACAAATTATCAAGATGGAATGGCAAGAGTAGATCTGGTGATTGTAGCATGTTGCAATGACTGGATGAATACAAGGCGTTTCCAGCATCATGGCAAGCCACCTGCCTTACCATCCTAATTCAATCCCATGCGGAAGGAACATCAAAGCCATCAAGTCCCAGACAGGGGTCATGAAGGTGGGCGTCCTCGACCGCAATGATCCAGCCAATGTGGAGATTGCTGGGGCACCTAAAGCTGGAATATCTCCTGGAGATCGGGCTGAAGAAAGGTGTTCATCCAGATGTTGTTTCACCAAGTGATTTCGTGGGCTGGAGTGCTTTGGCAAGGTGCTTGCAGGTTATTTTGGACCACTGGTGTCTCCCAGGTTGTTCTCTCATTGTCTCTCATCGAATTCTGAGGTGGGCTCTCCAGCGGCTGTGGAGCAGTGTCGCGCCTTAGCCACTTGGAAGAAGGTTTGCTCTTGAGCAGTACCTACCCACCTTATCCCACCTTTGTATATCCTTGTACCATCCCAAACACGAACCGCATATTCTATACAGGGGATGAGATGTCTAAGAGGCCGTTGGGTTTCATACAGTAGCAGCACTGGAATGCTGAAAGGCAAAACTCCGGACCTTAAATCTCATGATCCTCATGCAAAAAAATGTATGGGAATTTTATGAAGGATTTCGAGTCACTTCTTGGATGAATGGTTTTCAACTCTCAAGATTTCCAATGAGGTTCAGTCCGTAGTTGATGGTGACCTAACGGCCATCGGCAACATCTCGGAAACGATGGACCTCGATTTGACCGGGTATTTGGATGTATTTGGGGTAATATATATATATATATTATATCGATGTCTATCAGTTGATGTATATCTATATCAGATATAGTCTATATCTATATCTGTATCGATATCTACATATTTAGATTGGCATCTATTTTACTTAATTCCCCATCTCTGTGTCTGTGTCTATGCCTGTATCTATGTCTGTGTCAGCCAATCTCTCACTCACTTTTTTTCTCGCCCTCTCTCTCTCTCTCTCTCCCTCCCTCTGTCATACACATGATGTATCAACTCCTAGATATGCACACATCAGCGTTCATGATTGGTTAAGGAAAGCATACAGTGCACATCAGATACCTTGCATTCCCAATGACGATTTCTGCTGCAAGTTTTTCTTCCTGCACTGGCATACAACATCAATGTCGGCAACAGAATTGAGGATTTCCGGCCTTGGCAGGACATCGATTCCCGGCTGATTTCTAGACTGATCGGACCGAAAGGCACCCACCTCTCTGGTGTTCCTGTGCGCAGATCCTCTAGTGCTACATTGAACGTGTGACAAACCTGCTTTTTTTCGTTCAAGCAAGCAACAGGGTTGCTCCAACCAAATCCTGGGTGAATCAAGGCGACAAGGGAGGTAAATGGGTTATTTTACATCTTTGTTTTCCAGTTCTCCCCTTTTGTATGTGGGGTGTTGGGAGCAGCCCCACACAAGGGAAGGAATTGGAGCGCATCTCCATTCTAAGCTGGTCTCTTCTTAGTTCATACATCATCGCCGCAGGCCAGAATATCTCCAACATGAAAGACCAGAGTGGTGCCTACTTGGCGGTCAGAAGCCAAGGACATGACTCTGAGAGAATGAAGCACAGCAACTAGGCAGTCATGAATTTGTTGGGTTCTTGCTCCTTCGTGGTTTGAAACTCGCTTGTGCTGGTGCCTGCTGTACTTTTCTCCAAGGTGAAGGAAGTGTCACCAGGCGTCAACAAGGTGGTGATCACTGGCTTCCCTGACTGTGTGGCCAGGGGTCGGGAGCTGGTTGTGCTCCAGCTGCATTGGTTCCATTAGCCAAACTCCAGCACTTTTATCGTTGAATCCCAGTTTTGGATCTTTCGCGTTGAACTGATGGAGTTCTTTCTGTTGCTCGGGACGTACAAGGGTTTGCTCAGCACATTTGTGCTTCACTATTCCTGCTGAAATGAGTCAAATGAGAGGTACATTGCAATGGACCATCCTTTTCTTTTTGTTTTGTGCTTCTTCCTACTGGCAGATCTTCCCCCCGCCAATCTGTGGCCTTTACAAGGTGAATTTCATGAACCAGGATCACTCCTTGATGCCGACAGGCGCCACTTTCAAATCTATTTGGCTTCATTTTGCATTTTGATAACCCTGTTGCTATGTCAGCTTTGTTAAAGTAGCTGCGAAGTAGATCAGTTTAATAGATTTGCTTGCTGAATCAAGCTGAGCTTTTTTTTTTCCGGAATTACTGTTGAATTTCCTCGAAAGACCGCGACCAAATCCAGGCCATATGCCAGGTCAAGGCTTGCCTCCACAAATGTCCGGACCTTGGTACAGTTCACCTAATTTGGTGGTGCTGGTATGAGTAGAGTCTGAAGGGGTTTTAGACAGCATTAGAGAGGGAACTATATGATATGAAGATGTCTGAAGGGGTTTTAGAGAGTGAGCTGTAGTAGAATGTTGTTGTTTGGAAACTATGAAGTCAGGGTTCTACGGCCATACATACAGATAAAATTCAACTGGTCTTGACAGAGAAGCTATTTCTTGATGATTGCTAGCAATGCAGATGGCCACTGTGTGATGCTGTGTAAAGGTTGGCTTCCACTGGTACTGTTTTGGGAGTTGGTGGCACAATTGTTTCTAAGGCCAAATGGGATGCGGCCTTGTGGCTTTGGGCACCAGGCGGGACCATAGATGTCCTTCCTGTGCAGCAGATGTAGCTTGATGCCACAGTTGGCAGGGTGAAGATGGTATGCCGGCAAGAATGCCAGTCGCATTCTCAGCAATTTGCACTCCAAAGTTGATCCATTTCCAGTGGGTTTGCAAAAACAGATCCGGACGAGACATGTCACCAAAGTGGTGCAGGTACAAGGGATGCCGCAGAATGCTTGGGGTCCTGGTCCTGGTCGGTGGCTCAATGATACGCACAAGGCAACCTTTGATATAAAAGCCTCACTGCCAAGAAGCGACAATTCGCTTCCTTCCCAAACAGAGTTCCATGCCGTGAATTTATAGAACTCGATGCCCTTGGCGATGAGTTGTGTGCCAAGGCAAAGGGTTCGCCAAGGTTCGCCATGCTGTTGAATTGACGCAGCGTCTGATTGACTTTGGTTTCAGCTGATGGACTCCAAGTTAGATCTCCTCTGTCATGACCGAGCCGTATGCATGACCAACTGTTCTGCCGGCAGGGGCCGAATCAGTCTCCAGGCACCCTGTGATTTCTCGCAGTAGGATCTGCATTTCCGGCCCCAACATGTTGACGCACGCACGCGCACACACACACACACACACCTAGAAAAACAATTCTTTTGGGGGCATGAAAGCACGAGAGATTTTGACTTTGATGCCAAGACAGAATGGGTTCTGACGGCCAAGTGGAGCTTTGCGATTGCTACTCAAAATGGACACCTTGAATATACTTGAATACAGAAAGACTAGAATTGGCTTTTTATTTGAAGTTCTCTTTTTCAAACTGTAGGTTTAGGTAGAATTGTTATTCTACACAAATATGACAGGCGAACATATGACTGCATTCCAAATTCTTTTGTGTTGGGCTCGTTCTTGTACACATAGGTGTACAAACTAAGTAAGACTCAGTTGTTCCTTCTGCAGGTTGGTCCAATGAATGGGAAGGGTCCTGGCAAGGACGCGGGTCACGTAAGTGGCTTTCCCATTGAAGTTGCGATTTTCATCGATGTTCAATCCACTCAAAGTTGAATCTCTAAAGTTTGAGTGGTTGCTAAACAACACTTTGTGCCAGTCTCTGATACATTGCTGGCGGTCTGTGTATCATACTCTTTTGACTACAACCTCCATGATTATTTTATACGACCTAGCCTTAGTGTCTTAGTTCCTATAGTTGAAAGACAGTTCCTTCCGCTAAATGACCTCCACTAAGTCTTCAACTCAAAACCCTGGAGGAGATTGGCCAGCAGCAGCTTGGCCTGACCAAGCTTGGGGCAAAGGTGCACTTTGGGTCCATCGTATTATCAGAAACATGGATGGGATAGGCATGATTCCAATGTGCATGACACGGTTTTTGAATGTTTTTGATTGAATTTGTTATTCTTTTGACAAGCCATTGCGCTGGCGCAATATCAGCAAGACTAATAAGACGCTAAGACTCACGCACAATATGCGGACCGCTTCCATTGGTCTCCGGTCCACTGTGCCGCAGGCAAGAACAATTGGAATCCTTCCATGGGAGGTGCACCTGGAGACTTCGGCAAAGGAGGTGCAGCACTCTGGTGTAACATGGTGTAACTTTAGCGTCGTGCCATCCTAGTCTTTCCTTGCCAATCTGTTTTGCCATCTGGGAATGGCTCAAAGCAGGGATGAAGATTCATTTGACAGCTAATTTTTGGGTTCACCTAGGTACCCAAGGACCCATCCCCTGTTCGTACCTTGACTCTGAGCTCCCGACATCGCCAGGAGCCTTCCAACCGGAGACCTGGGACTGGGGCAACGAGCGACAGGAAGCCAACTGGGCTCCCATGGCACCAATAGGATCTCCCATCGGAGCTCCCATTGGATCTGCCATTGGATCTTCCATGGGACCTGGCATGGCACCTGCCATAGGGTCTCCTGCAGCTGATACGACGTCCTGGGATGATCAACAAGGTACAGCTCTGATGTTTGCAGCTGCCAATGTGGCAATTGTGACACGTTGATGTTGGCTTCTGCTCACATCTTCCTCTTGATGATGTCTCCCTGGCTTTCATGAGAATGTATCGAGAAGAGTCTTCACTGATATTTGCAGAAATCTGAACCAAAGAGAGACGTCTATATGCGTGCTCAAGATTTTCCTAGTCATGTAGCTATCATAGGATATACTCAAGCAATTCCCCAAATTCAGTGTACTACTTGGGCTGGTGCCGGCACCAGCAACTCCCCAAATTCAGCATCCAAAAAGTCTGAAATATGATATATATTTAATTTATTAATGGATATGATCTAAATTTCCTCTGCCAGTGGCATGGCGCAGGTCCTGGATGGTCGCAGGAGTGGGATCCAGCGTGGCAGCAAAGGCGCGTCTATTTTCCCGCTGAAACGCCAGGATCTTCTTTTGCTATTTCTTGATATTTCTTGGCCAGTTGAAGAACTGTTTCAATAGAACATTGACACATGGATATTGAATGATATTGAGAATCTTGAGAACTTCTTCCTTTCAGGATGACTTTGGATCAACATCCACCTTGCCAGACTTGCACTCTCTCCATGCATGCACCATGTTCAGACCCCGTAAAATGGATGGGTTTAGTACAAAACATGACCAATTCTGTGGGGCGGCAGGTGGCCACAACCTCCCGGATTTGGCGGCTTCAGTGGTTGGAAACTCATCTCGACGTGGTGCTTGTGCCCCAGATGCCGAGGGGTGAAGCAGTGCTGAGCAGATGAGGAACTCAGAACGGAGCCATTGGAGCTGGACAGGCCTGGAATGCCCAGAACTCAGATGGCTCCGAGTGAAGCTGTGGTGAGCCAGCCTATTTTCCGAAGAGGAATGGTTCATAGCTGTTCCCTCTTTTTATAGTCTTTGGACGTCTCCACAACCTGCATTTCTGGTCGTTTCATGTCATTTCAAATGCAAATGAAGCAAATATTTTTGCGTGTTCTGTCTCTATGGAGTTAAAAGTGTATATCATCAGCTTGTCCGATTGCGAAAATGACACCAAGGCTTGAGATCCCAAAGCTGCGAGGCACAGCTTGCACTTCTGTGGTTGCACCCTACTGGTTGCACCCTACTGGTTGCATGTTCTTTTTGAGGGTGCGTTTTACACTGTTTGAAGGCTTGGTTGGCGCCATGCTTTGGGACCAGAAATGCTGATAGACAGCCGGCATGTCAAGACAATTGAGGTTGAAAAGCGTTCTGTACTTCTTTCGATTCACCAGGTGGCGTGCTTTGATGGTGCGAATGCAGCCGCAAGTGGTGGAGGGAAAAAAGAGATGCGGCCTCGCAGTGCTTGACAAGCACTTTTCCTGGAAGTGCGATTCCTAAAACAGGTGGCAATATGGTAAATGTTGGATCGCCCGCGTACCCATCCAATTAATAGGGGAACGCTCGCGTTTGGAGCGATGACTGGATTCAACTGGATCGGTTGGGCCAGCATGTGCCAGAATGATTTTGGAGGCGCCCAAGTCCCTGGTGAGAGAGGTGAGTAAAGCGATCATATCGGCAATTTGCAAACGAAAAACAACCTGCGTGCATGTGCGTGAGCACATGGAGCCCACGTTCCCGAATGATCCCTCAAAGTACTGTAAGAACTGAGCTTGTTCGATTCATCCAACCGAACCTCGAGCGTACCTTTGCGAGCTAGCTTGAGTATGTTTGAGCAGTCCAAACTGCAACTGTCGACCCACCCAGCAAAGACCACCGTTCAACATTCGCTGACCCCACCCCACTCCCTCTGTATGTGTCGGTACGCAGCAGAAGTCAACAAGCAACCCTCCCTGGCCCGCTTTCATTTCGCTAAGCACAGACAGTCCCAGAGAAACATTGCGAGAAAGAGGGCCCTGAGCCACCGCTGACTGAATTGGAATTCTGGTATCCACGTGCCTGCAAGCATCAGGATGTTACAGGCACACCCAATGTTCGTAATGTTCGTGCGTCGAATCAACATGTTCAACTAAGGGTACCAGTGCATGATGGAAGGATCATCGAACATTTCGGCTTGGTGTTGGTATCCCGCTGTTGCTTGCCATTAAGCTGCTGTGCGGCTCGAGTTGCCGGGCACAGAGCAGTATTTGCCCCAACTTTCATTGGCTGGCTCTTCTCGTACCCACCAGACAAAAACATTGCGCGGCGTTCCCGTTGTGGCTGCCATGCCTTCATTTGCAGGTTTTTTTTTTGTGTCTTGCTTATCATTGTTCTTTTACATCCTTTTCCAAGCTTCAGTCGGTTCCGTTGTTCTGATTCAGTGTGCACATCTGACTTGTTGAAAACAGCATTGAGTTGCCCTGTCCACCTTTTCATTTTGATGTTGACAAGAATGAGCTGTGTAGGCACATGGCAACATGACGCGTAGATTCTTTGACCAAATGACAACCAATCGCAATAAACATAAACCACCGAAACAGAACAGAGGTCACACAGAAGTCGTGGGGTATCCACGACTCCTCCTAGGCTGCTACCTTGGTCCTGTGGGCCTTTGGCCGGTCAGTCGGTTGTGCCGCAGTTTGACAAGGTGCCGACACAGTTGAGGGTGTTTGGCCAGTTGGCATCAGAAATCCCAAATGGCTGTGGAAATGAGATTGCCATGAAAATCATCACTGCAACGCAAATCGGGCGACCATGAATGTCAGTGCGCTGTGAGCATTTGAGCCGCGTTAGTATTCGGTGAAATTCATTCACGGAAATGCTGGACGGGACCACACGCGCGCAAACTTTTCACAAACTTCATGCAAACTTATGTTCCCGCAAGCTCAAAACAGCTCAAAACTATCTAGGTTGAACCATTTGAAAACCAATCAACCAGGCCCAAAACCTGCGCTGCGACTGCAAAAAGCGTACGAAATCTCGGCAAAACCTATTCGCGCAAGCTCGCCCAAGCTCATTTTGAAGAATTGACCGTGCGCAACCTCCCGTTGTGGTCGTGCAAGGATGGCGTAAGGCTTAAGGGTTTCGCGCAAGCTGGAATAATTTCTATTCATTTGCACGTGTCACAGCACAACAACATTCTCCCTTTGAGGCAGCGAAACTGGGGAACTCGAAAACAACGAAACAAACAGTGTTCAGAGGCGAAACATGCGCGAAAACGTAATCGTGAGAGGTGTCCTGCCCAAAGGTTTTGAAATAATTTGAAATGGCCAACCATTGTTTTTTCAGGACACCTGTTGGAAATCGGGTTTCAAAGTCATTGACGTCATGCTCTCAAATATTTGCATTAGCTAGAAATGAAGGCTCTCATAAAAACACCCATGCCGGAAGCATAAGGTGTTGATTTCGTTTCCTCTTGTTTCTTTACAACTAGCAAACTGTTAAAGAATCTAGGAGGGCACATTGAAGCAGCGTATGTTAAAAAAATTCTGTGCATGAAAGCAAATTCACACCAGCATGAATGCCGAACGACTTCTTTTTATTCCCGAGAGCGTCTGCGAAGGGTTTTTCGTAAAAAGAGATCTGCATTATTACATTTTCATATCTTCACATCTGCATATCTTCACATCTGCA